>JACXIT010000090.1:1581139-1930547 GCA_014737525.1 Bombus difficillimus | reverse complement strand
CGCAATTACGATCAAATCGAGTATGTTATTTAATTATGCATTTAAATTGACACTTTTGCAGCTGGTAATTCATTTTTCAAGGGATAAGTCAATAGCTGGTTGTCGCGTTATTAGTAAAATTAATATATATTTTAAAAATAAATTTTACTCCTTTTACATATTCATAGTTAGAAACTTGTCACTAAAAGATTTGTAATGAAAATAATAAATTCGAAAAATAAAGAGATAAAAACTGAATATATTTATAGAATTTTCAAGTTCGTTTATAGTTTCATACCGTTTTCTTATATCTCTGTTATCTTCCAAAATTACGCCAGCTGCAACCAGCTGTGGCTTATGAAAAGACGTAATTTTACGTCAGCCACTGCGAATGTGTCAATAGAAGAAAAAAAAAAAGTTAATTAAGAGGGGTTCATAAAGGTGGCTCGCAAAAAACGAATTTTAATTACTTTTCAACAGCAAAGACCGTCTATGATCGTGTACGATGCTTGAAAACAAATTTCATGACTTTCTATTTTAATTTCACATTATCTATCGAAGATGAATTTAATATATTTAATTTTTATTCGTTACTAACATTAGATTACGGCCAGATGAATTTTTAAACTAAAGTTTTCCTATCTACTTGAAGTTACACATTGAAAATAAAAACATTAAATCAATTCCCGTGCATTATTGGTCTTTTGTTCTCGTCTTCGGAAACTTTATAAACATTCCGTTATATCGATAAACAGAATATAAATAAAAATTACTTTGATTCGAGTAAATTACACTTGGAAAATATAATGCTATTCGCGGAATAATTTTGTAGATTTGTACTCGTTTACTATACATATATACAGTGATGGACGAAAGAATGCAAGTAATACAAAATATCACTATAATATTACGAAACGGAGTTGTATTTAATAACAGCAACGAATCGATACAATGCATGCTCCTATATAAATTACTTTCGTCAAAAATCTCTAATAGAGAAATTACCAATGCTCATGCACGAGTACCAATTTTAGTAGGAATTTTATGCTTTGTTTTACCCAGCATTGTAAATGTATAAGTGAATGGACCATAACAAAAAAGAGTTAAAAAAAAAAAAGGACGAGGGATCTTTAAAAATTAAATTGTACGTTAATAACCAAAACGATTTCAGCTATTAAATCCTACTTTATCGTCGCATTCTCGTTTCAAATTGTTCCTCGTATAATCACCAGTTTAAGTCGTCGTTCTCAACGACGGCCACGTTAATCGCAAACTAATTGATTCCAATTGCCGAGAAAAAGGCATCTTTTCCGGTGAAACACGTCAAACGAAAACAGTAATGCGAATTGAAAATGGAAGGGGAAAGGACTCTTCTCTGGGGGTGCATCAGCTAATTAAAGATATTGCTTGCTCCAAATAAAATCAGACGGAGTAAACGATCGCTATCGACGTCGAAAGAGGATTTTTTCATCGATTATTTGCACGTGATATCGATGGCCGACTAGCACACACCATTTGCATAATTAGCTCGTCCTCGATCGAAAAAATTTATTGTACCGAAAGTAAATATATGTAATTTCGAGTAATCAACCGGTTAAGGATCGGCGTATTTTAAAGCATTTTCTTAGAAATTTTAATTAATTTCCTATGTTGAGGCATGTTTTACCATTGAAATTATATAGATCATTTCAAAGATTTGCTGAATATTTTTTTCATTATTATTGTTTTTTTTCATTTTATAAAATTTCTATAAATATATTCCTTTCTTTCATTTAATATGTACATTAGTACTGTGATACAAACTATCCTTTTCCAATTAGAAAAAGTTTATGCAATCCTACAATTATTCTACAAATATTATTATTCTAATACATTTTTTGTATCTCCATAAAATCAATATGAAAGTTATTTTATTATACATTTTTTAAATAAGAATTTCATATTATTTAATTGCTTGGTCCTTAATAGGTTAATTCCTTGTGTATTATGAATACACACGTTCCAAATCAAAATACACGTTTCATTCATTTCACATGATTTCATAAAATCGAAAAATAATAGCTTCAATAATAAAACGTGTATTGATTACCTGACATTTCTGTTCTTCGTTTTAGAAAGTTAGTAATATAATAATAGAAAGTATAAATACGGAAATTTTGTATAATTAATCCTTTGTGTGCTATTGACGCACGCGTTTCGAACAAAGATGCGCGTTCAACGAACGTTATTTAATTTTACATCATACAAAGTTAAAAGAATAACTTCGTTACGCGTGTCATGGTTAATTGACATTTTGTACAGCACGCGAAGCAGGAATAGCACGGATATACACCTCAAATTCTAAATAATTAACCCTTTATACGGTACGGACGCGTATATCGATTCGATGAATTTCATGAGCATCGCATATAGCTTTATAACCTCGTCACACTGTCACATACGTGTTTGACGAATAGTGGAAAAGCGAGTGTTATGTATTTTACCTGATTTTATATATTACTGCATTAAAAAGAACAATTTAAATATGCGTGTAATAAATCGATTGATACCTTGATCAGCATGTAAAATCGTGATAAGTATTACGCTGGCAATAATAGCGATCGCGTGGCACACAGTATCACGTTGTGTATAGGAAGTGTTGTAGGTTAGAATATTCAGCTCACAAAGGATTAATCGTAGGAATTAATATTCACAGACTAAAACAACCAAATATAATACTTACTTTATTCCTTTATCTTTAACGGTTTCTCAATGGTATACGGATATTATAGTCAATTTTATAAAGATTCCAAGTTAAATACAACAACGACTCACATAAAACGTTTAAGTAATACGAAACATTGAACGATTCTACGCTAAACATAAAGAACCACACGAACATTCAATAGATATAATTAATTTCATAAAAGAAATTATATACTAAATACAAAAATATGCATAGGTATTCGATACAAACGTGTTCTCGTAACATGATTATTTACTATTTACTTATTCTAAACGGTATTTCACTCGTATCGCAGGGAATTTCACAAAGACTCAACGCTACGAACGAACATTCGATCGACACGAACGTCGACTCTAACCTCAAATATAACTTCAGCAGAAACAAAGTCAGAGATTATCCGGTAACAAAGGGAAAGTGAATTGCCTTTAATCTCTTCTTACAAAAGCTCAGAAATCCTTTCCAAACTAGAATCTCTCACGTAAGAGTAAAATTCACGCGCATAAGTATGTACCTCCAGAAAAGCTACGCGAGGAATCGGTTTCGCGATTCACAATCGAAGAAAACGCTCGAGACGCTCTCTGGATCAATGCTGTTTTCGTAGCATTATCGATCGAGAGCGCGCCGCGGGCTTCTTTGAATATTTCTTTCGGCCATTAACGACACGAAGTACACAGAGTACATATAAAAGTGTAATATCAGGCGTTAGAGGCGCATGTTAAGGAACGCCAATGCTAATTGGGGTACGTATGCGCGTCACGGTGGCTGTCGGATCGTCATGTTATCGATCGAACCGATTGCACGCAGGCCAGGCGATGGAGATTAAACGTTTCGTGGTACGAGAACTGCTGCCGGACACGAAATATTACATGACGTACGACGGCTCCATCACGATGCCGGCCTGCCACGAGACCACCACGTGGATCATCCTGAACAAGCCGATATACATCACAAAGCAGCAGGTGAGGGTGAAATTTTCATTGAATATGCGTATATGTGAGTGTGTACATTCGCCCGCATGGTATCGAACTTAACGGTTTGGTGATTTTTTTTCTAAAAGTTTCCTAATTGTTACCATATGCAATTTTAATCACTTTAAGACTTGCAATATGTTGTAAGGTAACTTTTACAATGTTACTAATGAATTGTCATAATTTTTGCGATATCATTGACATTTAGTGGAACGTATTCTTGTTTTAAAATTACAATTTTAATTAAAACAACTATATCTTATATTATATAAAATTATGCACATTGAATTGAGAGTAGCGACATCAAGACGCAGTCGTTGAATATCGACCATCACATAGCGCCATTGCGGATAGGAATTACATTGATCCAACTTTGAAGTTTCCATAGCTGGCTATGCAGCTTCTGCTGATCTTCGTTCTCTATGACTACGAACAAGGGTTAATTTGCTACTGTTCGATGACCGGCTTCAAGTTAGCCAGAGGAGGTTTAGGTTCTCTGCAGTTTGATTGTTGAAGCATGCGGTGAATATGTTCTCAGCGATGTTACGATAACCTTCGAGTGGTGGAAATACTTGATTGGTTGTTGTTCAACTTATTAATCGAGTGAAATTAAGTCGGTCAAAATGTTATGTCGGTCACTTTCACGATAACGACAACGAAAAATTCATTGAAACATTTATTATTCTCAATTACTATCCGATAAAATACCAATACAATTCTTAATCAAAATTATATCAATTATGTAAATTAGAATAATAGTAATTTTGAATAATTCTCGATGCTTGTACTTATCGCTTTTTCTCTCTAGTTCTTTTTCAATTTCTCAACAGTCGAAAGACTCGCAGTCCCGGCATCTACAACCTTATTTCGTTTCTGTGTGGCCGCCACTGATGAGGCCCGCATTTGGAGCCCCAACGATTTGAAGAATCGTAGTAACTCACGCACGAAAGCAGTTTCTGATGTTCTTTTAACGATTTCGCGTGGCCAACGGCGAGCGTAATCTCGCGCGCCACGTAGCACGCACAGACCAAGAAAATTGGTTTACGTGAGTTCCTTATCACTCTTTGATGTCTTAATGTATTTTTTTTTTTTTTCTTTCCATTCTTCCTTCCCATTCTTTCCCCTTTTTAATTTTCTTTTCAGAATGACTGATTTGGCAAGTTAAGGCGGTGAATTACAAAGTAAAGATTCGGTTTCGAAGCTACTCATTAAGGATTATATAGCGAGGCGGGCAGAGTTTAATGGACAGTTCCGTGTCGTTGATCTTTTTTTCCTTTAATTCGATCATGCCGTAGGAAATTCAGTTAGCTGGCAGTTCGTTGCGATACACCAGCTAAATATATAAATATACACCTATACCGTTTATATGGTATTTGTGAGTTTATATATTTGTGAAATTATTCCAGACGATTCATATTTCCTCGGCAGAAATATTCTAAATTAATCAATGTCAATTAAGTTACTCATCCTACGTGTTTAAGAGGAAATTTCTCAACAGAGTAACTTCAACTTAGCAAAAACGAAACTTTGAATTCATTTCAATTAAATACGAGGATAAAAAGAAACAGTTCTCTAGGAAGTTTAAAAAACCATTAAAAGTTATTTTATTAAAATGAAAGAAAAAATGGACATAAAAATTCGAGAATGGCAATGAGGCATAAAAACTTCCTTATCTAGTTCGTAGAAAAGTACGAAAAACTCGTTTTGAACTTCAATTCTTTGCCAGTTTTCCTTCAAGCATTACAGGACATTTTATTAAAACAAGATCGCAATACAAAAATCTAACAACCCTAGCAGGGTTTACTCGAAAAATTCACTTCCAACATATTAGCGCACCACTTGCCTCGCAGTTGTTCATTCTCGATCGCGGCAGCGACGCGACAGCCGATCTCAATTGCGTACAGTGCATAATTTTTCAAAACGAGCAGTCGACTCATCGTTTTCACTCGCTGCATAATAGATCTAACTGTCTGCGGATCAATCAGCCAAATGGATCGTTTATCACGATTCTCTCTCTCTCTTTCTCTCTGTCTCTGTCTGTCTCTCCCCTCCTCTGTCTTTCAAAAAATCGGGAAAAACCTCGTCCCTTTTCCGTGTCTCGTGTGTTCCCGCCGAACAGATTCGTATTTTAATATTACCAGCCAGCGAATCGGTAATCGATGCGTCGCGTATTATAATCGAAAAACTCGTTCGTATCGATATGCAGAACGATACGAAGCCTTTGAAAGGGAGAGAAAGAGAAGGAAAAAAGAGCGAGAGAAAAGGGAAAAAAACAAACGCGTGCAAACAACGTCTGAGACGCGAATAATGGATCGAGGTCTATTGACTTCCTGACGGAAACGTCGCTTTGCCGGTCGAACGATTCCGAATTGAGCTCTTTAAAGGGGGAATTAATCTCGATACGCCGGTGTACGAGATATGATTTTAATTCCAGTGCCTCGGATAGAGTGCTCGATATGATCGATAATATAAAAATGCGCTTTGTTACCGAGCAAAGTGGAAGAATCGGTCAGCGAACGTGAAACTCGTTTTTTAATTTAAGAGAAATGGTTATCTGGGTGACGGAGGGTAAATTGTATTTGGAGTAGGGTAATTTTGGTGATTAAAGTAACGCGTGTATTTATTAAATCAGGTGATAAAGGGAAACATTAGATAAAAAAAGTTCTTTGAATAATAGTATATTTTTGAATAATTTTTACATAGATGGAGAATAATTTTTTTTTTACTGAAGTGATCAACTATGGATGATCAAATATATATAAGAGGAAGTTTCATATAAAGAATTGAATAATTAGATAAAAAATTGTATGGTTGCATAGTGGTGACAAGTGGTTTACAGGTGGAGGTTAATTTTATTTATTCTTTTTGTGGAATCTTTAATTTCAGATAAATTACCTTTTTAAATGTAGAAAAAAATGTTATATAGATAAAAAATATATGTTTCTTCGCAAATCAATATTAACTATAATATATCTTCACTTGGTATTTTCATTACTAATGAAGTGTCTAAATTTGATTGATCAAATTTTATACAAAGCCGAAAACGCAACTTTTTTATTCTTCATTTTCGTTATATTTCAGTGTCCAGAAACACCCCTTAAATTACGTTGAAACAGTAACCGAACACCCTGTAGAATATCAAAATTTGTGCACGAAAATACCGAGATATATTTATTCTAAAATTGATCTAATTATTCTAAATTATTAATCTAATTATTCTACAAATAGGTCATATACCTGGCGATTTTAATCTTCGAGATATTCTATTACTTTCATTATGAAACATGTTTCAAATAGCGCTGAGTATTTTGGTTTTAAACGATAAACAGGAGATATTGCGAAATGAGAAGCTTCCGGTGATTATGAGGGTGTCATTAGACTCCGGATGTTCATGCAAATTCATGTCTTTTATATATCAATATAACTAAAAAAATACAATCCGCAAAAAACGTTAGAATAATCACAGGCATTTACGCAACAATAAAAAAAATATGATAAAATTTGACGCTCGAGAACCGCGTACGATAACATCAAATTTACTACCCTAATCCTTCTTCACCTTGATTACGTTTTCTATCCCGGAAATCTTCTCGAATATATAACAATAAAAAGATCAAGAGAATAGAAAGAGAAAAATGCAATGAATCGATACTCCTAAGCCATTGTACAGCTGTGGATAAAAGGAAAAGATATGACAACCCATAACATCGTGTAATAATAACAAATTGAATCTGTCGTCTCTTCAACCAATCCCACACCCTCGTAAAAGCTAAATACTGAAAAAGAAACCACGAAAACAAAGGAAAAACCATAAAAAAATGCAATCAATATTCGATCGTTTAACCGTAAATAAAAATCAAAGCTAGAATGAAAAAAAGAAGGGACTAAAGTTGGACGATGGAAAAGCTGGATGTCGAAAGTTTCGTGGCGAAACTAATTTATTCGCGGCGATATCGAGGAGAGGACGACCGCGCGTTGATCGATGATTTAACAGCCACTTTTCGCGGGATGATTTACGTATCCACAGAGGGTGGCGGCGATGCATTTTAATAAATTTATCGGGGACAGCGCCGGTGGCGTGCGAGGAATTATACTTGCTAAAACAGAGGGCCGAGATTACGTGGCTAGTATTTTTCGGGGCAAGTTACCCAGGGGGCGACATCAAAGGGATGCAAAATAACCGAGCACACAAACAAACGACACACGTACAGGGAAGAACCCACATGCACGCAGCGTATTGCTCGTTACACCGAAAAAAATCCAACCAGGAAAACCACCGGTGCACACGGTGTATCGAATATTCTAGTAAGCTTATCCCGGCCTCGTGGCCCTCCATTAGAGCGAAAAGAGCGTCCCGTGATGTCGACGCGTCGATTATTAGCCCACTTTTCCTAGCTCACATTTTCGAGCCTGATTTTTCTAACGAGGTGACATCGTCCGGAATATTTTCATTTTTCCTCGTACAGATGTACATATTTATATATATGATATATTCATAATTATAATACGTAACAATAAATTTAACAATTGTAAAGCTTAATATATATTTATTTCTTATTAATTGAAATAAACCTTAATTTAGACGAAGATCCTAACGAATACACAGTACAGTAGAGCCTCCCTTGTGTAATAGGGAAACAAAAATGTTATTACGATAGAATTTTTGGATAATGGGATAATCACTTTTCTCGTATGAAATTTTATTTATTAATATACAGATTAAGGTTAATCGATAGTTTCTTTATATATTTACGCATCCCATATTTTTTAGGATTTATAATATGTAATTTAACGTATAATTTAACTGCATATAGTTACACGCTTTTCGTACTTCGAGCCATCGGAGTCCTTTTCCGAATGCTCAGTCGAATAAAGGAAAGAATACATTCTATATGAACACTAGTAAAATACGTACATATTTGAAACGCGAAAAGGCATCTGTTCCTGGGAAATATTACGTTTGGGTGATAGAGGATTTGGATAATATTAATATTATTATTATTTTTATATTATTATTATAGAACGTTCGAATATTAAGGTATTCGGATAAGGGGAACTCTACCGTATTAAAAGTATCTTTCGTTTTATAAGGCGATAATAGATGCACAACACACCGTTTGTTTTATATTATTTTATTGAGTTATGTATGATCCATTTAGTTCTATTACTACAAAACGGATCATGCATAATTCAATAAATACAATTTAATACATAGTGATGTTCAGAATGAATACCTTCACAACATATTTCAAGATCGTCGAAATCGGTGAGGAGGTGTGCCCCATTATAAATAATTATCATCAAACATGGTATTTTATATTTCAGCAAAACGAACTTTAAAAGTTCGTAATTGGGTATGAATTTTAACAAACTTTTTTATTAAACTAATTGCAATTTTCTCCGACTGGATAATCAAACGAGGTTAAACAGGAGTTTGAAATATGGGAAGGACGAGTAGGTGTTGTAATGAAATATTCCTGTCAAAAGTCAAAGAGCTGATACGTATAACTGCTGTTGTATAGCACAGGCATCGAAGACCTTAACTTTCAAGCTATTAAGCTGTTAGGAGGGAAAGGTCGTCTCGAAAGAGCAGAATGCAAAAGCGATAAGAACAAGAACTACGATCGTCGGTGTTGTAGTTTCTCAAAATTGATAAATCGATAAATCAATATCTATAATAGGCGTTCTGTAGGTGCTAGTAGCTTGTTGGCTCACGAAAACTGTTTGGGCCATTAAGCCATTATAAAATGCAAAGACGATAAAGAACAGGGTGTCGTATTTACTTCATTTTCGCCAGCCGATAATTCGTACAAAATTAATCAGATTAGTTCGCACTCTACTTTTATTAGAAAGGTTAATGGAACGTTATTATTTAAAGCGTGTTACTTGAGGCGCGACATTCCTGAAATTTCGATTCTATCGCACATTATTTAATAATTTATTAAACACGTTAATGTATAATATTATCGTTTTAGCGAAATTTTCATTGATTTTCTATTACTCTTATTGAAAATTTCTGCTTTTTGATTAACAGATTGTATTAATTTAATCGAATAGAAACGTGCTCTTTGATACATTGCAATAATATTTAGTAGAAAGTATATCAAAATTTTGTTATTCTTTATATTCATTAAAGATTTTAACTTTTAAAAGCGAAACATCAAAGACGAAACCTATGTTAGTTCAAAATTACAATCTCCCTTCATTTCAATTAAAAATATTTTACTGTTAAAAATCAAACAAATCACCTGCACGACATCTATTAAAATCCTTAACTTTCAAAGTATTCGTGGGAACGATCGAAACATCGAAAGTTTAAAATTACGATTCTAACCTCATATTTCAATCTCCCGTTCTTCGATAAAATAATCCAATTGAAAGTAGCTCGATCGACAAAAAAAGAATGAAACACATCAATCCTCGTCGCTAAAAAAAAAAAAAAATCAAACGAATCAATCTGCGCGATCGCCGTTAAAAACCTCAACTTTCAAAGCTTTCAGGTTATTAATCTTTCACTCGAGCAAAAAGCAAAGAAAAAAAAAAAAGAAAGAATACAAAGCCTGGAAAAAGAAGAAAGCAAAGACGCGAGGGGATAAAACAAGGAAAGTGATATTGACTCGATTCGTTGCAGCTTCTCGCGCTGCGACAATTGATGCAAGGGGACAAGGATCATCCGAACGCGCCGCTTGGGAATAATTTCAGACCGCCCCAACCGCTTCATCATCGTCCCGTTCGAACGAACATCGACTTCAACATTCAGGTAACGCTTTTCTCGTATACGAGTTCCTTCAACCGCGCGATAACCCGTTATAATTGTCTGGAAACTTTTTCCTCTTCAGGGACCGAAGAACTGTCCGACGATGAATAGGGACATATACTACAAAGGTATGAAAAGCTGGTTGCCGCCTCGGTTCCACGTGAAATGGGAAAAGTTCGTTCGGATACAAAGCTGGAACGACTGTTGCGCCAGTTGTCCACAGACTAATTTTCTGCGGCTCTCTGTTGGGCAAAAATGGTCATCGAGTTGGATGTTTCGTTTCCAGTTACTGATAACAGGTGTTGATGGGAACGGTAATGGTAGAATACTGGGAACGTGCTGACACATTAAATGTATCGGTTACTGTGCAACTTTCTGCTAACTGTAGGCTATGAATAAAATGGCACGCAAGGTAATCAGAATTGTAATGTGTGAAACAACAGATGGCGGTAGTAGATAATTTTTTCTTACGAGAGGAGCTTGATATTCTAGCGCGTATTATAAAAACCGGAGAATCGGTTCTTCTCTGATTTAGTAACAAAAAGTGATTGTTATTACGTATGATTAATTGATTATCTACTTTTAACAAAAGATGATCCTTGTTATTAATTAACTGTTTATATACCATCAGAATCTTTAGGACTCCCAAAAAGTTATATTCATTGGCATACCAAATATCAATCAACATAGTGACAGAGAACGATTACTCTTATCAAATTTCATTAATTTATCATGATCATGATCCTTAAGAATTTGAAAACAACAGGATTACCAATATAGGCTTATGACTTTCACGAACCAAAACACGAGTAAAATATGTATGTAGCTTCCATATGCAATTTTTCTAGATCAAACCGTTCTCCTCAACAAATTGAATCCATCATCCTTCTGGCTTTTGTATTCCAACGAACTTGACCTAATTTAATGACCAAAATAATTTCGATAAAGACTCTTAACGTTATTTTTATATTTGTTGTAGCCAACAGCTGGAAATAACCCCGTAGCGAGTTATGGCAGCGGCTGGAGATGTACTACGCTTTCCCTGGGACAAGCTGGAGCCACGCAGTTAACAGGATAAAAACCCACTGACATATCAATTAATGAGCGCGACCAGTGGTCATCGTGTCGATCGGATCGAGCAGAGGCCATCGTGGCGCGTATCGTTGAAAGGAAGAGCGAGAGAGAGAGAGAGAAAGAGAGAGAGAGAGAGAGAACGCGCGGAAGCGAATGAACGAGCAAGAGAGAAAGAGAGAACGAACGTGTGAAATAGAAAAGAGAAGCCAGAATGACGCGAAGAAGAGCGTGAAAGATTAACAAAAAAAAAAAAAAAAAAGAAAAATGCTTCGTTGTACTATTAGACGTGAATTGCCAAGTATGTTTCCAGTAACGAGAAAATAAGAAAAAGAAACACAAGAATACACAGATTACACAGACAGGTACACAGAGAGACATATACAGATGATATACCTATATATAGATTACAATTTAGCGGAGATAAGGTTTAAAAAAACGTAAGATTAACACAAGATATATTATTATACGTATATCGATCAACTATCGAAAAAAAAGCTATGACTATCGTGGCCTGTGTTGAGGTCGTTGACGACTACGATGATCGTGACGATAATGATAGGTAAGGGGATAGAAACGGAAGACACGAGAATTCTATATGTATAAAAGAAATGAAGAAAAAAAAGAAAAACTAAAGATTCGCGCGCGTGATGGAAATTCGCGCCTTATACGCCCACTCATACCGCCACCTGCATATACATAAAACATACAACATACATGCATACATGCATACATACTTAACATGTACACACACATATCGAGCGAAAGTTTATACTATATTCTTGTAATAAAATGCTGAAAAACGTAGACGGAAATAACGACATCGAAACCCTATCTTCCGTATGAACACGTTCAACAACGCGAGTAATCCCATCAATCTGTTCCACATCCTTTTATCTCGCGCGCTTTGTCTTCTCACGTGGGATTCCCCACGAGTTTTACACTGTAGCGCCACCGCGGTGCTATCTCAACGGCGCTTGCTGAAACCTTCAAGTTACTACTCGTGTCGCACACGCAAGTCGATAAATTAGAGACCTACTACGTAAAAAGAGGTAAGTCAAACCAACAACAGAGAAATGAACTTTGTGACTCAAAAAATATCCTAGTTTCACCATTGTTTCTCATTGGCTCCCAGCGAACCTTCCCAACGTATTCCGATTTCTAGGTTAGAAACCATGGAACGTGTTCACCAATCCTCGCCATATTTCCCTCGCAAAACACAACTGACGAAAAGCGTAATACTGATCGAACTGGCTTGGTGAACGCTTACTGGGGGTAGCGACGATCTCGAACGGAAAAGGGGTCGAAAGGTTCCGTAGAACCAGAGAGGGCGTTCGTGCGGGGAGAATGGGTTTCATTGAACCAGAATTCGACGGTGCTGCCGGCGGACGGCTATGCGGCAAGGGAGCCAAAAAGGGATAGCTATGGGTAATGAGGGAGCGAGAGGGCGGGTGAAACGACCGCGCCACCATGATGGGCGAAGAAGGAGAGGGGGAATTTCATAGCTCGGGAGGGGTTGGAAGGGCGGGGGAGGGGGAAGCGAGAGGAACAGACACGGGGATACGGAGGCACCGTGTCGCTGGCCTCTGCGGCAAATCTGCAGGTTTCGTGTGGCGTGTGCGTGGCACGGAATCGCGGGGATTTCACGATCCCAGAAGTGTGCGTGGCCGGAAGGAAACGTGCTCTCCCGTGAGTTTTTTAGTGCGTAAATCTAAATCGTGCGTACGGTGTGGCTCTCCTCTCTCTGTATGTGTAGTACGTGTGCGTGGGATCGCCTCTCGTGTGCCGTAGCGAAAACTTGGCCAGCTCGGGGGATGAAGATCTTCGATGGCGTGGCGCGGTCGCAGCACTCGATCTGTAAGAGCAGCATCCCTTACGAGATTCGGGGCTAACCAAGGAACGATTACGGTGGACCGATGAGGTGGTGGCTCGACCTTATCCGCGAAAGGTCTCGCGCGACCGAATTGATTGATCGGCCAAGAGGATAATAGAAAAGAGCTCGTCGATGCCAGTCGACGACCTCGCGGACCAGGTGGGGGGTGTCCTCTCGTGAGAACGGGCGAATACACGTTCACGCGCCGCGAGACTACGCGTGGAGAGGAAGCTGACAAGTGCACCGCGCTGTCTGTCGATCCGTTTCCACTCTTTTCTGCGGGCTTCGTTCGTTCGTTCAATCAATCAATTACCCGCAATGTGTCTGTTCGCGTGATCAGTGTTTGACCACATTTATGTGACTAATTCTGTTCGGTGCTAACCATCGTCAAATTTACATCTAAATCGAAAAGAGGTTCTCACCAATTGGACAACCTCTCGTTTGGAAGAAGCATACGTACGTATAAACGGAAGGACGAGACTGGTAAAAAGGACGAGAATACAGGAAAGCATCAAGAAGAAAGAGAAGTGGAAGATGAAATAAGGAGAGACGGACACAGTGTTGTACAGTGTGCTCTCTCGTGTTTAATTTTTCAACGAGGCGGCGAGCGGCGACGCGATTGGTCAGAGCAGGCCGCGAGGAACGTACGGATTTTTCGTCGAGTCCGCAGATTCTCATGCAAGTACGTGGTATAAGCGAATTTGCCGCGGTCGATGCACTCGAAAGCTCGCTCGGGGGAGTCGAGTGACACGTACACGACACCGCGAGGACCGTGGCACAGTCGATTCGAGTAATCGAGCGTCGAATCGAGCGTCGAACCACAGCCTGGCCGCCCCTTGTCTCTTAACGAACCTGTGTCAACCTAACTACAGAATTTCTTGCTTGTACGATACACACCAATTTCCTTTTCAAGTATTTTATATTACATATAAAGTCTTGTACACGTTCTAGTCATCACTATATAGATTCTAAGGATTATTCTTTTTTTTTTTATACGTATATAATTGATTCTCATAACATTTATAAAAGGTTTGACTGTTGCTGTTGGTCTATCGATGTCTATCAGGTTGTTGCTACTCTGTCTGTGGTTCAACGACTTTCTATCGAAAATTTCGCAATATTGAGAGTTATTGGCCGGCTCCCAAGCGACTTTCTGACTAATTTATGATCGATATAAATTTCGCGGCGTATTACGCGGGCATACCATTAGCGTACGTCAGCAATTAATATGCCTTAGTGTGCGCGGCCGGAAGCGGCTCGATGTCGGAACATGCCTGTGGAATTTCTGCTTCTCATAACGCTTCAAGATTCCCCTTTGTCTCGCAAAATACCATATATGACTATATACATTTTATGTAGCCGAAAAAACAAATAGGAAATTTCAACAGCAAATGCAACTTTATACATTAAACTTTATCTTCCTCTTAAATTATTATAATGCATTAACAAATTAAATGGCATATTTTTAAATTAAACGATGTATTTATTTTTGTCTTCCTAAAAGCGTAATATGTTGCAGGAGGTGGATATTGTTTTTGTTGCAGATTAATCCTGGGGCTGGGGTTGTAATTGGAAAAGTGGGCCAGCGTGCACGCTCAGCGCGGCTTAATCAGAATGAAATCTAAGAAGTCCCGGGCAACAATGGCTTTGTGATGCCCGAAGGAGGACCGTCGGCGAAATGAAAGCCCCTGAGAAACAATGGAAGCGTCCACGCAGGCATGACGGCCCCATTCAGATTCGCAGACGGCATGCTTAGTGGCGGCCAAAGGAGACGCTCAAGTAAGAATAAGCCGAGCATCGTTAGACAGAGGGAGAAAAAAGGAGGGCGAAAGGGCAAGAAAGAACGAGAAAGAGAAAGATACCTAGCTTTTCCTTGGACACGATCGAATGGCATGATACAAACTACACCATGCGTCTCGGTGTCTGCCGTTTTACTTATGCCGGATCATCCTCTTGCGTATTCTCCCTCGTGTATCATTTCTTCTAAATCAAGTCTTCTTTCTTCTCTTTTTTATTACGTATGCGTGTATGTTTCTTTTCTTTCTTTGTTTTTAACTTTTGTGCGTGAAGCTATATCGTGATGGACAAAAGAATGTTTCAAATTGACACTATGAGTATGTGAGCATAAGTAAAACAGCATTTTTTCTATACTATACACTTGTGCATTCTAAGGCATAGGATTACGTTTAAACTTCCTCTTGGACGTCACAACGTGTACAGTGGCCACAAAAAAGTATTTGCACATAGACTTATTTTTCGATGAAACGTTTCGTTTATCATGACTCCATGTGCATTTTGTTTAGCATCAAGTTTTTGTAGTCATACGAAACAGACACTAGATGGTGTGAAACTTAATATACTTGAACTAATTACGAAAAAGTAGGTATTTGATTGAAGATAGTAGATTATACCGTCATATTATTTACGAGAAAATATTTTCAGTATCTTCGTGGCAGACGCCGCGAGCTCTATCGAATAATGTAACTCAAATGTAACCTAAAATACTATTTCACTCACTCGTGTAATCTAAAGCTACCAATAGACTGTTAAGGATATCTACTACGTCTGATATCGACAATCTGAGTGACCATTACGTGTAGAAATATAGTAAATTCTTGTCGGTGACGAGTGTCCTGTACAGTTGTTTCTGAGACGTCGTAGAGTTTCAAGAACAGGTTTGTTCGAACTCTCGACGGGACGGAAGTTTGGAAATTTGTTGGGACAAATTCCACGCAACACGATGTTTCCATTTTAACGTAGCGGCTAATGTTCGAACGCGTTTTACGAGCAACATGTGCAGGTAATAAAAGACGAGAGTCCCGGGATTTCGCGAATGATTCATTGATATCGTTTTACCAGGCAAGCTTGCCCCCTTAATTCCATTCGCTTTTTCGACCAACAATTTGGCTCGTGCTTGCCGAGGGAAGTATCGAACCGAACAACGTTTAAAACACTCCGTTGAACACTTACGAGGAAATTTCCATTTCAATTGCAACCGCATTAATATTCATAATCGTGTAAATAAATTAACCGGCTGTGTTCCTGATGTGAACGATTAAGTATCCATCAGATGTGCCATTTCACGACGCGTCACGAGCCGTTCGTCATTTCGTGTTCGAGATGTTCGAAAATTAAGTTCCAACCTGTTATGTCTTTTAATACTTTAATTCTTTAGGAAATTTCATTTCTAGCGGGAATATATAGAGTGTTCTTCGTATTACGTACGGTTTATGCAATTTGTTGCTAGGTAAAATAAGTCATTTGAATCTATTTATTAATTGGAACTAAAAGAGGGTTGGAAATTTAAAAGAGAAAATTCCATTATGTGGCAGTAATTTCTTGCGTAATATAACTCGCACTACAGCTCATTAAAATACTGTAAATATTACAGTAATTTAATGAATTAGATTAAAGTACCAATTTTTCTCTTTGGTTTATTAACGAAAATAACGAAATTTTCGTATAATATATTATAACGAGCGATGAAAATGATTTTTTAACATAAATTTTCCTCTCTTGTGTGGATAATGTGTAACGATAGCAGACGTTTCGAAAATACTTTATTTCCATAGTGATTTCTAGGTTACTTTTTCCTTTCTTAACTACATTAGAGCTTGATAAAGAATATTAAGTAGAATTCAACAAACTTAAATCGCTCTTTTTACTTTACGCTTTTCTTTGTACATTTTTGGTTATATTCAAATTATATTTGAAATTAATTTTTTCAAAAATCTTCTCCTAACTGTGTCACTCTTCTAACAGATCGATCGTACATCACAGCATGTGTGTTAAGTGATTAGATATTTTTTCATAAAAAAATAGATGAAAGAATTAAAAAATGTTTCTTACAAGTTTATTGTATAAATTAAAAAGTGAAACTTGGTAGAAACATAAAACTGACTTTCCTACGGAATGAATAGTGGTGGGGGGAAATGACCTTGAACGACTAACGACTTCTATCGAGACTATAGCGAGGGGGATCGTTCTTTAAAGTTCAAACGTTCCTAAATCGACTACAATTAGCGTCATTGACAAATGAACACCGGTAACGAGTTTTAATTGGTCACATTTCGGCGACTGGGCATTAAGGCCGGGCTAGTCTGACAAATGCGAGTGTTGTTCGAGCAATGGCGCACAATAACGCGTTAAGTAGCGACCGTTTCTCTCTAACGAGCGAACAGCCTCGCAGAGAGCGTGTTAATCCAGAAATTATCACGTGTAATTTTATGTACAGCCTGTTAGCACTAATGACTCACTTCGTGACACACAGGAATAGTATTCATATATGCAAATAATATGATTTCATTTCATATTGAAGAGGATATATCATCTTGAGGCGTCTAAAAATATGTAAACTTTGGGTATTTTTTTATGAATAATTACGAAATAGAAAGTACAGATTTTCGTGGATAATATTAATATAGCTTTTAGCTCCATATTACATTCTTTTCTAAAAAAAAATATTTAAAAAGGCAAAATTATTGCCTATGTTTGAAATCACTTCTAGTAAAATACAGATGATTGATCGTTTTTACTGACGAGAACCTTTAAGTAAAAAATTCCTTTCGTTTCATAAACTAGAATCTATTATCTACGATGTAACGTAGAATTTTGAAAATTAACGTAACAGTTTGAAGAAGAACACATTTTTTTACGATTAAATTTCAAACATTCCTGAAATATGTAATTCGGATATTTGGAAAATTCTAAGCGATGTTGTGAGGTACTCTGCTTATTCCTTCGTAGTATATCGAAAAATATTACGCTATATTTTTATCTGATCTTTTTTCACAAAAAATCACTTCTTTCAGCTTTTGCTTTTTGCTATAAGAAAAAGTGTTGGAAAGTCTTTTACATAGTCTTATTACGTATAAAACTTCTCACAAATTTCCAACTTCATGAATAATTTTGTAACTCACTGTACATATATTTTACAAATTTTTAAAGTCATTTCCTGCAAAAATTGCTGAAGCTTTGTATGCAAAAACTTTATTCTTCGCTTTTATCTTCTTCCTTCGCAAGGAATCACTTCCTTAACCTCTTTCTTTAAACCATCTTTCTGAAACGCTCTATATGCTACGCGCGCGCGATTCGAAGCATATTCAACGCGTGTCGCGTAGCGTTCGATCGTTTCAGCATTATGCGACAGTGTCGTTCATTCTCAAAGTCTTTTTCACCCCTTGTAATCGACAGGTCTTTTTCTTCCCCTCGATTATTTTCTTTAGAACGCCGCGTTTCCTTTTTTCGCCGTTTTACGCGGAGAAGAAAGAAAGAAGGAGAGGAAAAACGGATCGAGTTCGTTAATTGGCCTTCTTGTTCTCGTAGAAGCAAAAAAACAGGGGACGATGAAGATGAATAGAAATATCAGAGCACTTTCTTTCCCTCTCCTCTCCGTTTTTCCTTCTCCTGAAGAGTCCCGTTCGGTCTGTTTCGCGTTAGAGTCAACAGGTTCAAAGTTGTTTTTTAAGTGTTCTAGAGAAAATGTTTCAGGACGCAGAATAATGCGGACATATTGCAAGAGGAGCCGCGCGTTCGTGCCTTGTTTTCATATTGTCCATATGCACACAGTCTATGGGCTGACCTATTTCAATTTATGCGAGAAATTTGATGTTTTTCCACAAAAGTCCTCTTGTTTACGAAAGATTGAGTATGCTATAAATTAAAAGAGAAGTTCTCGAGATCTCGTTTGTTTATTTGTATAGCGAATGTTGCAAATTGTGTGGTTAGAGTTTCGCTAGATAGACCTGGTTTCGCTACTGAACTAATATTATTAAATCTAAACTGTTACACACAGAATCAAGTGTATTATATATACTGTTTCTATTGGCTTAAAGATAACAATGACATTTATACAATAGAAAAGTAACATTTATATACAATTTCCTTGTTGTTGGAATCGATACAACAAGGGTCCCCAGAGACCCCTACCTACATTTCCGGCCAAACCGTCTTTAATATTCTGTTGCTCCCCTAAACCTTCGATTCCCCATGTATCCACTTTTTCAACAACGTATAATATATTCGACGGATACGATGCCATTTCCGAAATATATCCATCATGTATATCGATTATACAATGACCTTTAGAAAATGACGCGAGCATAGGGGGGGAAATAATAAATTCGAACGCTGTCACTTAAATTCAACGTTGCATTATTACATACGTAAAGAATGAATATAGATAGGAAGAGTTATCAGTACGCAGAAATCGGTCACTAGTTGAAAAGTTTCGAGAACGTGTATTGCTCTGGGTAACAATTAAAATGGGTCACCCGGTACACGCGAAGAAAAGTTCGACTCGCGAAAGGTAACAAAATCTGCAGTTTGCTACGCGTCTTTCGGTTCCATTGTGCTCTACTTATACTATAACTTTTAGAATCATATTGGTTAATAAGTGATCTGGTCAAAAATATTGGTCCTAACTAAAGCTGTACTATAATAGCAAGAGCATAATAGTACAAAAAGATTGATCTGTCAAAATATTATAATTAATAGAAGTAATAATTGTTAAAAATGTCAGAAATATTCTTTTCAATTATCATGTCTGATACAAAACCAGAATGTTTTCTAATGAACAGTGGGATAGGCGATTAACCCAAGAGAAAATCGTGGTTGAACCAATTTTTCATAAAATTTTATCTGTTTTCAGATCTCTAATAGACGGAGGAAGGATCCACAGGGACGACTAGCAGCAGCCAAAGAGAAACGGACAGTGGCATGATAGGGGCAATGCACCACCCTCTGCGAGGGCGCATTCTGCTGGCCCTCTTCATTCTGCTTAGCACATTCGCGTTGCTCTCTAAAGCGGTCGCGTTCCCGGACTGGACCGATTGTCCTGCTACGTGCCGTTGCAAGTGGACATCCGGCAAAAAATCCGCCCTATGCTACAATGCTAGCCTAACTTCGCTCCCTGCCAATTTGGACCCTGACATGCAGGTCCTCGACCTGTCTGGAAACAAAATTCCCGCTTTGCAGTCAGAGATCTTTAAACGTTCCGGCCTAGTGAATCTGCAGAGGGTCTTCCTGAGGAACGCTGGAATTTATAAAATCCACGCAGACTCTTTCAGAGACATGAGGATCTTAGTAGAAATCGATCTCTCCGATAATCACGTGGAGATGTTGGAACCAGATACTTTTCTGGGCAACGAAAGACTGAGGATCTTGATCTTAAGCGGAAATCCATTGGGCAAGCTGAGAAGCCACCAGTTCCCGATTCTGCAACATTTGAGGAACTTGGAATTGCAGAGATGCTCCTTATCCGAGATTCATGAAGAAGCATTTGTCCATCTGACCGGTCTAGAGTCACTAAGGTTAGACCACAACGAATTGGAGTATCTGGATGTATCGGTGATATCAAGTTTGCCACGTTTGAAAACTCTAACACTAGATGGTAACCAGTGGAGTTGCGATTGCAGACTTAGAGATTTCCGAATCTGGCTGATCCCCAGCAGACCTAGCAAACTGTACTCGGTGCCTCAAGTGTGTTCGTCGCCGATGAGACTGGAAGGTCGCAAGTGGGAAGATGTGAAGCCAGTAGAGTTTGCCTGTGAGCCTGAAGTGTTCGTGTTGGCCAGTAGTATTCAGGAAGAGACTAATGGAAACCTGAGCCTGGCCTGCCTAGCCACGGGGGATCCAGAGCCTGAAGTTTGGTGGCAACTAAATGGAGGTCCAGTAAACGCGACCAAATTAACCGAACAGACTTATTCGGGAACCTATGTGGCCTACGCGACATCTGACGTAGATATGGCCTACAATGAACGAGTCCCATCTTCCAGTAGACTCACCGATAGGTGGAACAACTTGACCGTCTACAACGCCAGTGATGGCGACGCTGGGGAATACTCTTGTTTTGCCAAAAATATCGCCGGTCTTGCCAGGGATACCGTCAGTGTCGCTATTCCGCGGGTGTACACGGCACCCACGCTCTCCCAGAGCGATAACTGGTTGCTCTGGGTGAGTTTGGCCGGTGGGGGAGCTGCTGCGTTGTGTGCTTCCATTTCTGCGGTTCTGTTGGCTTTGTGCGTGTGTGGTGGTACTCGACGACAGCGTGCTCGAGAAAAGGTGAAGCTTCAGGGGAGCACTAGTTTCGGTGACCAAGAGAAGAAGCTTCTGGATCTGTCTGTGACTACCACGACACCTGGAAATAGCAACGATCGAGGCAGTGGTCACGGCAGTATAGTGGAAGCTTGTAGCACGGGCGACCTGGAACTGGCAGAGAGAGGGTCCATTTGCGACCCTATGAGCGCTGCCACTGTTACCGTAGAGAGACTACGTCCAGAGGTGAGCAGTGGCTCCATGACCGCTATGAGAGCTGTACCGTGCGCCGCCATGTTCCCACCACCGCCACCAGAATTCACTAGCGGCGTCCTACCAGCTGGAATCTTCGGGAACATCTTTATCTCCGTGTCAATGCCCCCGGAATCTTCCGATCGTTGTTACCCCGATCTTTTGGACATTCCTGTTCATGGCACTAGCGGTGTGGTGAACAAAACGACTTCGGCTCTTCCGGCGGCCAGCAGCGTGTCTAGCTTCGCGACGCTGCCGCGACGAGCGCTGCGATCCAGCGACCTCTGTTCGCCTTACGACAATATGGGGCCCCGCGTAACGGCCAACGGGAGTTCCGCGTTCTCGCTAACGGACGCGGACCTGCGATTATCGCCGCCGCCGCCACCTCGAATCATACAACCGCCACACGAGTTTGTATCCCTATGAGGGATGTCCTCGTGCGGCCGGCTTTCGAGCAAATAGTCGGTATAATTGTTCAAAGCTCGTCCGTCGCTTTTTCCCCCCCTCAATCCGAAAAAACAAACCACCATCATGTTCAGTAACGCGCGTCCTCTTCCCCGTCGATCTCGTTCGTTGTGTTCGTCGTTGATAGTACTCCACACGTATCCGCATTTTATACGGTGAGCCGTGGGCCTACCAGGTGAAACACTGGTGAGTGTGTTGTTTCCATGTGGGAATTGTATAACACAGGAAATTGAGATGATGTGTGGTGACCGTTGTACTTTTGGTAATTACATTTTTCTTCACTTGTGACATCTGTGTTGCGATTTTTGTCATTCAATTTGTTGATTTTTCAAACTGTTAATGGATCTTTATGAAAAGCCAGAAGACCAATAATCCTGTTGCCAAATGTAAATTAAGGGAAAAAATAGGAGGGACACTTTTGTATCTCTTGTACTTATACCGTGATTGATGTAATATACACGTAAGTTAACAATTGTTATCATCACTTGGTAAGCGAATGGCTCACATTTTTAAATCATCCGAAAAACCACTCCTCGAGCGTACATTGATTAAGGTTGTATGCATACAGGGACCTAGAAAGTTTGTATCTCGTTGGTATATTTAAAAAGACGTCCGGAGGTTATCGAAAGTAGTATAAACACAGTTATGTCTGTCCAACAACCTATTCGATTACGTAAGACGTTGAGTCTCGAAACTGCACGTTCCCCTTACTATTCACCAAGTTGGCAACACTAGCGCCGCTGATCAACGTTAGTGCCAATAAATCGACGTTCGCCATTTGGAATTTATTATCGACGAAGCGACCCTTTCTCGCCAATGAATGAAATGCTTTTTGCGCCAAAGAGGACGGTTCATTTTTGTAAATAGCTCGAAAGAAAAAGAAAATGAAGATTAAACTCGTTCGTTTGCTCAAGTATCAGAAACGAAAATACAGAAAGCTAAAGTGATTTCTGATGCTACAACTCGTAAGACTTGTGACTTTTTATAACGAACATACATACATTGTATAGTCGACCCGATATTTTTCGATGTTCACCGTTTTAGAAGCTCGCTGTGCATAATTTTAAGAACTTCATCCAGCAATCTATTCGTTCGGTGTATATAATATATTTATGATTTTAGTTCAATGGGTAGCAATTATAGTGCTTCCAATAGAGTGCTGCGGTTATTTACTTTCCATCTAGCTCCTCGTTCATCCATATTTTCATTAATTGATATTTTATTCTTTGAGAATGTTTAAGTTACACAGTGGATCAGTTTCTTTATTTATAACGCCGATAATTACCATTCAAAACGTCATTAACTCTTAGCTTTCTTCGTTCCTTGTTCAGACTTTTCAAATTATTTTTATCGATATTTTAAGTTCAAGGAGAAGTTTCCCTTAATCTAGTCTTTGATCATTTAAAAACTGTGAACTATCTGATAAACTATCAAAGAGTTTGACACGATGTAACTTTAAGGTACATTACATTTGAAAAATATAATATTAATTTGATTAATTTTGACTACCCTTCCGCAGCCCTAACTGTTAAAAAGATTGTTGATACATTTTGTATTCTCTATTTCCTTAAACACCTGTTACATACAAATTCACTGTCGTTCGCTTCGTTCCTTAGTGTTAACCTAACTTCTCTAATTCTCGAAAATTCTATTTTTTCATCAAATTCCTCCGACAGATACATTAATCTCCTTTTTCGATTTTCAGATATATTCAAACTGCTATCATAGAAACAATTTTATCCAGTTCCTAAACGTGTCAGTACTTCATATATACTACTGCGTCATTCCTAACCTCTTAAAACTCCTATGAACAGCTTAAGACAGCAATCCCCTTTCCAATTTTCAGCTATATTCCACGGAACCATCGACTTGCGTCAACGTTCCTCAACCCATGGATACAATCAACTGGACACGTGCAGTTTCTAAGACGAGCCCCCTCGTGTCTGTATGTTCGCTTGTCTAACTGGCTTGCATGCTTGGTCGGCGTACAATGGCTGCTCGCAGAGGAAGCGTGTACAATGACGAGTGCGTGTGTGATCGTTTTAGGACGTAAGTTTCTTCTAGTTGCCAATACCCACGGATTCCAGTGGTTTGTAAATAACTAATGAAAATAAAAAAAAAAAAAAGGAATACGAAGATAAAGGAAAGGACGAAGAAAAAAGGGACAGAAAAAAGAAGACGAGGAGGAACGAGGTTATCCTCAGTGGATGCAGAGAACGCAGTAACGTTATCTCCCCTAATCATTCTCGAGGTGTATCACTAGTTTGTTACGTACTCTACGTGTGCAGTGTTGGTGGAATCGATATAGTGGCCTCGTAAAATTGGTCAACCATTAAAGCTTACATCAATAACTTACATTAATAAGAATTTAGAGTGAAAACGTAACTCACAAATGGCTTTTATAAACTATCGAGTGTATTCTATTTTCAGAGACTTTGAGAATCAAAGATTCAATCGTCAAAAATTTAAAGACCCGAAGGTTCTAAGATCCAATTTTTAAGGATTTACAAGTTCTTCCATAATACGGCCCCGAATATGGCCACGTTATCGTTTTAACTGCGTAATGATTTAATTTCTAATTGTACTGTTTCGACTCCATCAACTGTACATATTTGTTATCGCAGTACACGTATTTAATAGCGTGGCAGGCGCGTGCCGTGTCGCCGCCAATTATGAACACTTTGTCAATTAAATAAAACGATTGAATTTTACACATCATCGAATTATTGTTCTCACTTATTCCGACGAATAATCGATCTGATCGATCGGACCTAAACAAGAATTGTTATCTTTTGGGCAAGATGTTGGGGGGATTGAAAAATCGTCAGCGAAGCAAGAGGTTGACAAAGGGCGAAGGTTAAGGTTCAAGTGGTGTACATTTTTTTCGAGGAGAAAATAAAGTTCAAAAAGTTAGTCTGGAAATTCTAATTGATTTTTGATGGTTCGTAAATTTCATTCTTTGAAATTTTAACGTTCACCCCTTATCGTTTAAGTTCGCTATACCTGTTCTAGAATATAATATACAAATTAAAATATCTCATTAAATGATTTCATTTATGTACTCATTGAAGTCTAACATTATTTAATTAAAAAGTCTAATAGCGAATTGTCAAGACAAAATTGAAGATTCCATTTATATGGATAGAATATTTATCCAATCGAAATCAATAGAACATTTACTTTCCATTCTAAATTAATTTACTTTCAAATAGTTTTAGTACGAACGATAGTTTAAATACTTTTTACGTAAATTATTTGTATAATTCTAGATTGAAAGAATAAGACATTCGCTCGAAAAGCAAAGAATATTTATCTGGAATCCCAGAATATATAAGTAAGACATTTATTTAGATTTCCTTAAAACTGGTAGGAAACTCTTTAATTAATGAAGGCAATTATTAGCAGAATGGTCGATGGTAGCCGCATTACTGCGGTATTCCGGAGATTAAACGAAATTCCGAACAGGCCGATTCGACGAGGGCGATCGTAATCGTTCTCCGCTCGTTGCATTCGACCCGCAGAAATTAGAAATCTGTACTTGCATCGATAGTAATACGTGCATTGTTTGCTAAATCGTTGCATTGTATCCACTAATTATACATAGCGTCGGTGAATAGTTTCGATTCGAATAGATATAAATTGGCTTAATACACGTATTCGGTGATAATTACCGCTAGACGAGAAACCTTATGATACAACTTGTTACCTCTGTACACGGATAAATCGTGTCTTTTTTATCTTGTAGGAGGGCGATTTAAAAATTCAGCTGAATATTCAGAAAGCAATTTTTACATCGTTGTAGCAAAATCTACAAATCTACAAATAATTCTGGTCGTAATGTCGAAACTCGTACCTTTCTGTAAAATTTCACCAGCTTAGAAGCTGTTTTTAAGGGTCTTACTCGTTGGACTTTTGGAGCAAACTGATTTTGTCGCATTAAAATATTATTCTTTATCATCGTGACATCAAACGACGTAAAATGACATTAAGGTCGGAAAATCAAGAAAATTACACTTATGTTTAAACGAACATTTTAGTATACAATTGTCGATTAAAGACACGTTGTTGGTTTCGAAATTTTAAAACCGTAGCAAAATTGTGAACAGCTTTTTAATTACAATATTCGAACTAGATGATAATTCTTGCGAAATGCAATCGTATTTTCCACCACTGAATATAAAAATTACTATTTCAATCGTTATATATAATGTTTTTATAATCGTGTCGACGAATTCATCCATAATTCACGTTGCGACGAAGAACAACAAGAAAGGAATAATCGATCGAGATATGAGGATTTATTTCCAGTCTTGATTCCCTGGTGATTCGTGGATTAAACGAACTTCATTAAAATGCCAGAAGCTTCCGGAGAAAGTTGGTCAGAATCCTTCCTATGGGTTTAATCACTCGATTAACACCGATGCGAAATATCCTCTTTCGTCGTTAATTAATAATTGAATGCACTGTTTGCCTCTTACGATGATCAAAGGAAAATTTCATTTCTGAACTATATTACAAACGTATAATGTGATAAATTTTAAGAAGAACAATATAAATTTGTAATTTAGTTTATTTTCTAGCCTGCTGGCTGTAAAAAAGGACAATCGATATTAATTTGTATATTAAAGCTGTAAAGGGAGCTTTGTAAAGAAACTTTATTATCAGTATATAACATCAAAAGAATTAAAGAAGACAACGTGATGAAAGCTTGCAAACTTTTTCGATCTTTTCCAAAATGCAACATAAAATGCAATGGGTATAAAAATAAAGATATTTAATGGAACTTAACAATACATAAAAGAGAGAGAGAGAAAGAGCTTATTTCCATTACATGACAGATTACAAAAAGCAAAATCGTCGAACATTCTACTGTCATCTTCTGTTACTATATAGAATGTCAAGAAATCAAAGAAAAGAAGACTAGGAATTAAGGAAAGCCTCAAATTTCTAATTAACAAATTTTCAATTTTCTCTTCCCCAAACAAAAATGCTCTGCTTAATTGCTCAATTGCAGTAATGACGAAGAAACATAGAGGAACTGAATGAAAAGTAAAAGAAATTTTTCTCTCGTTTCAACAAAAATACTGAGACAGTAACGTCGTAACTGAGGAGTTCTTCCAAAAAGAAAACAGAAAAATTCGAAATCGATAACAACGAGGGGAAGAAAATTCTTTAAAGGAGGAATGGGACGAGTTCATAGAGGGGAGAAGGTATCTGTTCAGAACGAAACATCGTTTCACCAGCTTTATTACCCGTTCGTGTGTCAGCGAAAATTCTATGGACCACTTTACATGTAGAACAATCTTCTATAAATTCTCTACGAACAATATTTCTCGCAGTTGTGTGTTACACGCAGGATCGACTCGTAGTTTTGTTGTTTGTAAAACTTCCTGGTAATATTAAAGGAAGGTTAGGTCTGACATCGTTGAGGGTAGCTGGTTACCGGCTAGAGATAGGTTAGGTCAGATCGCGTGAGTTCCATGGAGTCGCAGCTGAAGATCCTCGAAGATCATTTGCAGACAGTTCGATCGACGTCGTTTTCACGACCAAGTCTTGGCGTGTAACCATTCAGTTGAATGTTTCGAGAACCTGAAATTAGTCGACAACGAAGACACAAATAGTCGTAGACTATATAGGTCTATGCAAATAGTGCGATCATTGATGTCGAGGATCAACAGATTTCCTATTGTTGAAGAACAAACTTCGGATTTCAAGCTTGGTTATATTAACTGAGCAAATTGTTCGATTTAATCGAGTTTCTTTATTTTTTCTTTTGCGCAAATTTCTTTAAATTTGATGCGAATGTTTAACTCTTAAAGGCCGTTGATGAAATCTCAGCCTATGAACATTTTCTTTTAACACTATCGTCCCGTGATAATATAATCTATAAATAACAATTTCTCTAGTTTTTGTTTATTACTAAATAACGACAAACAGATTAATTCCATTTATTTGATTGCATCGATTTTTACATTTTTGAAAACTACGGAAATAAAATTTCACTCGAGATGATAGGATTAAAGTGATTTTCTTTCACAGTGTTTAAGGAGCTAAAGCGACTGATTGATCCTGAATTTTAATTGTTACAGACGAGAAGAAAGATCGAGTATTCGATTAGATTATAGAATGCGATCGAATATATGATACATATAGCGTTTTGGATATTTGAATTCTGTGCGTTTTCGCAATTTTTAATTTCCTACAAATGAAATCCTTGGTAGACTGATGACTTTTGTGCGAAGAGGATTGCAATTTTGGACTTTCAAATTTTCTATAAATGCGTAGAAACCTGAATTTTCTTTCAGTATGGCAATTCGTCGCAAAAATCGTCTATTAATATCAGCTCACAGATGTAATCATGATGATATCACAGGTGTAACATCTTCTCATCGAGTTTTTACGCTCACCCCGTATAAATAACGCATTAACAGCGTTTTATTCTTTGGAAATCTGGCATGCACGTTTACGAACGCGTTATCCTGTGCCATTGACAGCGAGACAGAGGGGTGGAGTGAAATAGTATCAGTACGAGGGGAAAAATTAAATTGGCATTTGGGCCGCGCATCAACAGAACATTCGCGACGAATGCTCGAGCTTTTGTTCCCGGATCACGTATCAATGGGATTGGGATTTTCGCGCGGCTATATCGAAATAGCGAAACGTTCCCGCACTGGCAACGTTTCTACAGCGAAACCCGAAAAAAAAAAGGATTCGAATCACGATCGAATGCTTCAAGCATAACCGACCGAGTGTACACGACGAAACGGTGATAAATCGATGGGCAGTTTATATGGCACGAAATAAAGTGTGAACGAGTGGCGTAGGTTTATAGAAACACTCTTCCGTTTTCAGCCTCTTTGAGTCGATGAATGGGACGTCTAATGTTAACTGTTGTCGGATATTTATAATTAAACTGTGATATTTATACAGGAAGAGTTGTAAAGAACGTAACGACGATAAGTCGATGGATAGATCAAACGAAGAATATGCCAAGTGGAAGAATGATTTTGATTGAAAATCGTTTATACACGATTGATGTTTGATTCTTTGGAAATCAAATAATTGATTTTAACCCTGTTGCGATTCCCGAATTTTTATAATTCAATGGTGTTCTTTAAGGTTTAAGGATACATCTGGCATTAAATTGTATTGAGAAATTATCGAGAAATGCATTACGATAGCAATCTTTTCATTCTGTTCAAACTTGAGATATTTTTCAACGTTAGAAAAATACAATTGCGTTGAAAATATTGGAAAGAACGCTGCAGGGTTAACGAAGTTGGTCAGTTTGTTTACTGTGTAACTCGATCAAAGATCAATTGGTATAAACTCTAAAAATTGTCTAACGTAAAGAAGGTTATCTCATACCTCGTGTGAGTAGCAACGAGCCGGGATAAACGAATCTTCCATCGTCGATCTTTTGCCAAAGTTGATAATCTTTGGGTGAACGGATACGATCTGAAATCAACCATGATGCTTCCTTTGGAAATTTGTCTGCGTGTTTAAGGTTCATCGATCTCCCAAGGGATCCGGGAGCTGTATTGCGAACGTCTGCAAATTGTATGGTAATTTATGCGATTACGCTAGCTCGAGGTGTGTTTCTATCCTTTGAATTAGACTTTAGGGAAGGAAATTTCAATTTCCCAAAGTTGTGCACGGATCGTTTTACTCACAACTACAACCAATTCTCTCGTAAAACAAACTGCTCGAATTAATAAACGATAAGCATCTGGATTCTTGCTATTAGCCAAACATATCATATTTACAAGATTCTAGAGAATTAGCGTATAGGAAGAACGTAGTTTAACATGAACAGCTGATTGTTTACAGTATAACAAACTCATCTAACAAATTTGTGTAACACAATTGTTAAGCTAGAATTGACTAGATTTAACTATTGATCTGTAAGGAATTTTAATATTTAGCGAAATTAGTAAATCCATAACGTGTGGTCACAGTGTATTAATATCGGCATATTCGATACAGTTATAGATATAGGACACATGAATTTTGGTTATTGATCGAAACTATCGTATCTACAAATTTGAATCACGTAAGTGGAATTGTGCGACGGAGAGAACGAACGAGACACACCGAGATCAAGTAGAATAAACCTAGTGTGACAGACTATAAAGTATTCGCGTAAAGTCTACGTACGCCATAGACGTATACTGAAAATGTTAAATATTAACATGACGTAGGAACCGTGAAGCTCAATCTAATCTACCTTGCTACTATGTTGTTCGAGAGACTCGTTTTACTTATTAAAAATTATAACGAGTATTCTACCTTGGATATTTTATATATAGTGGTGGATAAAAAGGAAGCGTAAAATTGATATACTATGAACTTCAGTAACTTTCGTATAACACTAAAGATTTTATAGTTACTCTTTGCCCGAATTAAATATAAATCCATTTTGTACGATTATTGTATGTTCTTACACGTTTTATTTTATAAACTTTCTTTTGCATATTATATGCATTCTGTCTATTTTCTATCCCTAAATTTCACAAAAACTGTCAATTTCACTGTAAATTTGGCAATTTTCGATCGATAATTAAAGTTCTTTACGATAGTATCGTAATCGTAAAAAAAAAAAAAAAAATGGCTATTTCTTCGAAACATCAGTTTCGTATCTCCGCACAGGGAATAAAGCGACCTCTGTAAAAAATGGCTGTTATGAAAGATCTGTCGGATGGACGAAACGATACAACGATTCGTCATTTTGTTTTAGGTGGTCGAAATTGCACGTAGAAGAATAGAAGAACGAGAAGCCGGTTGCCACGCTCTAAGTGGAACGTTCTACACGCAAAATGGCGCGGGCTATTGGCCATCTTTCACCGGGCAAGATAAATTACACGTAAAATGGGATTGCGGGATGGCATGCGAATGCACGTTTCAATGTTATTGGCGATACTTCACCTTCGTAATCTTTGTCGGAGACGGAGTCAAACTCGGGGCTGTAAAATTGGAAATCTGTGTCTGGTTCGATGGCGTGGCGACGGTTGAAATTTAGGTTAGGAATCGGCACGTCGGATCGACCGATCCTCGGATACGCCATCAGACCAGAAGCTCGTCTGTCATTCAACTTCAACTTCTCTCCCTCTGAAATATATTACGTAACAGATGACGGAAATTGAAATGCTTGATAAGCATTTAAAAATTAAGGCGGCAAACAAAATTAAATAAAAATTTACACTGGCGCACGAAATTATTCCAACTCTTACCACAGAATCTTCCAATAAACAGTCAAATTTGAAATTAATTTGAAAATGTATTGATGCAATGGAACAGATATTTAGAGTAGACAATTAGTATAAAGCTCGAAGAGTCGTTTGAGGTATAATGTAATAAATGTTAAAGATGGTCCCAATGAATATTAACATTTACTAATATAGCGAATAATTACTTGTTCAAATACTTTTGCGATCTTCGCGAAGTACGTATCATATAATACACCTGTGCTAATGAAACTTCGAAATGTTTCGCATGACGACGTAATACGATCTTAGAAGGTATGTACATGTGTTCGAATACTTTCGTGAACCTGTATATATGTGTAGGTTAAAATAGTTAAATACGAGAATCGAGGAAAAATTGAAAATAATATTATGCAACTTGTATTAGGACAGATAGAAGCATATATCTTTAATGAAAGTAATTAATGTGACATTTGTTTTTCATTTAATGAATAGACATCCAATTAGTTGCAGTATCTTACGAATATTTCTGCTTCATTGCATAATAAATTTTTACAAGCGGGCGTGTTTCAGATTTTTTTAGTGAATGCGTCAGAGGATTCAGTTTTCCTCTTTTAGGGTAGCATGATCTCTCTCTCTCCTTTTTTTTAGGTTAATTAGAAATGAAAAGGACGGAAAGGTTAAGATAGTAGGAAGCGTTCCTGGTATAAAAATGTTCAGAGTCGTGTAATGTTTGGATTCAAAGAAATTTCGACCAAGCTGGTAAAAGGCTAATTAAAAATAACGACTAAATTAAATGAAATATCCTGCGTAGTTTATGATTAACAAACAAGCAGAGCGTCAGTTACGAATTATATTTACATATCTAGTGCAAATTGTTTATGCATTGATACCGTTTTCGTATTATGGACAGTGTTATCACGATGAATTAGTATCAAGAATAGAAAAGTCGATTTTCGTCACTAAACTCTAAAAACGATAAGAGTACGTTATTATTGAAAATAGAAAAATGGGTTTCCATTACTAAATTTTAGATAAATTGATAGAAAAATTGATTGGTACGACTAAATTTAATAAACCAACGACAGGAAATTGGTATCAGAGATAGACACATTTAATTGCATTATCGAATTCTATTAACAACGAGATTGTTTAAGTGAATCGTCAAGTTTTCAGGTGTCTGAAAAGAAAGTTGAAAAGAATTAAAAAAAATTATGATACTCATGCGAATGTCTTGCCTTTGGTAGACTGCAACTGCCGACCTTGCCCACATTGCGAGACTAAAAAACAAATTGAATTACAAACCGATCGTCAGAACGATTCGAAGACTCGGAGGAAACGAAAAAGTTCTTTTCAAAGAAACTTAAGCTTGAAACGTTACTTAAGTCGTCAACGATCCAGTATAAGTAAGAGAAAAGTAAGAAGCGAAGAAGTCTAAAAACGCTACAGACAAATAAGAAAAAGCAGGAAACCGAAAGACGAAGAAGAATAATGGCAATGTCTTATGGCGTACCCCATCGATGGCGCGAAACCAGGGAGCCTTTGCACAATTGCACTAATGAAATTTTACAAATCACGAGTCGCTGGTATTACTAAATTCTTTTGCACTAACAAGTTTCATAGTCAGGGAAAGAACAGATGAAACTTTTGATGGAAGAAAATTTTGCAAGAACTACTACGTTGTTACCACAGGTTATCTATTTCTGGGCTGTAGATTCTAAGTCTTATTTTTTATTGTTTAAGACTAAATTAAATTAAAACAGTTGATCGTAACGAAACATAAAATTTATCATAAAATTGCAAAATCAAAGTTCATAATCTACTACATAACCACAACTTATCAATTTAACGATGTTACCAATTTACTCATATCGTTAACATCATTCTACTTTCAAAATTAATAATGCAAAATCAGAGACTGTAACTTGCAAAATGTAATTCTTCAATTTACCAACATCACCGATATCATTGCCGTTTATTTTGCTATTGTTATTTATCAATGTCGTCAGTCGACAGAAAAGATTGTGCAAGAGAACCCCAGAAAATATTAGAAGCATCCCCTTCCGGTCCACTCGGAGGCCGGAAGGGGCACTGCACTTACGGTTGAAAGAGGTGGAAAATATTAGAACGACCAGGAATACAAATAGGTGATTTCTCATTGCGATGGCGGTCGTTCGGTCACACGGTGATCAGAATCCGATGAAGCGATACTGAGCAGAGCACGGTATCTCGCTCGACACTGAATGCCCCCAGGTATCCGACGTCTGATTTTATACCTTGCGCCTCGTCCAACTACGGGGGTTGCCAGCCCAACCCCCGGTCGCCTTCTCAACCCTCTCTTTCCACATTGCCTCGTTCCACTCGCCCCTCTACGCGATCGGTATGGTGATTCGACGCCTCGTTTCTTCATCCTGCTGATACATTCGACCTACACCACTGTTCGTAGGTATTAGGACACCTGCTGGCTTCATGAAACGTGAGGATACTGCGATGGCCGGACAAAAGAGTATAAGTCAAATTTTAATGAAAACAGGACAAGTAGGCTAATATATATTGCACATTGCTGTCTTTTGTTTGTACCGTGCTGATTAAACGGGTGGTGCTGCATAAAATATTATTTTGCATTTTTGATTATACACTCAAATCTGGTTGTTTGAGTTTTAATTAGACGTTGAAGATTTGCCTGTTATAAATTTTTACGTAATAAATATCGACGATTTACGGTATATTAGCGCATATTGTATGTCGGTTTCTAGTGCAATTTGAGCTTTTACACGCAACAAATAGTTCTTGACTATTTCTTTATGCTGCTGTCTAACCTTAACTCTAATATTTTACTGTATATAATGTTATATTATAAATAAGCATATAATTATTTATATGCTGTTGTAATACTATACGTCAAAAATGGAATTCTCAAGATAAGATAGATAACACGGAGGAGGTTTTATCGAATCGATAGAAAGACCGTCGTAATTAATTCTAACGATGATATTTGAAACCGGTTAATAGTTCGACGAATCGTTTATTTTAACATTCTTAATACTCCGCAGTCGAATTTCGCCACTATGGGGCGATTTAAAATTGTATTTCCCATGCCGGGAATTAAAAACTGCCGAAGTTACGATATTAAACAAGTAAAATTCATATGTACAATGGAAATTTCCTGCAAAGCAGTATCGTAAACGAAATATTGCCTGAACGATTGTTAATGATAAAAAAACATTTTTATTAATAATACAAAAACATTTTCGAAGCATGTTTTTGTAAACAAGAACAAACAAGTTAAATTTCTCATTTAGTTAATTAATAACTAAAAATACACCGTAACGTACGAGCACCATTGAGTGTCAAAGGCTCGGGCAAATTCATCGAATTCCCTTCTACCACCACAATGTTCAAAAACCGAATTCAATATGGTAAATTGATCGAGAAAAAAGGATTTCAAAATGAAATATTGCGTTAACGCAACGTTGGACCTTAATGGGTTAGCGTTCGGAATCGTTGAGGTTAGGGTGTTGTATTTTGGGGGGGATGATAGAGACTTGGAAGGATTTCCAGAGATTTTCTGGGATTTTAACCTGATTCGTTGGTGAAGGAGAAAGGTTGGTTGTGAAATATTGACGAAGGAAGGATGGAGAACTTGGATTTGGGAAACGGCCTACACGTACAGTGGAAAATAAAGTGATACAGAGAAAAGGCTATAATTTTTCAGAATGAAATTATAGAGTGTTATAGCGTTTCGACTATACAAAAGTAAGTTCAACTTTATCACTACAATTATCAGAGTAATGAAAATGATCGATTTGTAATTTTTCCAAGAAACTTTACGAATCTGCAATGACGCGTTTTTGGAGATTTTTTTTTAAATAAATATTTTAAGACGTATGAAACACGTTTAAATATCAAATAAACATAAAACGAACAAAAAGTGTGGCGTTAAAATCTCCCTAATGAGAGCCACGGATAAATGCAAATAGCCGTATAATACGCAATAAAAGGGTGCGTTGAAATTCATGTAAACAGACGGAATTGCGATTAATGTTGACCAAATCGTTCGATGTTTCGCCATAAATCCCATTTTGCAATTGGCAGAAACCGCTTGTGCAACTCTCTGTATTTAATGCAACGACAGAAGATCGTTATTCGTGATATAGAAATTACAGAGTTAGCCACGCATTGATTTTTCAACTGAATTACGGTAGACCGAGAGAATTTTTTTCCAACTTGTTTAAACCAGAGAAAGAAATTGGGTAAAAAAGTGTGATTAATAAAAGTTATTACTTTCGTTGGCAAATAAAATTATTCGCAAGGTTTGAATTTTTAGAAGGCAAAGAATACTTTTTTGAACGTTTAAAGTAACAGTAGATGTTGTCAATTTGATTTCTCAGCTTAATACAAATTTATTTGATCAAATGTCATGTTTAAAATTACGTTCGAAATTCTAACAGAATTTTCAGAACGTTAAGTTGGCTCTAATTTCAAGTTCCTATATTCTATGGACCACTTGATAATTCCTACTTTGATTCCAACCTTTGACTAAAAATATGCCCAAAATACAATGATTTTGAACAGGTACTCTTTTTTAATCCTGAAATTCTATAAAACAAATTGTAATCTCGAATTGTTCTTTGATATTATACATTTATATTATACGTAACATTTTACGATACAGAAATAAATTTTAAACAAGAAATATCAATTAACAAGTTATAAAGCTTGAAGCAACCAAAAGTAAACGTACTAATCTACTGATAATAGTAATATAATTAACGAACAAGCAAAGGATTTTTTTTCAAAAAATTGAGAGTTTTCTCAAGAGTGCAAGAAACGAATCAAGCGATAGAAGTAAGATAAACGTGCGCGGTACAGTTATAACAGAATACACACGAGGACAACGCGAAAATTGAAACCAGTTTAATTAAGTCAGCACGCGATTACATATTTAAAATTTGCGGTCACGATTTCCATAACGTAGCCGGTTGAATTAGCTATGTCTGTCCCTTGACGATATGCACGAATGTCGTTCTCATTTTTTAAAGCAATTAAACCGCGGTAATTCTCATTCACGATGGTGTTTCCCATTACGCGAAACGAAACGGGCAAACAATTTCACGAACTGTTTCAATAGCGGGTCAAATTTGCTTTTCGCCATTTCCCAGCTACTTGAAATTCGTCCACCTGCTGTTCGTATTTTCCTTCATTTGCTCGCCAAGCAAAGAATTAATAACAATCTTTCTCGTGCGTTATCGAATAAACGTTTTAGAATGATTTTTCTTGTTGCAACTGTACGTTGTCTTATGGCAATTTTAATGTTAATTGGAAATTCATTTTAGACATATCAATAATAATTTTCATCGTTTCTAATTCTAAGTCTAAGCAGTGAATAAAAGTTTTAATTTTCACGAAGAAAGAATCGGAAAAGTGTAACGTTAGCAACGTGAAAATCACTGTAAAATATATACTGAGTGTCCAATATTTCAAAACAAAAGGCAACAGGACAAAATTCTAAGCAACTTTAAGAAGATAAACAAAGAAGATAAACAAGAAGGAAGAAATAAAACGGCTCTTACAAGCAGAGAAACACAAACATTTGGCAATAAATGTAGTTGCAGGGAAGAAAGTAATACAATGTAAATATTGTACAATCACAATTTTTGCATTCCAACACTTTAAAGTCGATGCAAATATCGTCAATCTGTTTCTATCCTGTAGCGAACGAAATTGTATTTCCTACATTTTTAAAGCTATTAAGAAAGCCGTTATAGCATATGACATTTCTACAGCATTTTTTCGAAAAAAGGGATTTTTGATCAAAAGCGTATAACGAACGAATAAATTGAAAAATGTTCGAGTGTACGATTTCCGTGAAAAGGAAAAACAATAAAAAACTAATGTAATATTTTGTAAACCTATAAAATATCCGACTTTAAATAAATAAATTTAAAAGAAAGACAATTTTCATTCTTGCAGTAAAAAAAAAAAATTAATTGTAGATAATAAAGAGAAAGGAGGGGATAATAGTGCCGCGAAAATAAAATCGGAACACCGTTACTCCCTCCAACTGTTTCCTTTAGTAGGAACTAACTTTTTCACGCACATTATGTTCGCAAACTTTTTCTTCTTTCCAATAAGATAATTCAACCAGTGTCGGATGCTACACCTGAGGCGGACCATTTGCATAAGCTCTGAAATATTGAATATTTACACGCTTATTATTAATAACTAAGTGCATTACTATTAACGCTAAATAGATTACCGAATTGTTGCCGGTGGGCAGCTTTAAAAGAAAAAGTTGTCGCAGCAAAGATTAATAGCGTCAGGAATTAATTGAAAGAATTTGTAATTCATTCGCTGAAATTAAAGGACAAATTTGCAAAAGGATTCGCAATTGAATGGGATCAATTCTTGTATTCCAACGCTTTAAAGTTGATGAAAATATCGTCAATCTGTTTCCATCCTGTAGCGAACGAAATTGTATTTCCGACAATTTTAAAGCTATTAAGAAAGCCATTATGACATTTGTACGGCATTTTTTTTCGAAAAAAAAGGGATTTTTGATCAAAAGAGTGTAACGAACGAATGAATTGAAAAATGTTCGAGTGTATGATTTCCATGAAAAAGAAGTGCTATTGCTGGAAGAATATAGAAGCGGTGTATGCATCGAAAAGAGAAAGACGCAGGAACAAAAAGCAGCAAGCTAGAAGATTCGCGGGAGAGGAAGAAAGAAAAGACAGACAAGAAAGGGACAAGATAGTTCTGAATCCGTTTCTTTCTGCGACTTATTTCTCTTGAAAGGGGCATTTGAAGAGCCTAGTTTCGCAGAAGACGACAGCTTTGTATCTTCGAATGAAGACGAATGTGCTGGATGTAGCAAAGATTCTAATAAAACCAAAAGGAAATATAAAATGCATCGACTGCTCAAGCTGAGCATACAAAAGCTGCACGAACCATGAAGATCGTTGCTGCTGTTGCGAAATAAAGACATTCGAAATAAAAACAAAAAATATCAAGAGTTAATTAAATAAAGATCGAAATGTATGTTTTTGTAAAAAAGGATTAGGCAGGTTCGTGCGTTGTTAAAAGTTTTTACGTGTTTTTTGTAAAAATATTTTATCTCTTTATCTCGTCGAACGTTGCTACCATAAATTGATTGAATAAATAAAATTCTCTGTTTTTCATCGTGTTATAAATAATTATTATAAATGCATGGACAGCGAAGTATGATTTATTAGAATTAATTCTATTTGTACTATGATATTTTAAACTCTGCAACTTTACTCATCCCAAACTATAAACCAGAGATTATAAAATCTCTGACCACTTCTATTTTTCTCATTACGTTACTATTGTAATTTGGCTTAACATCTAAATCAATGTAAAGTCACTTTATATGCAAAACATTACTTTTTGTTTCATTACACATATGTATACATATATACCAGCCTCCATGGTTAAAATATGTAGGCATTTCTTCTTTTCCAAAATGTGTTCAAATATTTGAAGTTCGCCGTGTTCTTTGCCTTTTGTGCAAAGTTATACCTATTATGCAGACTATGGCGAAGTAACGATTACATGTTTTAAATCGAATAAAGGTACACGAGAGATGGAAAAGCTTCATTTTTCCTCAGTTTCGAAATTACAGGCAAGATACGTAAGCTAACTATAAGAAGGACGATGTAATAATATATCTTTATGTAGTTCAAAGTAGTGGTAAAAAGAATATAGATCTTTATATGTTAAAACAAGCTGACGATTCTCTTGATCTCTGTTTGAACGAATGGAATTTAATATCAGAGAAACGATTGTTTTCTTATCCGAAAGTTCCATTATCTCGACACTTTCGTATCGCTTAGTCCAGATACGGGAAGCTCTACTGTAACTAACCAGAGATCGTTGACTTGTGCTGTGATTAATCGAGTTACTTTCGAGAGCGTAAAAAAAAAAAAAAAGAACGGAATCCTCGTTGTTTCGAATGAAACGCGATTCTTAATTTCCAGCAACTCGAGGCCAGTGGCCGTAAAAATCGTCGGAACGATATTTTATTGTTAGCTGTTTCGTCGGCAGTCGCCAAAATGTTCAAAGTTCTCACGATGCAATTATTTCACGGCCGTAAACAAAAAGTTTATTCTTCACGTAGCAAAGGGTTAGGCGTTTACGAGTCGGCGGCGAATTGCGTCGGTTAATTACTCGTGGAAAAATCTTCACTCGCCGCGACGGTGGAAAATTCTCCGTAGGAACCAACGGTCGTTCCGTGCGAATCGTTTCATTTCGAAATGCTTTGCGTTTCTTTCCTCAACTTGGCTCTGATCCTTCATACGAATTTATTTAGTCAGAGATCTGTTAATTGTGAGAAATAAGTTAGGTCGATGTAAGGCGGACATGTTCGTGGAAACGTAACGACGAATGTTGAAAAGACGATCGCGTGAAGATCAGATTCGCGTTTGATGTTTTATTACACAAAGATGGAGACATAACGGCGGATATCGTAAAAAGACTGGATTTATTTCTTGCATTAATTATCTTTCCATATTTTGTTTCTTTTGTACAAAAAAATATACAAAACGAGATACGATTATCTCGTGATTATATTGATAAAGTTTGAAATACGTCTGAAAATGTATACAGAAGTTGCAAGATATTTATTGGATAACCAGAATACTTGAACAGTCATTTATTCGCGATATTAATAAGTTACAATATGTAATGAGATTATCTTTGACACTAATTGTACGTTTAGGATTACTATTTCTGCTGCATAATAATTTCTGACTAGGCGTATGTTTGCATGTAGGCAGGGGATCTGATGACAAGTCGTCGCAGCCTACTCTTGCTGAGGAGGCTTCATAGAACGACCGCCATCAGGATCGTAAGGGGATATCGGACTTGATCATATGCGTCAACGACTATCCTGGCGGTGTCTCCTCCGTTCGAGCTCCAGGCCTTGGCGCTCCGACCAGTGTACGAAAACTAGAGGGGCCTGAGCTTAGACGAGGACTCTTCCCCCGAAACGTTCGGGAGAAAGCTAGACGAGAGATGTGGGAGCCGAAGACCAAGTCCGTAGCCACCGGGCCGTTGGATCGGTCCTGACAAATTGGGAGGCTTGGAGGAACCGCGGAGAGCTTCCGCTGTCCCTCCGGATGACGCAGGTGCTCGCAGGACATGGAGTATTCGAAGAATGCCTGCAGAGATTCGGAAGAGAGGTGACGAACACCTGTCGTGACCAACTCGTCAGCTGTGAAAGCGATGCTGAGGGAACGACAAGAGTTCCTAGCAGTCCGTTCATATTGCGAAGCGTAAAGGAACGAACAGAGCGGAAGAGGGTCGGAACATCCCACCCTTGCAGGGTTCTGCGGTAAAGGACGGCCCTGCGCCACCCTAGGTGATCATAGGGGCCGACGCGTCGAGGAGGATTTGGATCTCCTCAGATTTGCACGCCGGCCCAGGGGATAGCGTTGAGAGGGGTGGTCCCTCTCAATGTCTGAACTAAGGGATGACTCCCTCAGACAGAAGAAGACGCAGGAGTGCTCCGGCAGTAATTCGAAAGAGATCCCGGGGCATCCCAGCTGAGCGTCAGACGGTCCCACCGTGGGGATTTAGTCGGTAGAGTCCGACACTATCCCACCGCTTCCCAGAAGACCGGGGGATGTCCATGAGGATTTCCCCGCGTATAAAAAAAAGGCGTATGTTTGCAAGAAACGTAACTTCCATTTACATTTTTGGATTGCTGCCAAATTTCACTATTATAATCACGATAGTCATTACGATGCTAACGAAATTTCGAAAACTTTCGTCTAATATACGTAATATATTCATAAAAAGAATTCAGTGGTAAGTATTCGTATACTTTCATGAGCCACTGTATATATCTTATTCCTATGTAGAAGTATTGTCTGTTAGTTTGATGTTTCGTGTGGGAGTAATGTTTCGATATTTGATTGAACGCGTAAGTAAGGGATTTGTGGCAGACAGGTGTAATAGTCGTGATAGGTACTGCTGGTGTATAAGATTTTTGTCTTCATCCGGGTTGGGGGAGGATTTTCTTCCAACCATCCGGATCGCTCCCTTCTTCTCATCTAAAAGATCGTGAAAAACAGGATTATGAGTTCCGGGATTCGAACCTGTTACTGAACCAATTACGCTAACCACAGTGTTGCCGTCGTCCGGAGTAGAAACCATTAGAAAGTTTGCTGTCGAGTGCAGCTACAGATATTTTAATGATGAAAAAGTAAATCGAACTACATTTTCGAAACAATACCAGGAAACTCGAGACGAATGTTCGTTTTCTGATAGAAGGAAGAACGTTTACTTTCTGGTACCACTTGATTGGGATCATTTTCTACGAACTCGAAATAGAAATAATTGAGGGAAAATATAAAAATATCGTGGAATATAAGAGGAACGAATGATGCGTATTCCATACCTTGCTGTTGCTTCCATTATATTCAAAATCTTCCAACTTAAAAATTCATTAAACCGTATAATGTCTCGAATAGAAAGAAACAATTAATACTGAATATTTTACTCGATATTTTAAAATGCAAAAGTATATTTTTGTCACTTTTCGTTACATAAAGAAACTATTCTAATATAGTGAAACTTCATTTTTATTACTTTTAAATTATTGCATATAAAATGATTTTTATCTGGCACTTCAAACATATTTATTTAAAATAATTTATATAGAGCTATTATTGTTCGATGCTCTTAGTTCTTATTAGTAAAGGATTAAAACAGGATATAAATTGACAAATTGCTCTCGTTGAACGTTTAAAACGACAATAATCCGCGAGATCAGAGGAATAGGAAGGCTATAACAAAATTTCATACTCTGATCCATCCTAATTATTCCATTCAAATAACAAAGTGACTATCTTCATTCCGCGTATCGCTTCACTCATGCGGCATCCATTCGTCCATTCTTTGTATTTTTTCTAATTGCACTGACTTTGTTTCGTTTAGGATACTATCTTTTTTATTTCTATAAAAATATTGTAGTCCATAATCATTCCCCATACTTTTCCTTGACTCATCCAGCAACGAAAGACCATCTCGATCTCGAATTCTACAAATCAACGTAGAACTACACTTACATCTACAGAAACTTCCTCGAATGGAAGATTCATACTTTCAACAGTTTTCACATTGCATTTTCCAAACTGAAACTCGTGAAAAAGTTACGCAAATCTCGCGATGATACACGACGCGAAAGAATCGAGTTCTAAGTTGCAACAGTTTTATTATGGACCCTCTTAATAATCAACACTCGCGTGCCACGGTTTTCGCCTCTTGTAATTCATTATTTTAAATAAATTACGAATAGATCGCATTTACGGTTAATTTAAATGTAGAAGAATGCACAGAATGCAAATAATGTACGACGGTACCTGTATATATGAAATATGCAAAGTTCAACGTCCATTATAATGTTTAATTACGTTTCATGTTCTTTATAGTACATTTTATATTTTAAAATTTCATATTCGGATAAAATAAATTTCTGTTTAGATTCTGTTGCGGCATTCGCCATCATAAAAATACGAATTTTCATAAATATCCAAAAGTATTCTTATGCCGATTTAGAATTTCGTCTAAACGATATTACACGTGCGCCAACTTGATATAATCGGAGAAAGTTTGATCGAATATCGAAGAGGAATTAACTGGGATTCGAGAATGGGATACCAAACGAACGTGATAGATCTCGTGGATGAAAAATCAAAGAAGCCAGAGCATCCTGTATTGTACGTCGTAGGAACTCGGATGATATTGATTCAGTCTAATCTGCCTCATCATGAACATCTCACGTGTTTATAAATCTTCGCGCGATCCCATGATCGGGTAACACGCGCCATTGTGTATTTGGATTATTCCGAATAATCGTTACAATCGTTCACCTTTAAATAGACTATGCGGATAATACCGATAATTAATGTCAATTTTTTATTTCACGTCGATAACATGTTCCATAATTCCATTATCATTCGATTCAGTTATAACTGTGACCTACAACTACAGATTGTAAATTCATGTCCCATTACCAGATACGGGAAGAGATATATTTGATAATGTACGATCCAAAAGATTTATGCGTGTTTCCTATTAAAGTGGAAGAGAGACAGATTGAATATTTCTTGCGAATGATAGGTAGAAACTTTTGCGTTTTATATCGGCAAAACGTATCGCGACTAAAAAGTATGTTTTACCTTGTTCGGTGAAATTCAAACGGTTCAGCTAAAATTTCATTAAAACCAATCGATTTACATTAATTCCAATGGCTGAAATTCGAGAACAATTTCATTGTATGCCTTTGGCATCAACATTTCTCTTTTCAATCTGCAACGCGATACGAAATAATCTATTTGCAATATTGCAACTTTTTTCATAATAGAAAGGATAACACAATTATGCAATCGTAGAGAAGAATAAAAAAATCATAAAATCACGCGAAACGTACTTTAATTAAAAATATGCTATCTAAATTTGTACTAGAATGTATTTCATATAGAATAAAATATAGAGTAGACGAAAAATAGTTGTCTTGTTGAAACAAATTCTTTGTAACTGAAACTGGTTCGATTAATTGGTAGGATCTGCAACTCTGGATTCCCTCGATATTTTCCGTCGTCAGCGCAATCAAAAAGACCTTATGCGCCAACAAATTCATCGCCCCTCGATAAACGACCCTCGACATTACTCGAAACATTACACGCGAACAATATCTACTCGACGGCGAGTATAGAATACTCATTTCGCATGCAACAGATACACGTCGATACTCTCTGCCGTAGAGAGGCATCGATTCAGCTCGGATAACGTCGCGTTTCAACTTATTCGATACAAAATAATACTTCACTGATTCGCCATCACCCCCTCGGCCGATATCCGTGGCTTTCTCGAGAGAGAGGCGCATAATAAAAACGTCAAAACCGTACGATCAATACAGTACTCCGCAAAAGTCTTAACACTAGAACTACCAGTCAAATTCACTGGTTTTACAATTTTATTTTAAAATTTCTACTTCGTGTTATAATTTTTTCCACAATGATGTAATGACTTTCGCAACGACAACTAAAAGAGTAATATAATGAATTTTATTTTGTTTTTTATGTATTCAAACTCAAAATAATTTTGTATCAAGGTTATCTATACCAATAGCAGCCAAAATGACTGGTACTTGTACAAGTGTAAAAGAGTCCTTCAGTCTGTCTATCGAACCCCAATTAACCTGTTTCCTCCTTTTGTACAACTTGCCACACATTTTTTACATTTTTACTGCGTATCATTCAATATGATGATATCAGTCATCAGAAAAATTCCGGATCGATCGCTACATCGCTAGATGCTAACACTAGAAATACCACACCGGTCAACCCTCGTTTAGGACCCGATCATGGTCCCAGATGGATTAATAATACCAAAAATGTACTACACAACATGGAATTCCTTCTGTAAGAAAGTAATAAATCAATAAATATAAAAATATTCTATTATTACGTATTTTTTAAATACCAGTCAGTTTGATTGGTTTTGGTAGAGACAGCTTCGTGTGAACTATCGGTAGTTCTAGTGTTAAACCATCTATACAAATATTCTCGTAAGAGCAACTAACCATATTTTTACGAAAAATTTTCATATGTATTATGTATGTGTAGGTATACATATATTTTTCTCAACAACGAATATATGCATCCATAGTGTACCAAACTTTACGTTATATGATATATATTTTGCATATATGCAATGTATACTGACAGTAGCATAATATCAACATTTATCGTATATCAATATTTAGTAGAGATAATATACAGCTTGTAATAGGACACGTGAGACCCACTTCAGAAACTGATTGTATATTGTCTATTGGTCTTCGTTTATGAAACACAATGAATCTATTGTGTACGCAATATCTATTGAAAATGTTGAAACACTAAGGTTCGGAATAGAACAAGCTTCGCAACAAATTCGGGAAATACCAGGAAACATTCGGATGTAAGTGGATCCGTGGCAAGACGTCTACAGGCTTGTTTTCAGACGCAAGTTGGTCAGTTTGAACATTTTCTGTAAGGGTAATTACATAATATAAAATGGAAAGAAAATTCAACAGAAAATTCGTTATATCTCCGAAACGAAGATGGGTAGAATATATATTTATACGGACCCTCTATATTTTTTTAGGTGTACAATCAACCCCTGAAATGGGCCCCACATGTTCTCCGTTACAGCCTGTAAATTAGTATACATATACATGTTCAACTGGAAAACGTTGATATATATGGAAAAATACGAATAACATGAAAAAATGTTTCAGGCAAAAGCTGTATGATATCGACGAAGGACGTACCATATTCTCATCTACTTGACCTTTCGATGATCTTAAAAGGTCCTGTGAAGGTCAGATAAAAATTTCTAAATCTACATTTTTTATTACATATTTTCGTCGCTGAAATTGAGACATTTCCGTAACATCGCCAACTCGTGCCTTTTATCCGCTATCGAGATATGAAATTCAAATCCGACGTACCATACCACCGACATTAGCGTTACTGTACATACACAAACGTATGACCGCAGGGTACATAAAGATATTTCTCATAATCCTACTATTGGTACGATACTACCTGAACACGGAATCTCAGTTTCCCAATGTTTTCAAAACAATCAGTCGCTATAAGTAGTTGGCTGTATCGCTCTGTCGAATTTGAAAGTTGGAAAACACGAGTTTGCAGTGTTCTGAGAACGTCCGAATATCAGTTATCGGAGCGTGTGCTAACAAAAATAAAGATATCCAGTGAAGAATTTGTATGTCATCTTTACAGAACGTTTCAAGGTCGTCGTAAGATGAAACAGATAAAAGCACAGCATGCCTCCCTCGATACTGTACAACTTTTCTTTGAAACATTTCTTCGTATCATTCTTATTTTCCTAAATATTTCAGCGTTTCCAGTTAAACAGGACATACTTTATAATAATTCGTTTTTCTCAGCAACAAATACGTGAAATGTGTACGATATACGAAGCTTTTTAAATCCTCAACTATCTTCTACCGGTGGTACAGTTCGTTTAATTAAAACGTAAAGACATACTCGTGTTCGATCTTGAACACATCGCTGGTATCAGCCAGCAGTTTATATTCAAATGAGTCGCGAATGAATGCAAACGAGATACGTTTTACGAAACGCGTATCCGATGCGTGCGAGATTAAATTAGGACTAAGATGGCCGACCAGGACATTAAGAAGTAGGGGGTTTCTTTCGTCTTAGAAAGAGAATTTACATGGGAATGGGTAGAAAGAGAATCGATGCCGAGAATTCTACCGAGTTCTTCCTCTTTTCTCTTTCTTTCCTTCCATTGTTTTTTGCTACTTCTCATGCAAATATCATCGGTCGCTATATATTGTCTGAAAAAGTCATAAGCTATCCACTAAATGGAAATTTTCCATTTTTACGAATGAATATGAAGATGCTTGATGTTTTAAATTTGTTCTCATTCCTTGAGAAATGTTTAATTCGCGAATCGAATGGAAATCTCGAGTAAGGATCTATTTTGTTAGATTAATTATAAAATATAATTTATCTTAGAGTAATCTATGTTTGTAACGTTGAGATTGCTTTACGTTTGTATCGTTTAATTTAAATTAGAATATATCTTCTAATATTTAAATTGATCTGTATTTTTGAAGAATTTACGGATTAGGCTAAACCATGATATAATGTACGATATTTATATCGTTTAAATTAAATTAGAATACATCTTGTCATATTTAATTTCGTCTATATTTCTGGAAAATTTATGGATCAGGGGAAACTATAACACAACGTATGACGTTTATATCGTTCAAGTTAAATTAGAATACGTCCCGCAATATTTAATTTAATCTAAATTTCTAGAAAATTTATGGATCAGGAACAAATATAATAGAAACAGCTCCATAAAGAAGATCTGTCTATTCTTCCCTATTTATCTTTCCCATCTATTTTCTGTATCATGTACAGTGTCCAAATATTAAAATCACCTACGCAGATTTATTGAGCAATCAACGTTGTAGTAATAGCCTGTACAGGATCATATTGGTCTCGCTAGAGAAAATTTCCTTCGATTCAATGAAGATCGGTAAATATAGCGCGTTCATGAGAAACGATTGAAAATTGAAACGTTTCTCTCGGCTAGTCGTGCCGTGAGCTGTCTCGTCTATTTTTCCAGGCACGGTTCCCGTGTGCCGCTTAAACTTCCCTGCCCTCTCTCTTCGACGAGAAACAAGCCGGTCATTGTATTAGGCACAATGAAAAGTTCCATTATTGTTAGCAAAGGATCCCGTAACCGGGGCTTATAAGCGTGCAACGAAACAAATTTACGGCGAATAGTAAATTCTCTGTTCTCTTTTTCTCCCTTACCCTCGAGCAACACCGTAAGGAAATTCCGCTCATTCGCGTGCATCGTCAATTTTACTGAATATTCTGAATTATTTCTTGCATGGTATCGTGCATGATTTTTTACAGCACTCTGTAAGACTCTATTACCAGCTTCCTTTTATGTTAAGGAACACTACTAATTTAGCGTATTTGCGGTAGCGCGATGTACTTATGAAAAACACGATGGAAAACCGAAGTACCACGAACGTGATCGTTCAAAATTCGAAGACATTAATTTGGTTAAATGAAAAGAGCGTGAGAGATGTCGAAAAATGTTTGAAACGAGTGTTGCAGGATGTGGAGAAATAGAAAGTATATTAACCTTTTCGCCGTGTAATTCTTTGATATGGAAAATTTCTCAGTTATCAAAAATTATCCTTCCATTTTTAATCTTAAGTACGAAAAATACGCAAACTACAATGAAGTAGAAAAATAATTTCAGAATTCAGCTCCTTGTTATGAGAATTTCTCTCTTCGTCTTTGAATTAATGTTAATCTGGTTTAAAGGGGAAATATAAGAGGCAGAAAGAGGTGTAGAATTCTGAATGAATGGAATAAAATAATTATTCCTACAAACATCGTCAAGATTTCGTTTTGAATTTCTCATATTACATATAGAATATGTAAACCTTCGGCATTTAGAATTCAAGACGAATAACTTGAAAGATAATAATTTCCGTATCGTTAAAATTTCTTGTGCTTTCTCGTGTCACGATACCAAATTCGAAAGATTCGCGAACATTCCAAATAAACGAACTTTGGTATAAAATGAAATTCAAAATCACCGGCGCGAAGAAAACGATTTATCGAGTGTGAACGGGGCTTTAATCCTGGCGCTGAGTAAGTCTAATGTATAATTATGGGTTCGTTTCGCTGATGTACGTTTCAATTGATTTATTCCACGAAACTGTGCGCGGACATGGACCGCGTAAATTTATTATTATTCGCGTTGTTTGCTAACTGGAAATACGTGTTGACGGATTCAATTTTATTTATTCCATTTGCGTAAAGAATTCGAATATGCATTTAATCTAATGACGCGCGCTAAATGCACAAATATTTGGAAAATGTAAGCTAACATTCTCTCATGAGAAACTTTGTATCTCGAGTAAATCGATATCGAACGCTCATCGAGCACGCGTACACTTGAGAATAAATTGCTCGAATTATTAGAAAATCTGCCGCCTCTGAACCGAGAGGAATTTCATTTTTCAAGAAGATGGAGCATATCATTACACTTTGGTAAACATGTAAAAGATCTTAAATAACCAATATCTCTGCCGCATTCGCGATACTAGTAATCAGACAGCTTGGCACTGATGGATTCTTAACTTATTAAGCATCAAACGATGAAATAGACGGACAAAAATGATCTAAATGCGATATTCTAAAATAAATATACAGATAAAGCAAATGTACGATACTTAACATACTCGTACGAGTGTATAGATAAGGAATTTTTGAAAAATTTTGAAGAATTCTTTAAGACATTGGTCACTAAATCTGGTCTTCTTATGACGGTTCACGATTACTAGATTTTTTAAAAATGATTAGAGTAGGATAAATTTCGTGGACTGAGAAACGTTGAACGACATGAGTGCTTTAAATAACATTGTCAGAGAAAGAGCGCGAATACAGAATATGATATTTTGTCAAAATTAAATGTTACGGTGTAATATATTCCAATTTATTGCGAGTCCCAGAGTAAAATACATAAAATTCTCGTGGCAGTCAACGTGTTAGAGCTGTTTCCGAAAAATTAAATAACATAAAATTTCAAGTACTGTACATACGAACTTTCAAGATTGTTTTTTCAAGTGAAAATTACAAACTAAATCTGTATTTTCGTATGACCAAATGATATGTTATATTATAATCGCGTACTCGTACCTTCTACGAAAAGAATCGACTCCACAATGCCAAGAGTGCAACACTCGAAGCACGATATATCACTCGATCTTCCAAACTGTCGGAAGTAAAACATACTCCGTGAAAAACATTCAGTGAAGCCTTCCTTCGAGGAAAATCTAGAGGATGAAAAAATCCACGAATTGGTAAAATTCATCAAGAAGACCTGATTAGTCAATAGAATACTATTTAATGTAAAACCACGCTGTTGATACGGCATTAAACTTTCATCTAAAAAGCATGTATATTATATTACACATTTTAACAGAAAGTAAGTTCTACATTGATGAAAACCAACTGTTGAGTAAAAGATAGCGCTTTCCTTTCATTTGAAGATATTCTGTCTAACTTTCTCAAATAATCATCTCGTAGAACGTCAGAGAAATTGAATATCACTGTAAGAAATGATAAAGAAATTGATTGAAGCAAGAGTGAAAATCAGAAGCGATCTTCCATCTTAAAATCGCCTAAAGTTGGGATAATTATACCGAGGAATCTCTTTTAAAACACGAGATTACGTCGTGAAGGATGAGTAATTAACAATGCGAGATTATAAGTGGAATTTACAGTGGTGGTAAAAATCAACCGATGCTTTTGAAACGAGACGAGCGGCTTGCAAGAACGCTAGTAGTCAGTATGCGGTGAAAAATGCAGGGGAATCCCGTGATCCGCCGATGGAAAATTACGCACCGTGGATATTATGATCGTGACTAATGCTGGGCGAATAATTAATCCCATTCTTCAACGACGTTGAGCGATATCACGATACGTTTTATGATACTACAGCTTGGATGAGGAGGATAAGAGGGTAGCTTCCTTGGTGATTTAACTAAAAAGTTCACCATAGAAAGGTTCTTCGGTTTTAATTTCAGATAAAAAAGTTTGTAGGGGGAACATATGTATAGCAGCAAAAAAGAAAGTAATCACGTACCTTTATTTTCTAATAAAGCATCTTTTTTATCGAGTTCTATAAATTTCATTTCTAGAGTACCAAATTTTTGTAGCCATACGCATAAATGTGTTACTAGATAATACGAAATGTGATATACTTGAACATACTAATTAATTAGTAATAAATACAATAGTGTGCCAATATCTTTTGTAGTCACTGCAAATAATCCTTCTCCTTCCACTACGAGTATATAATGTAGGCAGGACGTATGATAACTGGTGGTACAAGCAACCGTGCCAAGGGTAATTCCTCGTGAAAAAATAAGTTAAAAACGTAGAATAATATTTTTATATACGAGACATCGATTTGGAAGAAAACGATTCTAAAAGACTGCTCGATAGACGTATACTAACGTTTTATTAAATCAAAAATGTATTTTAGAGATAACAGGAGTGTTGACGCGTCAACTAAATTTATATTTAATTGTATAAAGTATTCAAATATCTACCGACGTATAATTCTCTTATTTAAAAAAACAGTTTCAATTTATATTTTCTCATTTGCCATAGCGAAAGGTTTTAAAGTTTTTTTCTGAAGAACAGAAAGCAAAATATTATCAGAGATTCGTACAAAAATGTAACGGAACGAAAGTATCATATAGAAGTCACGTAAAACGTAATTTCAGATTCGAATAATTATTTCGTAATAAACCGACATATCCATCCCAGGTAAAAAAAAAAAAAAAAAAGAAAATTACAGGAACAGAACAATTTTAAGCGTATGAAAATGAAGGTTTGATTTAATCGGACGAGCATCGAATTTTTCATATAAATTCAAATTCTTTCATCGACGCGAGAATAATTAATATAGGAGTACCGACCAATATTTTATTAAAACGAATTTTTTATCGAAACGAAAATAATTTGAAATAAAGAGACGCAAGAAAGGAGATCTCCGTATTAAAAAATGCTTCGATTTACTTCCTTTTTTATTCCATGTAACGCGAATCCCACGTGTAACGCGACCTATTTGCACACCGATTTCGAGAATCTGTGGAAAAAGAAGCATATATCCGAAAAAAAATTTGTATTTATTCGCAAAAATAAAATTATGTAGTGTGCGAATTGAATAATGACTATTATGTCTATTATTTTTATCATTATATTAGTTTTTAAATTTTGTTCATTGTTGTGAAATTAAATATTTTTTTCTACAGTCTTGGAAATAAATTACCATGCAGCAAGTTCAAAAACTAGAATAAAGAGCATGAATCGTTTTTCGAAGCCGAATTTTCGATCCGAATATTAGCTCTTCGGGGACGATCATAGCTGAAATATTGCTTGCCATTAAACCGAGAAACAGCCACGTTTTGTTTCATTTAACGTGTTTGTATCACAGTGAGTTAATCATTTTATCGTCGTGCGACGTGAACAAGTTATACCCTTTATAGAATGTTTTTCCACGGTGACAGAGAGTGAAACAGCGAAACAGTTTTTCATTATTATTTCCATGTTTTTTTCATGAGCAATTTTTAAATTTTCTCTTCTGTATAGTACAATGATTTATCTCTCTAATATTATGAGAATATAAATTTCACGGATAATATCGTCCTCCTTATGTCAAACCCATGAATGTGCAAATTTATCCTCTGTTTTTCACTTTTTTAGAAAGTTAAACGAATTGCCTTTCTTTGTCTGCTTACTTTATGCCAAAACTGTTACTAATGTTATGAGTATATTATGGTCCGAGCTTCATTTATGATCTGTAGAATTATCTCGTTTCATTTTACCTTCAATCATGAAGCACCGAATTAATCGTGAATGTATCGAACCACGAGTTCATGATATTGGCATAAGAGGGATATGCTCTAGTATTCATTTAACTGTCACGAAATTATTCTCGCCAATTAGTGAAAATTCCTCTATATATGCCTTGTGTGAATCTCAAAATTTATAATAAATTTTATTTTTCATTTTATTCAATTCGTGCTAAATGTTTTTCGTTCTCGTTTCTAATACTATAAAAAAGCAAACGAATTAGAAATACGAAATAAAAATGTGTAGAATATTTAACTCCCTCTGTAACTAATGCATTTTACTCATCTTGTTACAGCTAATTGGATATTACTGCAATTTCATTCTTTGCCACATAACTCGTTTTCAAACAGAATAAGAAGGATTGTAAAGGATAGGTAAGATAAGTTACATTATTTACAGCGTGCAACAAGTACTCTTTATTATAATCAGTCTTCATGAGAAAACTTTTGCCAAATAACTTAACAATTGACATAAAAATTATACATCTATACAAAACTTTAAGTCAAATTTAAATCTATATTCGACTTATTCAAAATATGTTTTACACTGTACTGATATATAGCAGCATTGATTTTCTTCAGTTTATCGATCTCGTCCCTCATCTCGGAAAACTTTTTCGAGGTTATGTCCTCTGATCCGGCCATATCGATATTTTTTTCTGTGTACAAATCAAAATCTAAAATGTCTGTTGTATTTCGATCCCTTGAAATCACTTCGATGGAACTTTCCTTTCCGCTATCGTCCGATATCCTATGTAAATTACATAGTTGTAAACGCGGCTTAAGGTCGGTGACCCGGAAATTGTCGTAGTTTTTCGCGAAGAATGCAGCGGTGATTGGTCCCTTGTGATCGATCGTACGAAGAATCTGACGGCTCGCTATGTCCCAGACGTGAACTTCGCCGCTGGTCGAGCCCGACACCAGGTATCGACAATCGATCGATATCGACAATGATACTACGCTCGATTTGTGCCCCTGGAAAACTATCACTCCATCCGAATTTCCGTCATTCCGTACCTGCACATGATGCTCTATTCCACGTGGCGGCTCGTGCAAATTGAATCCATATATGTCACCGTTTGTGCAGCCCACGAATAAATCACTTTCGCGTGCGTTCATGGAAACGGAAGTGAGTGGCACGTCGAACACAAGGGTGAGCAATAGCAATCCGGAGCCTGGGTCGTAAACGTTGCATGTTCGATCAAGAGATACGGAGCACAGTCTTCCTCGCGCGCCAGCATGTCCAAATTGTAGGTCCTTCACTGGCAAAGAGTGATGAGAGAATGCGTGCAATGGCGTAGGATGCTCCTCGTTCAATACTCGATACAACGACCACACGAAAATTAATCCGTCCTCGGCGCCACTGGCAAGAATGGAACCGTCTTTGCTGAACGTCAAACAGGTCACTGTTTGATAATGTTGCGATAAATTCTTTAACAAACGCCCGTTGCACAATTGCCAGAAGAATAGTTTTTCGGAAATGGCCGCGACCATGTAGGCGCCATTGGGCGTGCAATTCAGAGCAGTAACCTTTCCCGGTGTTGTCAGTCTCAGGTTAGATACGGGAGAATGACTGTTCAATGGCCAAACGTGTATACGCGGTTTCGTTAAATCCGCACCCACTATATAACTGTCGCTTAAAAGTTGAAGAGTTCTATGACTGAGAGCACCAGCATTTTTATAAGTCGATAAAATTGAACCAGTTCGGTGATCCCACACAGCTGCACTCCAATGTTCACCGCTACTGTCACTAGTTAAAATCACTTCTCTCGTATCGGCAATTCGCGACATTTTTATTATAGTTTTATTAAACTTAAAAACTGATTATGGTTATTCTAAGTCTTAACATATTTTGGTATAAATCTTTTCCTTCGATATAGTATTATCTCCAGTCGAGTTCTAACTTTCCTGTAAACACGTGCGTTACACTAGGTTAGATTTCCACCATAAACCATGGCGCCTTTAGAGCCACTAGTTGCGACTTATTTTAGGTAGTACAGAAACGATTCTATTGGACGGTATAACCTCTCAAGTATCATTCGTTCCCATAAAATCTTTTGCTTAAATAATTATAATGACTGAATAAATGATCATCCTTAACACATTTCTTTCGTTTAGCGTATTTTTTATGAAAGGTATAACTTATATATACAATAATAACAATAATTTTATAATTGTATATATTTGATATATTTTATAAATAAATAATAAACTAACAACGAAATTTTCCTTTACCAAAATCTTATTTCTCAATGCTTATTTTCCATTCAATTACTTAAGATATGTTACATCATAGTAGGAAGTATCAATGTTGATGATTCATGTTTCAAAACAGATGAGCGTATCAAGCAGAGCTTCCTTGACTGACCTTGAGAATAGTAGTATTTATATGACATAATCCTAATCTTCGAGAATCAAGTTCGTTAGTAAAACCTTTTTTAAAAATTTAGTTTTGTTATATCAATTTTACATTTAGATGATCGGTTCCACCTGATAACAAAACCGATAAGGGGTTACTAGATCGTGAAGTAATATTTGTTTCAATTTTCTCATGGGCTTTATCGATGATGAATTACAAGAGGTATCAAAACTTTGTCAAAATGTCGTTGATGGTAGCCGTCTCGTTTCTTGTGTTTGTACCATGGTGCGAGTGGAAATAACGTAAGTTTACTTCTAGCGATTATGATAACTGACTAACTATTACCAGATAACTTCCTAATTAATTCCATTATTTACAAACGTCATAGGAAAACCAAGTTCAAGACCATCGTCGTGTGCATGCAGTTCGCGAAGAACTATCCTAATGTTCCATTGTTAATTGAATTGAAGAGCAAAACTTTATCTGTGAAGTTACTTAACGGTCTAACAGAAGTCTGTGAAAAGGAATGCAAGAAATTGTTAGGAAAGGCACAGGTAAATATTTGAATCTACCAAATTGAACAGTTTCTTATTTATATGAATTTACTATATGAATTTTAATTAATGCTGTAGGTGTTACCAATATTGAAATTTATCCGTAATTTCATTGATGAAAATCCTTTGATTTGTTGCTACGATGAAATCTCAACCATAAAAAAACTCTTGGGGGACGACGATGAAATAAAATTGAAACAAAAATATTCTTGTATTGGTTTGAAGATTAAGAAAGAGTTGTATTATTTCAAAGCTAAAATCGATGTACCAGATAATTATCCAGTTTCCTGTGTGAAGTATGTACCAATGATGACTAAAGACATAACCAAGAAATTTATATTTCTTTTTGATAATTGTTTTGTTTGTAGACTGGGAGATGTAGATACAAATTTTCCTCCACTATTTACACGCCATTTCACAGGTCAAGGAAAGGAATTAGCCAGACAGTGTGTGGAACCACCGCTGAGGAAGAAATCACACACTCCTTTTATGCCCTCACCATCCTTGGAAGTTGTTACATCTTTTCTCATACAGTATGTCTATTTATCAATGTTCATGTTATATCGATATCATTCTTACTTTTATTTAATATTTTCTTCTTGTGAATTATATCACCTAGATGTGTAAAGAATTTGCCACAGCAGCATTGTCAGTCGTGCAAACAAAAATGTCTACCAGAGAATCCAGAAAATGCAGAAACCAACGAAACTGCAGATATGCATGTAGAGAGACTTTACTGTGGACATTTGTTTCACCTACACTGTCTTGTGACGTACATGAAGACTCCTCCATTCCATGGTAATTTCTATTATTGCATCGAATTTCAATTGTCACATTAATGTAATGTAATATTAATGGATAGACTGTTTGACGCGAATATTTATGCAATTTTATATTTTTATGAATATAATTAAGAAGTATAACCTAGACAGCACTTAGTTTCATCTACTAAATATTGTAATAAGTACTTTGTTTCTGATATTTTACATATATTTATGTATTATATGTATTTTGTAGATTTTTATACACTTATAATTCCGAAAAAAGGCACAAATCGGCATTTTAGTTTCGAATAATATTGTTTATTCTGTTATAGGGGGTAAAAAATGTCCAACATGTGCACAACGTATCTATCATGAAAAATGGGGTGTAAGCGATAAGCTTGCAGAAGAACGTTGGGCCCATCAACAAGCCCGAGCTAGGGAACTAGCAGAGGTAGAAGATTTTTTCAACTGAAATCTACATTTCATTTAAATCATATCTCTAAGTGACGATATTTCCATGAAAGAATGCAATATCACGAACAAAATATTGCTATGAATAATTAGGGAAAAATGAGTGGTGAGGATGGGATGACAAGTATAGGAAAATTTTCAAAATAACATTATTTATAATTCCACGCGTATCTATATTCATGAACAAGTGTATATAGGTCAGTGTTAAAAGAATTTTTTTTAAAAGAACGGTGTTTTTAATACCGTGAAGTTTATTATGATATACCTTAAACGGTTTATATATATGCTTTATAATAACAATTTGCTTGATACGGTGCTAATATTTCGCATTATTCAATTGTTTCTTTTACTAAACTAACATTGTAAAATTTTTGGGAGATTGAAGAAAGAATCATTCAATGATTTTGTATAAATTTAGATCTTTAGTCATTTTTATATTGAATATTTGAATTTGTACTTTGAAATAACTAAAGAACTTATTTTATATTACACTGATATTGAAAAGACGTTTGAATTAAAATATTCGAAAGAAGAAAAATCAATTGGAAAATGGTGTTGATATACTACTTATCGTGCGTTAAAGTACTCACCAGTTCGGTTACGAAGTGCCTTTCCATGTTTCACTATTATGACGGGGATAGTACTGAATGTTACTTGTGCGTGTTATGAAGTGCGTCTTGATATAGTTTTTAATATCTTGATGTTCAATTGAATTGAATTGAATCGTATTATTAATTAACTATCACAGAAAGATATAATATAATTTGTTAATAACTGACAACAATATTCAACCGTTAAAAACTTTCAGTGTCGCGGATCAAATATTTCTCGTGCGAAAAAGGGCGCGATATTTAATGTACTGATGTCAGCGCCACTCGCGGAGTACAGAATTAATCGATGTTATCGAAACGTCTAATTGCAATTTTTCAAAAACTCTTAAGGTTGGACACCTATTCTATAACAAAACAAACAAAACAATCAATTTTTACTAGCAACTAATAATTAATGTATGAAACAAAAATGAAGTATATTCTTTCTTAACAAAATTGTTTTCTACATGGAATGACTTATACATTTTTATTTTTGATTGTAATAATAAATACTTATGGAAGAATGTATTTTACTACGTCAATTTTATTCCAAACGAAAAATATATATTATTTATTTAACTTAAAAGACATGAGAAACTCACATGTATTAATAACGAATAATGTTCATGTTGACTTCAATGGAGTTCTAAATGTAAATTTTTCTCATAATCGATAATCGAAAAATGGTCGATACGATTTATAGCGGAACCATGGCGGAACGAAACATACAAGGTATTTATCGTATGTATCGACTAGCTATATATACTCTTATGCCTTTGTGTATTTGTGACCGTGGTTGTGACATATTATATTGATCCTCGGTACCGACTACGATGATCCTCTATTTATCTCGTTCTCGTACTGCCTTTCACGGCGTAGGTTGTGCGGACATATTTTTATTTGTTCCGTAGTTTGTCTTTCTGTGGACTGGCATTTTTTTCATGTACATTTCAGTCCGGTACGACACGGATGATAGTGTGTTTAGGTGGAGCCACGGAAATAAAGAAAGGTAAAGTTTTACGAGTGAACTGGTTATGATAACCTAATTTCAAAATCGTTTATTTGTTCTGAGTGGAGCCTTATATCTTCATTTTCCATTGTGGAATTATTGATCGAAGTTCGTTGAATTTCAGTTGGAACTCCGTGTTTCTTATGTAATTTTAAGTACGTACAACGAAAAACATTCATTTTTATTCGAGTTATTTAATGTATTTATCGTTTCAATATCTTATTTAACAATGAAATGATAAATTAATTTTAATGTACAGTACTTAATTTTAAAGGGCCTATACATCAGAATTTATAAACGTGGTATATATTCAATGAACTAGATTTTAATCTTGATTCGATAACTAAAATAACGACATTATCGACTGTTTTGAATAAAATATTTCTTTACTTAGGAACATTCTCTTATTGAAAATCATTTCAGGCAGTGAAATAAATGGGAAAACAATATTAATCTAATAATTTTCCATTCAGCAAGTGTACTTGCCGGTTATATTTAACTTGGTTACCTATACGATGTAATTACTTTAACATGATTGGCAAGGGTTTTCACGTAGATGCACGTACTTGGTTCTGGCAGACAGCCTGTCAGACTAATTCCCAGTTATCGATTCCACGCATACGTGGAAACGCACCGTTGTGTTGCATTCGTAGGGTGGGTGAACTGTGTCTTTCTTACACGCCGCGTCACCCAAAATATGTTACGAGAAATAATCATTACAGTCAGAACTCTGCATTCTACCAACTTTTATTATAAAAATTTCTCAGTATAAACATTGTTCATTATTCCGTTTTATTCATACAAATAATTGAATAAACAATCTCAAATTATAATATTTTAACATGGTTGTAGCATGACTCCCAGGTCCTCTTGCATAATAATTTGATATAATTTCATTTAATAATATTAGTAAATTAACAAGATATAATTTGTACGTTATAAATTTCTCTTTCGTGCCAATCTTTATATTTTTACATCCAGTAAGATAAATTCTTTTGAAAGTTGGAAAATTAACAAAATTTAATTAGAAAATTATTGTTACGGTCTCCTAAAACTTTTAATCTTCCTATCTATATTAACTACAAATATTGATTAAATTTCAAATTTGCGAAATGAATATTATTTTCTGACAATCAAGTCTACAGTTATAACGATACTTAATAACTTCATGATACAATGATAAAGGTAATTTCATGACACTACGCATAAAATTAGAAGCTACAAGTTTTCTTCATTCATAAATTTTACTTCTAACATTTAATTTGTTCTATGACTAAACTCCTTAAAGTATAGAAAAATTGATCAACATAAATGATTTGTAACTTACAATTTACAGAATTTCACTAATCATATTAGTTCCATTGTGCAAGACGGCGACCATTCATTACACTTAACTAATCATCTTTTATCTACAAAATAAATTTAATAATTTTGTCCTTTTGAATATTTGGGTGGGAGGGGCTATAAGTTCATAAAATTGGTAAAATTTAAAATTGTAAAAATCCATAAAATGCACGCGACATGCAGAAACATATAAAATATCAAAAGTGTAATACACATTGTAATATTTAGTGGGAGAAATACATTTTATAGATTCCATTTGCTTAATTGGGTACAAGGAAATAAATTGTTGCATAAAAATTCGCATAATTAATAGTAATTTATATTTCTTTAAATAAGTGTTATATGTTTAGTAATACGTTTAGATGGATGGTATTGGACCCGTTTATGGAACTCTCCTGGGTGGAACAGTTTTAAGCAACAGTATAGCTGTCCTCGATAGAGCGTTCCTCGCACGGCCATCGAAGAATTCGCGATTCCGGTGTCGCGGCCGAATTTCGGGGATCGTCCTTGTACGCCGACGGCGATCTATCCCCCGGCTATGCATGTACCAGGGTCGTATTATACACACGATACACCTATAATTGCGCGTAGGGCAGCTTCGTCGTAACGCTTCGTGGATCGATAGCTGGGAAATGGCCGGAAGCCAAGTCCGACGACGTCGTTTCGAGTTTTGCCGTTGTCACCGTATGGGACCTAACCCCTTTCTTCAATGTCCCACTTGTATCGGCCACCCCCCAACGCAGAGCCCCTTCTTACACCCTTCTTCTTTCTTCTCAAAGCGAAACAACTTTCTTTCCTTCGAGATGCACGGAGATTGGTCATAAGTTATGTGAACACCTTGTTCGATTTGTTTTAATAATATACGAGATGTTAGCAGAATGTATGAGTTCGTGGGAAATTAGTAATCGTTAAATGTTAACGTTAGTAAATGTTTAGAACATTGGAATTTGATATTTTTATAGGCTAGAGTTTGTAGAATTTTCCATTCTTGAAAGCTGCAATCTTTTAATTTCTATGCTTGTCAGAGTTTGGAATTTGCAAAATTTTAATTGTTAATTTCTAGAATTTCTGGACTTCTAGGATGAAATGTCTCCAAGTTTAGATGGTTGTAGATTAAAATTTGTATGTTCCTGGATTTTCAAAGATTGACAATTTAAGATGCTTATAGCGTTAGATATATTGGAAAAGATTGAAATCCAATCTCAGAATATTTTTTTAAATACATTGTAACAAATATTAGCAATATAATAAGGCTGTTATGTATCTTCTGTTTTTCTACTATTTTTTCGGTGAATTTAATGGGCACACTGGAAGCCTGCTACCAATTATGACATTCGAACGCGGGTTTAAAAGCAACAGCGGTTTTTTCACCTGCTCCCTCGAGAGTCTCGTTGTTTGTCTTTCTTTGTGTGTTCAATCATAGACGTTTGGGCGAGTCGCGACCCGGCCTGTGGAATAGGCGCAACGCGGGATGCCGCTTATCCCAGTTTCTTTAAATCCTCAAGGGCAGCAGGAAGGAAAACACCCCCTGGTGAAATGGCGATATCGAAATATGACGCAATGTTTAACCAATAGGGTGCATTACGGAATAATACATACATTGTTTTTTCTTCCTTCCGGCTCGTTCGTTCCCTTTATCTATTTAATTACAAGAAGATTTTGTTTCTTTTTCAAACAAAGTAAATACCTGTATTCTTGTTTTTAAGTTCAGATAAAATGTTGCAATTTAATTATTTAATAATAACATCTGAAACTACAATAAACATCTGAACATTAGCAACCAAAATTAAACCAAATTTCTGTATAATACACATTACATATGTATGAAGTATATGGAGCGCTAAGATCATAGTACTCTATATCACTTCTAATTTTCATAAAATGGCATGTTCTATGCTTATTATTGTAAAAAATTGATCATGTTTTTTAAAGAGATTTCATATTCCAGATTGCTGATACTTTTAAATATCAAATGTTGAAATATGTGAGTGAATCCACTATATAATCATCGATATGAAAAATATTCCAGTAGAACTGCACTTACTTCACTCGAGCTAAATTCCAATCTACATAAACGCCGAATGCCAAGAACAATTTTCTACATTATACACCAAATTATATTCTAAGCAGTGATATCATTTTCTAGCAATAATATATTTCATATAATGTATATATATATATGTATATACAAAGTTTCTAAGAGTCAGAGTCAGAGTGTATGAACGCCAAATGCCAGGGCCAATTTTCTACATAAATCGACGCCTCCGTGACGATATTCTGGCAATACCAGTGAAGAAACTAGGAAGTTGAATGAGTTCTGGGACGTTCAGTAGCCATTGGCAGTGGCGAAAACATCAAAGACGCCGTACGACCTCTCTGTCTATCTCTCGTCCTTACACAGGCCAAGTAACCGTACATTCTAAAGAGTTCCCCCGATCGCAGTAGGGAGGATTCCTTATCCTGGGGATCTGAAAGGCGACGGCTGGCTGCACGACGGAAAGAAAAGAAGAAAGGTGGATCGTGGCGCGTGCCACACGAAGGGTGACCACACCGTGGCTGCTTTTTATTTTGCGGAAGATCGAGTCCACGTATTCCTTTCACCATGGACAATGGGATCGTGCCCGAAGGACGTATCGACTCACAGCCAAAGGCAACGAGCATCGTAAATGATCCATAGAACACAGCTGCGCGTGTCCTTCCATTTCCACGAAATTTTTTCCTTAAATGCGTGATTTTCAACATATGTCGCTGACCATCTTGCATTTGTTCGTAGTACGATTGGAAGGAAGAGATTTAAAAATTGAGCAAGAAAGATGAGGATAGAGAGAGAGAGAGAATTAAGAGACTGCCGTGTGCAACTAAAGTAGCCAGCAAACTAATTCCAAGAGAGAAATCACGTACAGAAATTCCGATCTGCAAGTGAAGCAAGGCGAAGGAACGGAACGCCATAAACAAGTCTCTCGGTCTTAATCAGGACCATCTATCGTCGAAACGGCTTTCCAGTCGTCAGCACGCATCAAGAAAATCCATACTTCAATTGCTAAGGACACTAACCCCGTCGCTAACCCAAATATCACCAAACCAAATCTAAACTCCGATCACTAGACTGTGAATATTTATGCAAATTCATATTTTTATGAACACGACTAAAGAAACGGGATCTAAATAGGAATTTGTTGCACCAATAAAGTATTATAATTAGAACAGATACTATACTTCCTCTGCTTCTATGTATTATCTGTTTGTTGTTTCTTTATTATTTGAATATTTTTCAATAATTTTCATTTTCCTTATCTTTAGGCATTGCACGTGCTCTATGTATTTCTGTACATTTAAACGTCTGATAAATACCAAAATATCCACATATTTTCAATATACACATACATTTATCCAGATATTTCGATATTTTACATTTATATATATTCTAGCAATTTCAAATCCGCCTGTCTGCCTGAAAATCGACAAATCACAGTTATCAATTCACCAACAAGCAAACTACCAGAATCGCTAGTCAATGAGTCAAGCACGCGAATATTGCGACACCATAGAGTCCTCGTGACAATAGACTCGGGCAGCCGCAACAACAAGTTGCAACCACCTGGCGAGGGCGATGCCGGCCACCCAGTGGCCTCCAGGTGCTCTGGAAACCCCCTGTCTCGTCCCGCATGCCTGCTGCCAAACTGTGAACTTTGTCGTTCATTGGGAAAAAAGAATCGTCGTTCGAAAAATGATCACGAGACACCGTGTATCTCTCTTGTACGTCCCTGTCTATGGCACTGGGGGGCAACGGTATCGTTCTGGAACACGCGCGAATCAACGTTCCAAAATCGATACGTACATCTGCCGCAACGTAGAGTCTATTGACTCCTCTGGCTGCTCGGAGCATCTCCAAGGCGACTCAGGATGGAACGCGCGGCGTGTCCCGCTTTCCACGGAAATCTCGCGGGAGAACAGACGGTTCTCCCGACGCTGGCGACTCTTTGGTTTATTGGCATTGTAGGAGGAAACGACATAACGTGGCTATAAAATGAATTTAGACGGGCAGTTAAGGTTTAAACGTTCCAGTGCTGGAACGTGTAATTGCTACATTACTAATTATTGCAGATCTCTATGCATTTATAAAAATTTGAAATGTGTACAAATGCAGAGAATATAGGAAACTGTATAAATTATTCAAAATATTTCTCTATGATGCTTAGCAGGCAAAATAATTTTTTGCTCAGGTTCTGTATAATTATATCCGTGAAAATATAAATCTGCATACATATTCGCAGCTCAGTTGTTGGAGAATTTCTTGGAGAACACCTCGAAGCATTTTCAGTTTCATGTCAATTTGATTCTAAGGAAAAAAGTACTTTGCCTAGTTTTGCATATTACTTACGTTTTAGATGCTCTGTACCTACAGTTCCTATTTAATTGCTACGTTCTGCAGAGTCTGAGAACGTTTTTGCGATATATTTTCTTTTTTAAAGAAAAAGTACGTAGTATAATTTAATAAATTTTTTGTACAGAAGACGGAAGTGGTTTCTGGAACGAGGATGAAGGGTGTGAGCGGAAAATATTTGGACTGCCCTAGCTTCAGATTGGAACGGTACGTCCTTTCTTGGATTACGTCAGATTGCAGAAAGTATTCGTCACGATTACGTCAGATTACAAAATTTTACACGCATCCCGTTTATAATTATTAGGGATTATCAAGGGAATGATTACTCGACTAGAATTATTTTTTCATGCAAGTGAAAGAAACCCAGAATACATAGTAAAAGTTTTGTAAAGTCATCTATAAGATTCAGGAGAAAAATAATTAATTATTTTAGAATAAGATTCGCAATCTTTTGATGCAAACTTCGTTGAGAAAATTTTATGCGGATGTTGATGCATTTATGGAAAGATAAAATGGTCGTTGTAATGTTTAAAGGGGTGATAATTGTGAAAACATAAATTTGCAACATGATACAAAGATCCACAGACCAGTTATAATATTTCGAAAACGGGCTGTATAGTGTGTAGACTTTTGTGACTGATTGCACGTCTTGCAGGTACAAAACGTAGTTTATGACGAATGGAACTGCTCATTTTTGTGAATACCGTGATTTATGGTATGGCTTGTTATGGAGATGCTTGATAACGAGTTACGAGAGTTTTATAATTGGTCGCTTCTGGAGTTTGAGTTCGACTGATTGCATCATTTTATTTCGCCGGTGAGCCATTTTCTGGAGACTTGGATACATCGTTCGTAATAGGCAATCCGACAAAAGGGCGTTTCACTTGTGCCGGTTACCGTGTGCCAACTCCGGGAAAAATGGGCAAAAAGTTGCGACAGATTTTTATGGGTCGCGGTCAACTTTGACCTAAGTACGAATTATGTTATTTACCGCAGTAATAACTTTATCGCATCTAAAGTACCAAGTTTAGCAGTGCACGTAGTAATAAGTTCACTATACCAATTAATTAAAACGTTGCAATATATACGATTATGTGATAGATCTTTCTTTTAATAACGAAATAAATTGAATACAACATTTTACAATGAGATATGCAGTCGTTTACAGCGGAATCTTACAATAGTCTTCAGGACGCTATAGTCTTTTTAAAAATTACCTTGAGATGCACTGTTCCATAAATTGTAAGAACCTTATTGCACGCTATAAATTTCGATTAGATTTTTCACAGGAAAAAAATCTCGTTTGGTTATTTATTGATTGATGCAAAAAAATGTAATTAATCCATTCAATGTATACTCGAACAAAGGGATTATGTTATTATTTTGAGGAACGTGAGAAACAAAGGCTATTTGAGTTTGCAACAGTGTTTGATTAGAATGTGAACTTTAATTGCAATTTTTCAGGCCAAGGATTTCTAACTATAAATTATGTATAATTTTTCATCCGAGTTAACAATTGACGTTGCTTTAAATAGCTATCAAAAAAGATTATAAAGCAAGGGATTACATAAAATTGTATGTGGATACTGGTGACGCAATAATGGATGATTATTCAACATCATCCCCCGGAACAAGCGAATTTTACAAAACGCCAATTGCAACGCAATTCTCTCATCGATGCAGGCTATTAGTTTCCGCGATCGATCCGTGTCACACGACACCGCCGTTCATGGTACACCATTCATGTATCCCGCTGTAAAAAGAGAATACGTATCCGTTCGTCCACGAAGAAAAGGCACGACCCTGTCTAGGTACGATGAAACGGTCAGAACCACCACACCTACACACCCTCTGAACCTCGACTAAGAGAAAGACAGTATTATCCAAGGAAGGAAGTTAGACAATAGTCGCAGAAAAGAAAATTGGAAGAAAGAAAACGAAAGAAACATAAGAAAGGCTACATCAAGATGTATGTCAGTACCACGGAAGGATTTAAGGGAGGAAAGACGGTAATTATAGTGCGATGAAGAGAAAGAGTCTAATCAATCGAGAGAGCTAAGAAATTGCAGAGAGGATATTAAGGAGCAGGTAAGGAAATGAAAATGGTCTAAATTCTAAGGAGAGAAAGAGAGATGAACAAGACAACACTAGTCGACGAATTAATGGTAAGAAACGAGTAAAACAATATTAACATGTAACAAGATCTAGAAGGGCAAAGATAGAAGTTACAGTGTAAAGGAGAGAGAAAGAGAAAGAGCTGAATGTAAGAAACGAGCGAAACATGATAGAACGTATCTAAGAAACTATCTCAGTCCGAATACAATGGCTACAGAAAGTACTGTTACACCATTGTATTTATTATAGCGTTACTAATTAATTGGATTCAAGTATATTAAGTTTCCTATTATTCGCAAGTATCCTGACTTCAAAAAATGTAATACTACAGAATGTAACGTATAGAGGTATAATGGAAAAATGTTACACTGAAAGATAAGGCTACGTACTACTGTAAAGAAGAATATCCTAGACAAAAAAAAAGAAAAAAAAATACAACACTACGTACGAGAAAAGCAAAAGGACAAAGGAAAGAACAAAAACAAGCGACTCGTAAAGATACGTATAATGTAAGGAAGAAACGTAAAGAGATAACACGAAAGAAAGAGAGTGCGAGTATAGCAGCGCTTGATGGCACACAGGTCGGCAACGAGGGGGTGGTTTCGAGACGTCGCGTTGCGGGGCATCGATTTCGGGCCAGGCCGATGGCATCGGCGGGGTATCGAGGGGCGTCCCGACGTGCTGTTGGAGCGCGTCGCGGCGCTGCTGTATACCCGAAAGTACGAGTCGACCGACAGAGCCGCGCTTCTCTCCGTTCTCGAGCCATCTCCAACTACCACCAACGATACGTACACACTCCAACCTCGAAACTGCCTATCCTGTTTCATCTTACCAAGTCGGAGGGAGAAAGAACGAAAGCTGAGGCGCGCGCGCGCGCTCGTGTTTGCCGCCTGCGCGCGAGTCGAACGTGTGGCCGAAGAGAGCGTTGCGGGCCTCGCACGAGCTCGCCACGGACGTAGCCGAACCGCTTAGCAGTCGCGCGACCAGAGACCACCGCGTCGTGGTGCTGCCAGCCTCGAGTGCCTTGCCTGGCTCAGACAGCGACAGACTTGGCCTCTACTACTAGCTGGTACTGACGTTGCCGCACACGACACGACACGCGGCCAGTGTGTCCACACCGGCTCAGTACACTTGGAAGACTCCGCCAGAACGGATCAGGCATTCGTGTTTCTCTTTCGAGTCACGATTTTGAAGTTCGTCGAATTTCTTTCAATAAAAATATACACGTGTATACATAAATATAGCTATAAACGTATGAAACAATTGGTATTTCGGAGGCACACGAGCTAAAAAGGAAGATACTATATATAGAGATATTTAGAATAATCGAACGATAATAGGGAATGAAATGGTAAAGTGAAGCGGTTTTGATCAATTAACAAAGTGAAGACGTTAGACACGAGATAGACACGGATAGACGTGACTTGAGTTTCGTATACGAATGCGTGGTGTATCCGGATGCGCCGGTGCACCACCAGCTGCAGCTGCCAGTGCCGCTACTACCGCCACTGCTACCAGCACCGGCGGTGCTGCCTAGCGCTGCCGCCGTCGTCGTCGCCGCTGTCTCGCTGGTGCTGCTGCCGCTGGCAGAGGCTCGCAGAGGTGTCCACCTCGTGGCAGTCGACACTTCCTGCCGGACGGTGGTAGTGTCCAGGCGCGCTGGACACACGACGAGCCGCAGCCGGTCGCTGCTGCCGTTGTTCGAACGTTGTGTGGATTAAGACGTGGAAGAGCCGGCCGTGGAACAGGAGACGAAGGAAGAAAGAGAGAAAGAAAGGAGGGAATTGATAAGGGAAGAAGGTAGAAGTGTGTGACAGAAGGTGATGCGTGACACACACGGTGCTCTGTGAACTACGGCTCTCAACTGTAGAGAAGAACTTTTTTTTTTTTTGTTAGTGTAACAGAGGAAGAGAGGGAGAGAAAAAGAATTCGCGTGGGCAACGAAAAGAAAAGAAAAAAAGGAGAGGAAGGAAAAAAGAGGAAAAAGGGTTTGACTAGCGAGTGCGACGAACCCTTTCGCTACTCCCTTACACGCACGGGGCCGCACACTCGTGCACGTATACCGCGAGAGCCGCGACGTGTCGCCGGTAATATAGCGTGTACGCTTTCGTTTAGAGGGTTTCTTCCCTCCGACGTCGACGCGCGTAGGAGTGCCGGGTCGCACGCGGTGCCTCCTCTTCACCGACGTCGAGTCCCGTCGGGGTGTCTACACCTTACTTCCTTCTCCATTCGTGTTTCCACCGATTCTCCGAGTGAAACCAACGTACACGTACACATATACGCGAAACAATTACAAAAATGAAAGCACCAGTGATCTATCTCGAACACCCGTAAGAATACTAAAACTCAACCTATATAGATATATATATGTATATGTATGTATTCTGATTAAAAAACGTATATGAATAACCTACATCAAAGAAGCATCGAATAACTCGAAAAAATTGTAAGAACGAAACACACAACGAAGGAGGAAGGGACAAGCTTTCTGTAAAGATTCCGAAGGCAACGAATAGGAAGAAGAAGAGAAAAGGATCACGAGTTGGTGGTTGGTGCCGGGTGTGCTGGTGGTGATTCGGCTTGCGCCAGGTCGTGGTGATGCCTCGCGGCCGCGGATCCTTGAGATCGCTGGGTGTCGTAGGTAAGGACACCACTGGTGCTCGCGGAGCCGCAGTCCCGGTTTCGTACGGCGTCGTTGCGACGAGGACACGCTGACGAGTGCAGCCCCCGGTGGCACGGCAGTGGTCGCTCCTGCAGGCCATGTATTACGGTCCGGTAATCGACCGTACAATCGGCAGCAGCTGCAGTGCCAGCGACCTTCAGCAGCCGCGATCACCACGGCCACGACGACGTAGACGCGTTGCCGTGGCGCCCGGCGTCGCGGACGACGCCGACAACGAGGACGAACTTCAGTATCACGAACCGACGTACGTTGTCCTCGATGTGCAATCGAATGAGAAAAATGGTCATCGGATTGGTTGTCACGCCGCTCCGAGGCCTGGCAGAAGACGAACCGGCGGAAACGCGATTAGGATACTGCTACTCGCCACTGCCGCTGCCTTCTTCGCACTCGCCGTCTCTCCTGGTAAGTTTTAAGATTATTTCAACCACTGTCTCTTTGATTTCGTCGACGTTCGATTGTTTGTTCAGATTGATTCTTAGTAAGTCCTGGGAAAATTTGTGGTTCCTTGTTCCAATGATAATTTGCTTCCGAAAGATGGAACAGAGAAGAGACCGGATTTGTATTTTGTATAGTTAGTGATAAGACGATTATGTTGTATAATTTAGTATCCGTAATTCGGCGAAGAATTTTTGATATTTTAGTTACTTGTGTATCTCAAAGGAATAATCGTATTGGATTAATTTTGATACAGAGGAATATGAATTTTTATTTCCTTGCTAGGATTTAATGGAAAATTTGAAAAATTCTGGTGTAACGTTAAATAGAACAGACGAAGTAGCTTTCTAAATACGAAACACGGAATGTCTATAACATGACAATATAGCCAAATTATGAACAATTCTTAAAAGTAGATTATTGCAAATTAATTAGGATGAAACGTCGAATGGGTTAAAAGGTGTGGAGTAGAGTAGAACGCTTGGAGAATCGGTGAGACTATAGTCTCTGCGGAATCAATCGGTGCTCAAGGCCGTTTCTCCCTCTAGGGGGTCGCGACCCACCTCCAATAAGTTTAACATGTTTTCTGCGAAAGTTTTGCACCGGAGTTGGCATGTACTTTTACGAAATATATTTGACATCGATTTGGATGTAACTTAGACCAGGAAGGTGGATAAGAGCTCGTGAAATTTCAAGAAAGAAACTTTCTTCTTGACAATTCTGATAATACCATAATCCATAAGAATGAAACTTGCAGGTTAATTTACAGATGAATAAATTTTGTAAATCTAATAATTTATCGTACCATGCACATGCAACGAATGGTAATATCTAATTTGTAAGATCTTAGGAATTATATTTGATAGTGTTTTACAAGATTAAACGATTTTATAATCGTATAACTTTACTCATCTTGTCATCATATTTGCTTCTCGACACGAAAGTAAAGAAACTTCAAATATGCTATTTTATATAATTAATCACCGTGTTTATGGTGTTCGTTTGAGAAAATTACTTGTTAGAATATAACACTGTGGCTAACGAAAATTCAATCAGCGATAAGCATATTAAGATAACAGAAGTTTCTGCCTTTGAAATAAGACTTTTTCAAAGACCGATGAAAGGTATCATTCATTATTACTTTACCACGTTTATCATCTTAAATATCAATTACTTCGAGACGCTTGAGTTTGTCTCGTCAAAATCAATTACTTTAATCTTCGCGAATAATTTATTTCTATTTCTAAACGACGTAAAGTACCGAAGTATCGTTCAGTTAATCTTTATCATTTGAATACGGATATATATGCAGATCCATCGCTTTATGAATGTAATTAAACAAATTGCAACCTAACCACTAAATATTTATCGCGTCAAATATATTTCGCACCTTCGAATTTCCTCTAAATGCATCAAAATTCTCAATCTATTTATCACGATGTCAATCTATCGAGTCATAATTAATTCCTATCCTATAAGACCGTTTCATTTTTCTTATTTTTCTCTTACTAACCATCGTCTAATCATCTATCGTCTAATCTATATTTCTCATTTCGAATGAACATCGACATGGGAACATACCGATTGTTTCAACTCGAAAATTACATTCGTATTTGTTCCGACTACAATGACTATACAAATACGAAATACACATTTGTATACAGCTTTATTTTCCAATCGTGTTCTTTTTTATCATGCGCATCTAATTTTCATAGCATTAAATTCTCGTAGTCATATGAAAGAACTGTCAGGTAATACGAAGCACGATATACTTGGATTTGATTTAATATTAATATTATATAAATGCTATAATAAATGCAATGGTGTAAAAATACTTCTGCTGTTCACTGTGTATAATCTACGTGACAACGTTTTGAATGTGTCGCGAGACTTGGCGCATTATTGCGGATTATCTAAGGGTAACCTATTAAATCAACGAACTCCTACATACCTTCGTAGTTATTGTCAAAAAGCTCGAAGCACGCTGACCGGCTGGTCGAAATACGAAAAGTAAACAGCACGGCCTGTCCGCCGGGAAAATAAGAGAAATATTCACAGGCATGTTGGCGCCTGCAACGTCTCCACTCGAGCATGCAGATACGTGTATTATTAAAATGCTGCTGCTCCGTTTCGTGATTCGTTACGCGCCTCCCTCTCTTCTCCTTTTTTTCGTTCTTTTTTCATCCGGTTTCTCCTCTTCCCTTTTATTTTTTCGTCTCTCGTTTCATTCATTCGTCGTGGAAAAAATCGGTGAAAAAAATCGGAGGAAATTAAGGAAGATTAATTGAAAGAGCGAAGGGAAGTGGAAAAAGAGGCGCGGATGGGCCAGAAAGCTAGGTGTGCATTCAGAGCTTTTTAGGTCGACTTTTTCTTCGACGAATAGTCAAGTGGCAAGTGGTGACAGTAAGCATGTGACGCATTGCGTCAAAATCCAGTGTCGAGGAAACTGTTGCACGACACTCGCCCTCTGCACCTTAGTTTTCGCGATTTTCGTCGATCGAATCACTCGACTATCTGGTTATTCAGCGTTCGTCTTAACACAGGGTGGAATTTAAATGTGCAGAAAGCTCGGTCGTTGATTTTAGTCCGGTCCAAGCGAACTTTAACATTAATCTTTCCAACGGCGAATTCTTTTTCGACTAGGAGAAACTTCTTTTTATCGACTGTTAATATTTTTATGAATGCAACTGAAGAGATAACATTTTCATAGAGATTTGTTTTAAATTGTTAAAAATTATAAGCGGTGTGATCTGTTTTCTATATATTATATATTCTTGCATATCCCGTCGATTTTTACATCTTGAAATTTCTCACAAACGTGATAAAAGTTCGCACTAACGTCTATTAGTCGCTTTAATATATGATCCACGTAAGTAACTGCAAACCATGTTCACAAAAACCATGTTCTAAAGCACTGCACAAGCGACGGAACCGTTTAGATACACACGTTTGGATGCATTGTGCGAGACTGGTGAATGCGACAAAAGACGATGAAAAAGCGATATTTTCCGTGGAAAACGTGCAGGCCGTTCGACGGCCACCTCCGGCTGTGTTTTCCTCGGCTCCCTCTCATTCTCTCGGTCTTCGTGGCTGACGCGTTCCGGTGGAAACGTGGCGTGTGGCCCGTAGACATCGGCGAGCCGCACCCACGCGCGCTATTTATCTCGTCGTCTGCCGAAGCCAAGTGCCAAGAGTATATTTTTTCGCATACCGTTACCTCTTCGTCGCATCTCTTTGCCCTCCTCTTCATCTCGTTGCCCCGCCATCCATCTTCCTTCTGTTCGTCTATCCGTCTATTTCTATCTTAACGCTACAACTACCGACGATTAAAATGCGAGACTCGTATCGAAGAAATCAAAACGGACGATATCCAAGAAAAAGAAAGAAGAGAGAAAAAGCAAGAAGATACATAGTTGAAGGTAAAAAGGTTTTGTTCCATATAATTTGTAAAGAATCGTTCGAAATTTCCAAAGCTTATCACAGTAAATCTATCAAATTATTACGAAAAATCAGGAATCGATCATTCTGGTCATTGTTGCTGCCTTTAGCGTTAATCGCCACCGCCCACCTTTCCTCCTCCTTTTCGTCATCTTCTTCTTTCGAGCTGTTGTCGTGTTTTCCACGATCTAGAAGGAAGCAAACGGTCGTGGTGCACGAATCGTATCGAAGGAAACGGTGGTGGTGCCACTTCTTAAATTTAGATATCGTAGAGAGGAACGATCTATCGCTGTCTCTCTCTTCCGCACGATCCTCGTGAAGACGGATATAATAGATATTCTGCGTCGTTTCTCGCGTCGTCCCCCGTCGACACCTGGCTGCGATAAATTTTTGCTCGTTTCTTGGTGATTACCGCCTTAAGGCGAACCGAGCCGAGTCTGCTCGTTGTTGGGAATAGTCGAGGGAGACGTTGGATCACTGACACGGTTGTGGGCTGCAAATTAAAAGCCTTATTGCGGGATACGAGGCGGAGAAGTTGAGAGAAGTTTTACGTAATGCATCATTTTCTGGACGGCGTCTGATCGATAGCCACACTGTGGCGTGCAAAGTTTGCAAAGCTCTGCTGTGGAGAGGGGATACGTCTATATGGAGGAGAAACTAATGTTTCTTGACCGTGTTCTCTTTTCTGCGTTTCTATTGGGCGAGCTTGGCCTCAGGGTGGAATTAATGAAACGAGTTTTTAATTCGTTGTGTTTGCTTATAAGGTACTGAATATTAAGGTAGAGATTATTAAGATCAATTAAATATTCGTTTTTAACACGTTTCTATTGTCTGAGCTTCTTGTAGGGTGGAATTAACGAGATGAGATATTCACAGGCTTTTCTTTCTTTTTTCTATTTGTCTATGAACTACTAAGTATCGATTAAATATTCTTTTTTTAACGATAGAACAGAGTTAGAAGTTGCTAACTTTTCGTTCGTTTACAATGTATTAAAAATGTGTAGAAGCGTTTGATAAAATTATTATACTTTCAAGGATATATCGACAACTGCGATTCTTCCCAATATTCTTTGTTTCGTTTAATTCGGTACAGTATCTTCATCGAATACTTTAAGAAAAATGAACGGAAGAGATCTTTGGTATCTAATCTTTATCAATATGAAATAAACAGAAAAAGTTTAAAGAATCTTTCGAACTTATTAGATGCAGCGCAAAGTATAAATAGCTGATTATTCCATCAAATCTGTCATGATTCCTATTAGCATTGCGCAATCGAAGAGAGTCTAAGTAGGGTTCCTTCCGTCTCATGAGATCCCATGAGACAAACGCGACACGGGTAAATGTAGACTTCTAAGAAAAACTCAGAACTTCTATGAGAAGAGCATTCGATGCTCGTAATTCTTTCTCACCAAGGGTGAGTCAGAGACCATCACCGCTCCCCTATCTTACGAGACACGAGCCGGTTTCCCGATTTTACTTTATCGTAAATTAGATCCGGTCCCTTTTTCAGATCGATACCTTTCCATTCCATGTCCCTATATCTATCACTGTAATTAACGCATAATTCTTAATTTCGTGTGCCAATTTACAACATACGTATTAATTTCGTACTCTAGGTATAACGAAAACAAAGATACTTACTATGTTTGTAGAGAAGAGTTTCTAATTCGAAGCTTACAACTATGCGAATTACATCTTTGTCCCTATACGTGTTCCTCTAATTAATACGTAATTATTAATTTCATACTATGTCAACCTGTAAACGCATAAATATTGATTTTGTAGTTTAGAGAAAATAGAAACAAAGATATTTTTATTTACAGAGAAGAGTTTCTAATTCGAAGCTTACAACTATTCCAATTATATCTTTGTCCTTATACGTATCCCTCTAATTAATACGTAATTATTAATTTCATACTATGTCAACCTGTAAACGCATAAATATTGATTTTGTAGTTTAGAGGAAATAAAAACAAAGATATTATGAATCTGCAGAGAAGNAGTTTCTAATTCGAAGCTTACAACTATGCCAATTACATCTGTGTCCCTATACGTATCCCTCTAATTAATACGTAATTATTAATTTCATACTATGTCAACCTGTAAACGCATAAATATTGATTTTGTAGTTTAGAGGAAATAAAAACAAAGATATTATGAATCTGCAGAGAAGAGTTTCTAATTCGAAGCTTACAACTATTCCAATTATATCTTTGTCCTTATACGTGTTCCTCTAATTAATACGTAATTATTAATTTTGTATTGTGTCATCTTGCGAGCAAATAAATAAAATACACAGTGAGTGAATAAATAAATAAATAAATACATAGTCTTCGTATGATAAAGAAGAAGATACATTACTTGGAGGATGAATATGTTGCCAACTGCACAGATGACACTTCGATATATTTCACTATGAATTCCTATGTACTTTATGTAATGATTTCCGAGAAATACGACGTTACGAATTATTAACACGAAATTAGGAAATCGAGATGAAACGATGCAACGAACAGTTGACGATGATTTAATTTCTAGATCGGAGGAACAGAGTCGGCAAAATTCTCGATTGTCAGGGTCGACTAACTGCATGAATAAGCTTGATCGGAATAGATTATTCGTCCATCGCCTGTTTTTAATCGTTTTTAATTAAAGTATAATAATATACATTTAGTATATTTCTGCAGGATACTCGAATAAAATTGCATACAAAGTTTCAACGTTTCGACGTTCTCGATTTTCTCTCTCCCTCTCTTTCGAGGTGCTTTACCGCAGTTGTTTTGCATCCATCATCCCGAAAAGTTCAGCGTGGCCTCGTTCTCGGCCAAAATTCGACGTGTTCACGGAAATTCTGTTTTTCCACCGACTGGCTCGATATCGTTTCAAAAATGTACGTAAAAGGTGCACACAGTATTTTTACAAATTGTTTACCTACTGATTTAATATCTTCGAAAATTTTATCAGAAAATTGCTGTCCGATGTGAATTAATCCTGGAATTGTTTTTCGAGCTACCACGCAAATTCATATTCACGTTTGGCATAATTTTCGCGCACTCTGAATACCCGAAGAACATTGTATAAATTCACTAAAATACCTTCAAGCAATTTAAGAACAGCTATGGGATATTTCTATTTGCAATTATTTTGCGATGCTGTAACCAAAATTAGTATTCCACGGGAGTCATGAAAGATTCTGGGTTAATTAAAAATTGGCTATCTAATACGAACGAAGCAGATAAAAATTTACTACCCAATAAAAGAAAAAAAGGGAAGAAAAACTTATTATTCGATACGAATAAGAAGAGTAAAAAATATTGAAAAGTACGTCTTCGATTTATCACAGTCATAAAACTGTGAAACGAACTTGGAACAATTATGACACGTCTTCATAACGAAATACACGCCGTTAGCGTCGTAAACATAACCATAAAACGAGTAAACAAATCCATGTTTTTCGTAAATTATTAGGATGTATATCGTGCAAGTAATTGGACCACGATTACTAACAGTCGTTAAGTATCTGCGACAGTGGACAAATGTTCCTTGTTCTTGAACTTTTCCCGACAAGCTTAAGGGCTGGCTTTGTGAGACCAGGCGCCAGACACCAGCCAATGGGACCGGTTTATTGTAATGGTTTCGTACATTCACAGTATGATCATTGTACTATTCCGTCTCGCGAGAACAGTAAAATCGGTGAACGAGCATAATTCAGTCGGCAATAATAGGCGCGATTAGATACGAGCTCCAAGTGTGAATACACCTTAATTTCGCATAGAGGCAACTTTTACGCAGAGACGAAATGTTAGGTTGCTACAATGCAATATAGAGATACGCTTTATCGTAATATTGTTTCTAGCGATGGGATCTGAAATACTTGGAATTGCTTTCAATCTCAATTGTATAGATGGCGAGAAATTCGGAATCACTTGGAACGTGATTCGAGGCTTAAAATTCTTGAAACCCTTGACGAGTCTTGGTACATCCTGAGTCTTTAAAAGTCTCAACAGTTTCGATAGCTTTTGAATGTCTGCTGAGTATTTACGTATCTTACAAACTTCTTGATCGATCTTGTTCAAAAGGTATCATCGAAGTAAAATATCAAAGAAAGTTTAGAACGATCGAGTATCCGCGAAGACATCTCGATCGAGGGAAGACTTTTCAGGACTTTTAAAGATTAAGATAAGATAAAGAATCAAGGCTTATCGAGACTTTCAAGAGTTTTAATACTTCGAATCATGTTGCAAATGCTTCGAATTTTCTGCCATATATATAAATTCGAAACGATTCCAAGTGTTTCAGATTCCATCGCTAATTGCTTCACGGCGCGTCAAACGTGCCAATGCGCTCGCTCTCTGTCGAAGTTTCAAAGACAAAGGAGCTGTTTAAAATATTCTTCATCTACGATCGTTTCCACTGTCTCGGAAAATCTGGCGTATAATTCTAGGTAAATGAATGCCAAAGAATGGTGATAAAGAAACATGTGTGCATATATAAACTTAGAGAGTAGAACGTTTGCGAGATCGTTGAGTTGGGAATTGTTTCGTTTGATGATAAAAATCTTGGCTAGGTATCGCGAATTTTTGCTTGTAAAATGGAACAGCGTGATAGTGGTATTGGATATCAAGATGGTGGTGAAATACTGTTTCGCTTTGAACGTTTCCGGGGTTGCTGTGCTTCCTCATCCTCTTTCGACCCCATCGTACTCACACAATCTCGTATCAGAAGCAACGAAGCACGCACGCTTCCCACGCCAGGATTTCACGATCGCGGTGTTCCTTTCAACTTTTCATAATGGTATTTTCTCATTTCTTTTTACGTTTAACTTAACTTTCCTATGTGTTTTACTTATACATTAATAAAAATATAATAATACATTAATGTTCGTAAATATAGACTTCTCTATTTGTAAATCAGTTTGATTTGTTAAATAGATATAATCAATTTACGTAGTGAATATTATACGAAAAATCGAAGATCAGGAGTAAGGAATTTTCTGGCAAAAATGCCCCATGAGACAAAATGGTCAAACGAGTAGATTGTTTTAAAGGTTTTGATTTGAGATTTTTAGTATTAGCTACGTTTAAATTAAAAACAAACCTCGCTTTTTTATGTTCACAAAATTAATGAAAATTTCGTAATACGAAAATACGCTATGAATCTATAGGAATTTATTTTTTCGAAAAGTGGAAAACTTGTGAAAATTGAAGGAGTATTAAGAGAGGATAAAAGGAATCGTAAAAGTGAATCTACTAATAAAATTTGTTCATTCGTTACGTTTGATACGAAGGTGAATTAATATCAGCGAACGTGAGGGTTTCACGTGTTTCAGTTACTGCGGATGAGCGAATTTTTGTTGTATAATCAAGCTGATCTGGACGGCACGCGTTTCTCGTTCAGTTACTGTGTCAGCAGGCGTCACTTCAAATTACGTCAGGTCGGCTGGAGCTTAACTTTCAGCGATTTGTCAGCACTGCCAGAAATGTTCGACACGATTAAAATAGCTTTTCCATTGATGATTGAAATATCAGTGTAACGTCTTTCAAAGAAAAATATTCGAAATGTCGCGATTCTACCTTCTCTCGTTGAAGATAATTTTAATTAATTTTCCACTTTATCGATTTTATTTTATTAACGCCAGTATAACGTGAGAACATAATTCTTGTTGCAAATAATTGAAAGTATATTTGCATTTTGCTACAAAAAATAATCAGAAATTTATTAACATATTACGTAATTATAGTACGAGAAAAATAATTAACGACTGGTTGAAAGTATAATTTCATTTTATTAGCATTGGCATGCCTTTTAAAAAAATAATTTTCTAGTAACCGAAAGTAACGTTAATTTCGTATATATCGAGCACTACAATTGAACGAACGTAACGAATGAAAGTTTTTCTTTGAAACTATCCTAAAAATGAAAATATCTGTGTCTTGGGATCTTTGTGGGTGGAGTAAAAGCGCATAACTTTTGCGGCACAAGAAAGGGCTACCACTTTCTCTGAAAGAGGCATTATCGTACCTGTCATCGCGGTTTTCACTCTATTCGAAAGGGATACGATTCTTCTTCCATTGTCGCGCCGCTCAGGTCTCCTCTGAACTGGTTTCAAAATAATAAGGGGCAACCCTTTTCGCCTATACAAAAGACAGTGACCCAAATTCACCAGCCGAATCGTAGGTTTACGTGACCTCGAAATGGAAACGCTGCGTGCATCGCTGGCAGGACATCGAGTTTAGCTCGTATTCTAAGAATTCTTCATCGACTCTCGAATTTTTTCTTCATTTGTTAACTTCTTAAAGAAATAATCGACAATGTTTAAAAGTAAATTTTTTAATCTCTCGTAAGTTTTACGGCTTGATATTTCGAACATACAATTTCCTCGTTCCAAAATTAATTTAAAATAAATTTAAAATAAATTTCCCATTTGGTGCGTAAATATTCTGCTCTACTCATCAGATTGTTCTAAAAATCATAACCAATATTTCACTATTGGATATTCTGTCTATGTACACTGACATTTTTTATCGGTGCACAAAATCTTCCAAAACTGTCCATCCACGCCATACAATGATGACACTAAACAATTCGAAGCAACGATTCATCCCCATGAAAATTCACCATCTCTCCATAAACGGGCCACTCCCCATAAAAACAATCTACTCGAAAAATCGATGACCATAACACTCTGGAATCGTCGAGAATTTCAGCATAGATGCGGTTCGCTGTATCATCAGAATAAACGGGGGTGCGTAGAGCGGCGAGCACATGGTCGAAGCACCAGCCGTGACAGCAGCTGTCATATACCGGTCGTGCCACCGCCATAAACGCTCTCACACACCATACGAAACCCACGATCGCCTTTTCCTCTCGCAAAACGCTTCTCGTTGTTCGCAGGTGTTGGCTCCCTTGCATATTCGCCCCCTTTGATATGCGCTGCCTTTATTTCCACCCTATATCGCCTGTGCTGTTCTTTAATTAAAGGTCATTAATTAACGACAATGTGGATACACCTTAATATTGGGTTGGCAACTAAGTGATTGCAGATTTTATCAATACCACCTAATGACAAAATCCGCAATCACTTAGTTGTCGATCCAATAGTTCATACGTACAACGACGCTTGCTGATGCTGATTACAAGTTCATTTACTTCTCAGCGATGTTTTTAGTTATTTTCATCATAAATCTGTTACTTCATTCGCGTCGTATGTGCTGCAGGTATTTCTTTTATTTTTGCATTAATAAATAAAAGCAAACCAATAAACATAAATATCCTGGCACTGGTGGAACTTTGGAATCTTTTGCTATTGGAAAATAGGACAGATTCTAGTAGCGATGTGAAAGAATGTTACTTTTCAGAAAAATAAGTTGTAAGATTGAAGAGTATAGACAATGCAAGAGCTCTGACGACGTACAAGTGTTAAATATAACAGCGTTGTCAAGATCAGTTTAATTTTACAATTCCACTTTCTGCACCTGCATGATCATCCTGAATCGAATATTATAATTGGTATGACTTATGTTAGAGTCTTTAGAAAATTTCAAGTTGCCAAATATGTACATTCTTTGATTTTTTATTAAATTCAAAAAGTATTGATCGAACGAAAGAACAAGAACGAAGAACCGCTGGAGGAGGACATTTCATTTGCATAGACGAAAAGATGTTGCACGTATCGAAACCTTGGTGTCCCATATTCTCACCCTTTTCCCGCCTTAAATAAACCAACTGTGTTTGTTATAGTTTACAAACAAAATGTAACGAATGAGCGATCACGTACGTATTTACGTATGGTAGTGTACGCGTAGGTTCAAGGCCGTCGCGCGTGAATCACTGGCTAATTGGGAGCGAGAGATACGATGGCCCCTGGGTCGATAAACGCGCTGCGACAATTGGGGTGGAAGATTATTCTTTGGGGGCAACACCGCGGGTAATTAAATGGAAGCGCGTACATGATCCCGGAGATTTATGGTGCCACCGGTGAAAAGTTAGGGGAGGATTTTTTTTTCGAATAGCGTGCGCTGGTTGCTTTGGAAGGGTATGAAAGGGGGATGAAGGTGACGCTGCAATGAAGGTGGATGTTTGCGCACAGGCTGCGTGTTTGAGTTGGATTAGAGATGGAAAGATTTGTTGTTTGGACAGAGGGTTAGCGGATTTTGGAAGTATTCATGGGGGCGGGTAAATATTGCCAGGTTATAAATTCCTGTTTGTCTCCGGAGATAGAGTTTTGGGTTGGAAAAATCCAAAGGGATGTTGGAAATTTATGAAAAATTTTTTGACAAGCTACGAGGGTCTTCGGCTTAGTTTCTTACAGTGATATTCTGTATGGGTCGTTTACATGGAAAAAGTGGAATTGTGTAAGTAAGTTCGCTCATCCTGTAGGCTTTTCAATTCGAACCTAAGAAATTCTGGGGTTTTTGATACATGTACAGTGATCTCGACAAAATCATCATAGAAAGTCGGGTTTTTCTTTCTTATTTTTAACAATAATCTCGATCTAACTACATATACGCAGGTTTAAATCGGATCTGGGCAAAGTTATCGTAAATTTTCTCCAATTCCTAGGTCTCGTGCTACTTTTTTTATAAATAACAAATTCTCCCCTGCACAAGTTTTTCCAAATTCCAAAACACAGAGCTGCAATTCTACTTTCCAAACTCTAAACTCTAAACTCTAAACTAAATCACAGCAATTTTTTCAAAGCAACGCTTAAAAATCCATCTCTCACGATCAGTCGAAGCAAAACGATCCTCCAGAACGAATTCTCGCAAATGTCACAGATTCCAACGTTGCAATCGAGAAGAAGCAAACCAAGTACTCCTTGTACAACCCTTGTGCTCTTCGAAATCTATCTCTCCACTGAAACAACTCCCTGGCGTCAATTTTCACAAATGTCACAATCACAAATGTCTCGATATTCAAAGCGAAAAGAAGAGAAGTTACAAGCAACCCTTCTGATGGATCGGCGGTTCGAGATGAACGTATTTCCATGAATTTCGAGAATTATTAGGTTGGCCACGCGATCGCGTCGTAGTTAAAGTTGCTGCTGATGGTGGTGATGTTTCCGGAGGAGGCGGTGGTGGCGGTGAAGGGCGGTTCTCGGTGGCCGCTCCGGGAGGGTTGCATAATACACAGCGAGCATCGAGCTACCAGGGCGTTGACTTTGCGAGGCATTACGTTTCTTACGCTATACTTCCTCCCCCATTGCTAATATCGCGCCCGTTGCTCGTCTCTTCGCTTAAACCCTCGGGATTACTCAAGGAACTCGTCCGACCGTGCATCTCGTTCCTCTTCCCCGATTATCGCGTGGTACGATTCAAGTACCACTCCTTGCTCGTGCTCGTACACTATCGTTCATAAGTAGACTACCGACTTTTATGCATTCGCAGAAAATTTGCAAATGTAGAATTGCACAAGATTCAGGTAATATTATTTTTCCGTGATCCATGCCTTCTGGCTTTCGATGGCTTCTGATTACATCTTCATTTACAATATCTTCTCTTATCCTACGTTCCATCCTCGTCGTAAAACCTACCCTTATGGACTCGTCAGATTAGAATTCAAAGCAAAAGTAAATTTGACATAAACTGTAATTTGAATTTAATTTAACTCGGACATATCAAATATGAACTTGTACATATTTTTAATCTATTCTTTTCGCTGTATTATAATCTAATATATTTTTATTGCAACATGAAAAACATATAAAATATCCAAAGTATGATGGTTTCTATAATACTTGCTACGTAAAATAATCTTCCACCGAGATTCTGCTTTTTTAATTTTATTCTCAACGATATGAATTTGTCGGGAAAATAATATTCGCAAATATCCATAGTCTATTCACAGGTATCTGCACGCTTTAATTGATCTGCAGAGATAACGTTAATTTTAGGAAAGTGTATAAAACAATGGCAAAATAGTAATTAGTATCAGTATTTAAAACCACCAGTCCATAAATCGAAGGTATCTACTGAAAATATAACCATAACGAATTTCTTTAGTCGTGTCCGTGAAGATATAAATTTGCATAAAAATCCGCAGTCGTCGGGGTCGATCATAAAGAACAACGTTGTTGTAGTTCGATTCGTATATCCGCAGTTTTCTAATTAAAATCCATCTTGTCGAAGATAAACAAGCGTTGCAGATACTTTTGAGCGGCAGTGTACGCGCTAGAATGGAAAATTGCTGACAGAGAAAACCTAGAAATTCAAGGGAAATTGCGAGGAACGTGAAATGGTCGGGGGTAGTCCGTGCGCCTGAATTTGCGGCCTCTTGGGTTATTGTTATTTATCGAGGGATGCTGGAGAAATTAATGGAAGCAATATTGTCTGCTTTTGGTAAATTGAAGCTTTTCGTGACTTGAGGGTGTTCAGGGAGCCGAGAGACTGGAAACGTGGTTTCTTTAGGTCTATTTCTCGTGCGTTTGATTCTTTCATGGTAAAAAGTGAACGTTGCTCTCTGTTTATTTTCTTCTTTTCTTTGATAGTATTTTCTATACGAGAAATTGTTGGATAATTTTAATAAAACGTGCGTAGATATCTTAGAGTTATTGTTCTAATTTGGACAAATTATTCGCGCATCTTTTTCGACTATTAGATACTATATCGTGATATTAATATATTTATACTGGAAAAAATAGGTTTGTATAATCTTAATCATAAATAATCGTAATCTAATCGCACATTTTTCTCTGTAGAAAAATTTCTGTTCATTGAATCGAAGTCAGTTGCTTGTTAATATTACTTTAACGACTTTTGGCATTATTCCTAATGATAACGTCAATCTACTATCATACGTTTTTAGCTTCGCATCAAGTCTAAGTAAAAACTCTTCGATTTCAACTCGTTTATTAACTTAACCGTAAAAGATCGGTAGACTGCTCGGTGGTATGTTCTTCCTGTCATCAATTTTATTTATTTCTAATGACAACCTCGATCTAATCTCTAGACTAGTAAATGTCAATGTGATCTCATACTTTGAGGAATTTTTTAAGAAACACGGAACTTAAATAGAAATTGGTTATACTCTCTGAACGTTATAACGAGATATTTTGCACGTTTTTACCTCTTACGTGTATTCTGTGTATCTGTACGCTTTAGCAATTTCGCATAAATGCATAAACGTTGCAGTCTACTGATCACAGATACTTAATTTCATATCAAACGTAGGTAAACAGTTTCGCTGTTCCGGTCTTTTACTCTTAATGAGTCCGATGCCATTTTTATTCGTCGCAAAGAATAAAATACGCAGACAATAACCGAGCGTATTTGAATTGCAACGAAGTTACATCAGCAGAGGGTGGCGATAACGTGGCTGTTTGTCGAATAAGGGTTGTATAACGAGCAATGAGCTTTCAGCTATCCGTTTGTTTCCTCTATTCTCCCCGTCGTCGTTTCTTCTGTTTGCACACCCTTAATGCACTTAGCGAACGCCAAGACACGTACATTTATAACTCTTTTACACGGAACCATTCGAATGATCAGGAAGAAAGGAACGAAATTCATTGGGCATTTACCATTAGGATCGTCTGCTTCTTTCACCTGTTTCACCTTTAAACGATTTTTCCCGACAGGGAACACTAGCTGGNACTAAACAATTTTTAGCCTAAAGAGTATCGTGAAATATTAAAAGAATATGATATTGTAATTAGACTAAATTTTTACGTATTTGTGACAAAATTCCTTGATATAAAGTAGATTTATTATTTACAATTTTTTTATTTATACAATGCCATTTGAATAGCCACGAAGGTAAAGAGAGGAACGAAATTCATTGGGCATTTGCCACTAGGATCGTCTGCTTCTTTCACCTGTTTCACCTTTAAACGATTTTTCCCGACAGGGAACACTAGCTGGACTAAACAATTTTTAGCCTAAAGAGTATCGTGAAATATTAAAAGAGTATGATATTGTAATTAGACTAAATTTTTACGTATTTGTGAGAAATATATATTGCTATAAAGTAGATCTATTATTTACAATTTTTTTATATACAGTGCCATTTGAATAGCCGCAAATGTAAAGAAAGGAAATTCATTTACGATTACAGCCGCCTCCTTCTTTAACCAGTTTCAACTTTATTCGTTTCGAATTTATTGCAGATAATAATCGATATCGGTAATTTATATTATCGTTAAGAAACTTGGAATACTTCGATCTGCCATGGGCAACAGTCGTGGAATCCTGAGCCCAGGCGTATCGATCGACGATGACGCTGTAGTTGCTTTTACAGCACGATAGAACTAAATTTCCCTGGGCCAGGAAATCGGTATGTCCATTGAGCTCGCGTGACCTGTCTCTTTTCCCCGACCTGAACACCGTATCGATGGAACCCAAAACGCTTATTTTATCCCTTTCCACTTGCAATTGGGTGAAAGTCGAATATAATAGTAAATCAAACAATGAAAGGGAGATGAGATTATTATTATACAGTCATATTGTACTACTATTACTACTTTTGTTTTGTATTCGTATATCTGTCAATTTGTCTATTTTGTTCTGCGTTTGTATCGTACTAATATACTGGCTGTAATAAATAAAAAAAAAAAAAAAGTAAAAAAGAAAATAAAATACTGACTGTACGTGAATATTGTACAGAATATAGCAATCTTTAAGAAACAAATTTGTACATACTACAGATTATACAAAATGTGTTATTTAAATGTTTAGAACAAAGATGTCTATAACAAAAATAAGAATACTATAATTCCGTGGGTAATGGGTTGAACCGATGCAATCGAAGCTGCATCGCCAGTTAACAGGAACTAATCGATCGAATACGTTCGTTTCATCCCTTTGAGGGCAAGCTGGTTTGCGTAGCCGAGTCACGGGTTGCGAAACGTGATATCACACGGTCGATTTACAGGCTCAGAGGCGATTTGCAAGCTCGACGAAGTCAATGCCCTTCCGATTACGTTATACAATCGCGTTCCTTGGAAAGGAAGTTACGTAACTAGGGCGTCATCTATAGCAGACGATCCTTAATCCTTGCGAACACGATCCTCTGTTTTCTTAACCTCTACGAACTGTCCAGAAACATCTTCTTTATTCTTTGTATTTTTCAATCTATTATTTTTGGTACGGTACTAACAATTTCAGGAGTTAAGAATGTTAAAGTTGAGGTTGATTGATTGAAGAACGAGTGGATGAATTTATAATAGAAAAGTATATTGAAATAATCAAAGGTATAAGTTTATGCTGTTTCAGACACTTACTCTCTTAGTGTTATTAGACAATGGACAGATAGGGAGCACGTTCACATATTTACAGCAAAAGGACATTACCAAAAAAAGCTAAGCTTATAGCTTTGGCTAGAGGCTACAGGAACATAAATAGAAATCTGCTTATTAGTTCCTTTGTTCCTAGACCTTGGAACCCAAAGCATAACGTATACTCAAGGGTACAGTAATGTGCACCTTTCCTTATTTAGAATATTTCTGCATAATAGCCGTCTCCAGGTCACGGATATACATAAATAAAGACATAGAGTTTTTCTTGAAGTAGTTCAACATTTTTTAATATACCACGACATTTATTCTAGAATCACAAATTTTATTTATTTAACGTGCATTGTTTTGCGCGTAATAGATGGAACAAATGTCTATCTAGTCGCAGAAGTATGACTTTACGCGTAATTAAAAATTAATTCGAATTTCTTTGATTTAATTTTAACGCAGCTGTTTATCGGAGACAGGGAAGGGGGCTACGAGAGAATAATAATTTTGAGTTTCTCAAATTTATTCGACGAGTAGCGTCGCTATTAAACGCGCGGGAATAGCGTAATCACAGAGAAGATTTTAAAGGAATGCCGTATTTCAATTTCCATGACCAAAAAAGTTAAGTTTATAGCTTTGGCTAGAGGCTACAGGAACGTAAATAGAAATCTACTTATTAGTTCCTTTGTTCCTAGACCTTGGAACCCAAAGCATAATGTATACTCAAGAGTACAATAATGTGCACCTTTCCTTATTTAGAATATTTCTACGTAATAGCCGTTTCCAGGCCACGGATATACACAAATAAAGATATAGAGTTGGTAAATAGAATATTTAGACGAACAACTTTATTTTTCACTTCGATTGGATTTAAAAAATGGCTCGCAATTGTACTTATTTGTCATTCAAAGAAGAAATATTTCTTCTAGGTTCTGCCAGGTTCTATAACTTTCGACCACACCCCGTGACTAAAGGGTGTGCTCGAAAGCATATTGAATATGAATTATCGAAAGGAGGTTTAATTACCCGACGCTTATCCAAGAATCTACATCCCCGTCTTAGCTATATGTCATCCAGCAAATTTGGTTCAACGAGGTGGAAAAGTCAAGATAGAGCGGAAGGTTGTTTGACCATAGCGAGAAACGATACGGACGGTAAAAGACGAAAGTCATCGATGGTAGCAAAACTAGGGAGAAGAAATTTATTGGTCGAACGATCCTCTTCCCCTCTACGATAAGAAAGTAAGATCTTCCCCTGTGGTGACTCATCTTCTCGAAAGAAAAAGTATTTTCATCATCGAAATTTGTGGAAAAGTACAACTCTACCTTCGGATAATTCTATTCCGATCTAAATTACTTTTCTAGTTTCCTTTAAATTATGCCTAATTTCTTACAATTGTTAGCTTCGATCGTAGCATAGAGAAACAGAAAATGATAAAAAAAAAAAGACGATGGAAGTATCTTCTGATCGTTTAGTCGAGGAATAAAATTCTTTCCCTCGATGTTCCATTCCAATACCAATTGTTCTAAATTAAATTAAACTGTCCAACTATATTGTATATGCATTGTAACCAACCTGGTACTTCAAAATGTCCTATAAACGCGTAGGAATCGTAGTTTAATTATAAGCAACTCGTAACTGACGAAATGATCGAGACAGTGCAGTGGTTCGAAAGCGTCCGAAATCGAGTCGATGATCGATCCAATATACCGGGGCCAGGTCCGCGAACCTTTTGAGGGGGCACGGAACGTGGTGTTGTCGGTTGTTCTCACGGGTTGGCGAAATTGCCAATATAGAAACGCGAGATGACGATGTGACATCATCAGCGGGGAATTCGAATTCGAATCGGGCGGCGACACACGCACAGAAGGGGGGCTTGATTCACCGCCAGGCCGCGTTTGATCTGCTGCCAAATCAACCGGCCAATATTACTTCCATTTAAGCGGGCACCGTCATGGCCGTTCCACGTTCATCGGATTCCTTCGATATCAATAAGTAATATGACATCCAGGCGAGGACGTATATATACGCCATGGGTCACAGGTCCGACACAAAGGTCGATTGTGCGCGTCTGCCGGCGATTTTTCGATGACCACCGAAGTTTGGCCCTCCTGTTAAGCGGTGCAATTATCGTCTCTTGGCCACACACGTAGATCTCGCCTTCTTCTTTTGTTTCGTCGTCTTTCGTACAGAGTCGTTCATCGAAGTATTTGAACGCTTGTCATCGGAAATCTTTTACGTAGATATCGTCTGTGTTGTATAAAACGTTCTCATTGGCACCATAACGAGACGATGATGAGGTTAGAGTCAGGATTATCGTATTGATGAGAATGAATATAGGAGTTACGAGACATTTATTAGAAACAGGCGATTGATAAAGAAATTAATGTACAGCAGAGATAGTCGTCTGAAACATGTAACAAAAGTATGAATTTGCAAATGTTCGTAGGCCAATGATCGCTAACAACTAGTGATCTGACAGCTCTAAAAAGCAATGCACTAATAATGAAAAGAAGGTTCTTGTTTCTAAATCAAAGATTAATTCGAATAAGAATTTCACCTCCTAAACAAGGGTTAATAATATTCGAGCAGAAACGTCTCGTTCTCAAATGCAAAGATTAATTCGAAGAAGAATCCCAGCTCTTGAAGATAGGTTAACGATACTCGAGCAGAAAGATGTTGTGGTTGCCAAATCAGATATTAATTCGAAGAAGGGTCTCGCTCCTTAAAGGATTAATAGTATTGGAGCAGAAAGAAATTCTAGTTCCTAAATGAAAATATTAATTGGAATAGGAATCTCATCCTTTAAAGAAGAGTTAACAGTATTCGAGTATAAAATAAATTCCAGTTCCCAAATGGAAATATTAATTGGAATAGGAATCTCATCGTGGAAAACAGTATTCGAGAAAAGATATCGTTGACAAATCAGAAAATTAATTCGGATAAGAATCTCACTTCCTAAAGGAAGGTTAATAATATTCGTGTAGAAAGGAATCGCATAGGCGAGGTGTAGCTAGAGTCGAGTGACCTGCTGCCCCCGGCCTATCACCCCTTACATCCACCGTTCTCCTCGTGGCACCCTCGTGGCACACGCCCCTCTCCACCCCCCGCGGCAACGCCCCCTCCATCCCGATGCCCCCGCCGCAAGCCCAGCTTTTTCTCGGGGGTTCATCGATCGCCCCCAATCACCCACACCTGCCATACACACATACACACACACATATACGTACACCATCTTGCCTCTTTCCATCCCTTAAAACCCCGAATGCTTTCTTACCTCGACGCTAACTCTTCTATCTTCTTCTTATAACTTTTCTTCCTTTCTCTTTTTCGTTTCCTTTTTTTCCTTCGCAACGATCCAACCAAGTTTTTCTTCTTTATCCGACTTCTTACCACGTCGCGGAAGCTTTCTTTCTCACTTTTTCTTCTTTCCTGTATCTCGTTACCGTGATTTTTCTTCACAGATAAGTTCTCTAATTACTGAAAATGGATATATCGAGAACAAAGTCGAAGCAAAGTAGGAATAGGATAAAATGACGATTGTCGATGGTAATAATTTGAATTCTTCTTTAATATGTTTGTAATTAGAGCGATGGTTTAACGAGGGCTAATTTAGATTTGCTTTTAAGAAAGAAAGTAATAACGTCGATAGGAGAAAATTCCAATTGTTGATTTACGCGATTATCGCTCTAACGTTGGAAAATATTATTTTAAGCTGCGAGAAATTAATATACGGGTCGAAGAATATTAACAAATGGATTTGTATTTTACAAGAATGAATAGATACACCCTGATGACTATATCAATAGGAACATCCTCTTTTCATAACTTGTGCTATACCGATCGCGTTAAATGAAATATTTTTATTCGAAGCTTGAAACTGAAATTTTAGAGTAAAAATAAATTAGAAGGATCTCGTTTGTCACTCTGATTTAATACCTAATATTACGTTATTTTTAATGTTACAGGAATTGTTACCGAAACGCTTGAATTCACATTCGGCGCAGACTTTTGTCGAAATGCCTTCATTCTCGGCATTCTTTCAGTCCTTTGGACAACCAAAACCTCGGTTTGCCCTTTATCTCGTGCAAACAGCGAGGTTTCATTTCACGGCTTTGTTCTCCCCTCATCCCTTATTCCATTTCCGGTATCTAGCCGAGCGTGAGTCTACCTTACTTTCCATCGAAATTAGTTTTTCTTCCAGATCGTTCACGCTCATTCTCTTTTGGGGTGAGAAAAACAAACGTTTGTTTGCCTTCTTTCGCTCTCCTTCGCTTTAAACCCGTGAAACTCGTTGCAATTACGAAAATTCTAACGAGTCCTTATTCACGCTTCTAATATTCTACCCTAATTTACTCTTACAATTTCACAAAATTTTTCGCGAGGTCCTTGCAGTTCCAATTTTCAGATATAATTCCTTCTAACAGTTCTATAATTTGTTCTTCTTTGCTAAAAAATAATTCTGTATTAGTATCCTTTTTTTCCTTAAAGAATTTTATTCCGATATTCTACGTAGAAGAATTATATTTAAAAATGATATAGACAATCGAATTTGTACATTCGATCTCCATACATGTTTTTCACACACTGTATCTTCTCTAAAGAACGTTTCCACGAATTTCCAAATCTCTATGAAGATTTAAAAGCCTACCAATCTCTATGTGCAATTTTCATCTTACTCATGATTCTTAAATTTCACTACTCTACTCTTCATCGAATTTTTAAAATTAACTAGTAAACAATAATTTATTCCAACTTATACAAAAGTACACTGAATCTTCTGAAACAATTTCGCGTTATACGAGTGATACCGTATTTCCAGATGAAATATTCCATCGCTAACACCACTTGCCCTCCAAAACCCTCGCATACGCTTTGATAAATGATTAAAAAAAAATTCCTCCCCAAGGAGACATTCTCAGCATCCCAGAACGAAGATCCATCTATTTAGCAATGCCAGGCCGCCATTAGTTTCGCGGGCACCGTCAAAATTACGATCGATGGGGCTTGCAGAGAGAGCGAGCGATCCCGAAGGGTCACCGGGTCTGATATCGATGAGCCGAATATTAACGTCGGCTGGTCGGTGATGGCAATTGCTGCTAATTAGCGGCACGCATCTTCCTCAATTGAGGCTCGTTTCGGCTGCCACCATTCGCCATCGTCCTTTCAACACGCTGTTTTTTCGGCCCACACACGCATTCGGTAAGGTCACGGTCGTCGCGACAAGAGCCTTAGAAATTTCAGCGGCAAAGTATCTACAACCACTCTTGCGCAATTGCTCCGCTCCATTCCAACCCAATTCCATTTCTTTCATAAGCTGCTGGCGACCGGCCTGGACGATTTCCAACAGGCCAGCCGGAAATTAATTTTCATGGGGGATTCGGAAACGCTGACTGCACAAGGAAATGGAAACGTTATCGGGTTGTTTTTATCCGATAGATGAGAAGAAATATTAATCTCATAGGTTTACATTTTCTTTTCCTTTTTCTCTAACAAAGATATATAACGATCGATTTTATACATTTTCAATATTCGCCTCTTCGATGGAAGAAGAAATAATTGCTTCCGAGGATTTTCTATTAAATCGTTTCCCTTCGACGAAGAACAGAATGGAAAAATTGAAAATCAATTTTGGAGATTTCTTATTCTTATTAATTTATAGATTTCGTACGATTCTCGCTCATTTATTTCACAGTCGTATATAATAGATTGTCGGAAATGTTTCTTTCGTTTTATGAAGAAATAATAGACTCACGACGTTTTTTACATTATTTTTATATATTTTTTATTATGTTTTATATTATTTTCTCGAATTACGTACGAGCCATTTTGTTCTCTTGAGATAAACATCGTGTCATTTCGCACACTTGGTTTCACCTTTGTATTAAGGTGCATCGTTCTAAGAAACACGTGTGCGAAAGAAAGACACTTTTCGGACAACCTAATATATTTCCCAGTAATTTTACCTTTTTCAAACTAATTTTACTTCTGTCTTCTTTCTCAATTATTTCACACCGTTTACAAAGTTTCATCGAAGCTTCATTTTCTACATTTTCCATCTCGATTCGATACCGAACGATTTCGATTAGCCATTGCTACGAGACAGTTAGATTTTCCAAGTTTCCTTCGGCGTTTTTCCTGGAAACGCGCGTATGAATTTATATCAATTCGGCGTATGTCACGATGAATTTCCATCGTATTCACGCTTGCTATACATTATGCAAGCGTGACGTATAAGACGATCGATTCGAAAAGGCTATCGAAACTGGAACATGATCGCATAAAATCGAACGTGAGAAAGATGAGAAGCGGAAACGCCACGGTACCGTGATAACTCTTCGCGTATACACGTACGTAATACACGTAGAACGTTTGCACGGGCTGTCAGCGTACCGTCATATCACGGATGAGGGTGGTGAATCTACATTTACATACCGGTAAATATCCTGTATCTGTACTACATTTTTCCCCCCTCCCCTCCCAGCATTGTTAGATATGCAATATGCAAACGATTCCCCAACATATATTACACGTTTTTATTGTCGCTTATCAAGTTGGAGAACTTCATTATCGACGTCCCTTCCGTTGTTGCTGGTTCTGGTCTTTCGACGATCATGGTTCTATCGTTTTGAAATTTCTTTCACGTTCAAATTCATCCACGCTATTTCATAAAATTCGTCGAAGCTTTTATCGATTTTCACTAACCGAAGTTTCATTGTTTTTCTGTACAAGTGATTTCATTTTTGTTCTTCCTTTATATTAACTGTACCCAATGATGGCTGGAAGAATTCTTCGATTAGGGTACAGTTTTGTTTCAGTTTATAAATTATGTATTGATAGAATTGTGTAATAATTTTCACGATATCGTGTCTCGTGTTAATGGTATTATCACGGGAGAATTCGACTACCCATGCGATAAAACAGCAAATTCCAAGCTCCTTATCACGAGTGACCACCGAGGTAGTGTCCGGTCTCTCTGGCCGTTCCCATGGACATATGACAAGTGCAACCAAGGTCTTTTCCCACTCCCGCGAATAAAAGAATATAAATACTAATCCCAAAATCGTGCAAGTTAGTCTTAATCAGTCCGAGCCACCCCGAATTACTGTAAAAATTGAGAAAAAATAAAAGAACGTGACATTTTAATCGCTTGTTCAAAATATTTTTTTTTACGTGACAGTATCGTCGTTATCAACTAATCATCAGACTGGATCAGCGATTTTCAAGCAGTGTGCCGCGAGAATTTTGAAAATACGCAATACTTGACTATAATAATTAATCAGGGGCACCGATCTCGTTTCCGTTAGGTCGTCGAACAAGGAAATGACGACAGCTAACACAGCAACAATCGTCCGATATGAACGTTTTATTTTGAGCTAAATATAATATATTTTTTGGTCAACTGCAGAATTTTAGTGATTAGTTCGCGTGTTAGCTGTATGTCAAAGAACATCCAAGTCGTTGCATCAGACCGAGATTTCTTCTGAAACCGCTGGTCGCGTAACGGAATTATGTGGGCGGGGATTTTCTATGCAAGTGATCTCATTTCTGTTCTTCCTTTATATAACTGTATATGATGGCTGGAAAAATTCTGAAACGACCAGATTTCCACGGACCAGTAAGATGAAAAGTGTGAATTTTTCCAAAGATCAGGAACAATTCACCGAGCTGTGGATCTTCATAAATAGAAAACACCAATTTTCTAAAAAAATGTTTAAATGGGATGAAATCAAGGCTTAGAACTTCCAACAGTTTGCATAATAGTCTTAAGCACGTTTATAATATTGTCCACCTAATATTTATTGCAAAACCACGTCTTTGTCACTGACGATTGTAAATATCAATTAATAACAATTAACGTTGAAGATGCTCTGTTAAATATATCGAATATTCAGTCGAGATTTTCTTTGCACAAAAATAAACAAGCACCTTGTTATCTCATGGAAATTTAGCTTCGTCATCAGCACACTCATTTCATCAAAATGCAAATTTAATTTTGTCGTAATAAGCGGTAACAAGCGATAAGAATTGTAAATATAACTAAGAATTGTTTAAAATTAAACTTCTTCCATTTATCATCGATTAATGTTTCGTTTATTGTACGTAACTTTTTATATATACAACCGGAGTTGCGTACAATTTTTATAAGAAAAATGGGCTCGCGAATGAAAAACGTTTAAGAAGCGCTGCGCGCTGCACTATCTACGATCCACGCTAGTAATTACATATCGTTTATGAATGACGATTGAAGCCTGCGTTAAAAAGCAGAGTGTTAAGGATTCATCTTCTCCTCGTGTTATTAGGGTACTCGAAGCGATACGTCGATCGGAAGAGACGATGAACGAAGAAGAGAAGCGTTGTTCGATCTCTTTCCAGTGAACGGTCCGCGGAAATTCGCTAATTATAGATCGACTAGCGACGAGGCGAACGCGTAGCCGTCGACGGCCGCGCGACGACCACTCGCTTGGACTTGAACCAATCCTGACCTTCCCTGCTGCGTCGTGTCGACCTAGAAAATTGCGTGCGTCGTATCCGTCTCAGCGTGACGGACGCGAGCCATATATAGGGCCGCGTCCCGCCAAATACCGCGACCGGAAGTGCTAAACGGCGTGCCGCGCGCCGCACCATACGCCAAATCCTGATTACAAATTTCCAAGATGTCTAATTACTCGATTAGAAATTCGAAAGAATTGTATTTTCCATTCAGGACTCGAGAAACCTGCAATCCTCGTTTCCAAGTTTAAGAGATCTGTAATTTTCGATCGACCATTCGAGAAATCTCTAATCCTTCGCACGAAGTTCGAGAGATTTGTAGTTTTCAATCGTCCATTTAAGAAATCTCTAATTCTCCATTTGAGAAGTTTGAAGAAGTTTNGACAGATCTTCGAAATATCTCTAACTCTCTCGCTTAGAATTACTCGATTAGAAATTTGAGAGCTTTGAATTTTCCATTCAGGACTCGAGAAACCTGTAATCCTCGTTTCCAAGTTTAAGAGATCTGTAATTTTCAATCGTCCATTCAAGAAATTTCTAATTCTCCATTTGAGAAGTTTGAAGAAGTTTGACAGATCTTCAAAATAGCTCTAACTCTCCCGCTTAGAATTACTCGATTTAATTACCCGATTAGAAATTGGAGAACTTTGAATTTTCCATTCAGGACTCGAGAAACCTGCAATCCTCGTTTCCAAGTTTAGGAGATCTGTAATTTTCGATCGACCATTCGAGAAATCTCTAATCCTTCGCACAAAGTTCGAGAGATTTGTAATTTTCAGTCGTCCATTCAAGAAATTTCTAATTCTCCATTTGAGAAGTTTGAAGAAGTTTGACAGATCTTCAAAAGATCTCTAACTCTCTCGGTTAGAATTTTGGGAAACCTTGAACCTCGTATAGTAAATTAAGGGAATCCTTATCTCTCAGAATCGAAGATTGAAGAAATTTGTAATATTAGAAATTCCTGATTCAAGATCCGAGGAATCTCTAAATTTCAGTCACCGATCCAAGAAATCTTTCTTTCTCTACTGTGATTGGTTTATGTGTGTCACGAAATGAATCAAAGTTGAGGATCACTGTTATATGGTCTTATTTGCACATATGACACTTCCTGCCAGTGTGCGTGCTTGTCTCCCTGATTCTTTTGGGTCTGTCAGAAATAACTAAATCAGACCAGCATTTCTTTTGTTTAATCATCTTTACAGTTTTCTATTGTACTAGTTTCCCCGAGAAAAATCCAGTGTGCATATGTAGTACTCATCGTCGTTACTGTGGCACCATATGCGTTGATGTGTGCTCGTTCTCGAGAGTTTCGCTCTCAACGCCCCTTCCTCTTACCGTAGGCAGCCCACGCTCGCGATGAGGCTCCGCAGGTGGCCGGATGCCTCGAAAACGGCGCGATTCTAACGCTTCACCCTCCGATAAACTCGAGTCTTCGTGAAATCGCGCTTTAATCTTGTTGCTTCCAACTGACATTTCCTGAATCGTTTTGGAGATCGTTGCCGAAGATCTGTTGAGGCCGATTGCTTGAAATAAGTTGCTATCTTCGAACATTTTGGTGTAGAAATGTAACGCATGTTATTTTTCATAATTACATTAATTTATTAAGACAACGAACTGGTTCTCGAAATGATTTGGTATTCTAGAACTTAATGTCTTCTTCTTGAATTATACAGATAACAAGTAATAATTTTCCAACTTAATAATAACGTTGTCAAATAATTTACGAGGTAAATAAATTTGACTTATCAGCAGGATGTATATAATAAATAAAATTGTAGAAATTAAACTATATCATTCTTTGTTTATTTAAAGTTTATCCAATAATCTTATTCGTAATACTCGAGTTTACAAATATCTCATTGTGTCTCTAATCTCGGAAGGAAAAAGGTGGAAATATTTGTAAAGGGAGAGGAGTTATTTTAAGCGGCAGTCGCGTTAAAAATAGCCTGAAAACCGCAGAACAATTTGAGAGACGCGTCGAATTTCTCTTTTTGCGCTTTTTATCTTTCCTCCTTCTTAAAATAAATATGGAGTAACAGAACTTAGGGAATTATCGAGTACGAGGTTTCGATTTGCGTTTCTAGGTTAGCGTAATATTTATCATAGCAAAGTACGAAGAATGGAAGTCTTTATGATACGTATTATCATTTTACGATAGTGTCACAGTATTGTACGCAGTATCGTATGTATTCGATTTTATAGCAAGTTTTTTTCATATTGGTTGAAGTATGAATTACAATAACATTGTCGTACCGGAAGTCTTGGTTGTAACCAACAATACGTGAAGTTTTGCGCGAAAATGTCATTTCACCGTAACATTCGACTTCTGACACGGTCGTTTAGCATCGAACGTTAGAAAAATCCCGCCTAGCGCTGTTTCAACCCACGTGATTTCCAGCTAGGCTAATAAAGTACCGGTAATAGAGCTGGCCACCCCGCTACGTTCTTTCAAATACTATTTCTGAGAACTCATTGTTTTCTGGCTTGCTGTTATCGTGTCAAGGTAATCATCGTGTACACGAACGCGATGACACGATAAAAAAGGAAAAATAATGATATACACGAAACAATCAGTTACGATATACAGAAGGAAAGATCAATAATGATATACAAATAATTTAGTTTGTTATACGAGTGAAAAGTTCATCTTACAAAGTTAAAAAGTAAGAGCTATTCGAAGGAATATATAGTCACACAATAACAAGTCACAAATAATGTATTTTATTACATAATTACGAGGATAAATAGGAAAAGGACATATGTATTTAGATTAGGTTATGTTTGTGTCTCAATTCGTCGTATCGAAACACTATTTTTATGTTTTTCTTCAAGATCGTTGAGTTTCGCTCATAAATATGCCCGTGTATTAAATTTACACCCCATGGAAAGTGGAGGGAGCTTTTTCAATTTACTTTTGCTCTTATTTCACTTTTACTTTCGTCGAGCGTTTCAATTTGACGCTGGAGAGGTTGTAACGAGGATTTCGATATCGCTGCGTTTATGGAGAGCACGGATAATGAATATAAAGCAGCAGAGCTGAGGAAATGTGGGGAAATTATGCCTCTGTTCTTTTCTTTGTTTGTCTAAGCGGCTGTACTGCAATTTGAGGGAAAGAATAAATACAGATTAAAGCTACGCGTGGAAACGAAGTCGGGTTGGTACGTTTAATATATTGCCTATAGGAAAGAGGGGAGTTAACATGAAGCGAATAGGTGTAAAAATAACTTTTATTTCAGGAAAAAATGACTAGCCTAACGGAAAGCAGATTTCAATTATTAGATAGACCTCATTAACTTCTTGGAATGTTGTCGAACTATGAATAATTATTTTTGCTTCAATTATGAGACAAAATTTCGATCATTACATTGTTCTTGCAATTAGTTGCTAGGTTGATTACTATTAATTATCAGATATTGTTTGTTTCAATTATGACAGATCAAATTCTTTTTTCAAAATTCTTGTACTCAAATCCCTCATAACCTATTAAACATAATCACGAGTCAAATCACGTAGCATAATTCCAATGAACATTGTGCAACAGTAAAACCGAGATCTTGATTCGTAGAAATTGAACGACCATCATTTCTAACCTCCCTGCTGCGAATCCGGCCGTATTCAGCGTGCAATAACTGGTAGACGAGAACGTAAAGTAAGACGAACAACTTACTTCTCGATGATCCGACATTCGCGACATCTCGCTATTAGAGCGAATGTCAGTTTCGAAGGATGTGTTTCGAAGTTATGTCTACCGTACTGTAACGTTCTGCAAAGAACGCTGCGACACGCAGAGGACGATTGAAGGACCTCGTGACTTACGTAAAACCCTTCGCGCTCGATCGAATTTCCTGGCCACCCGGCGACGGCATATACGACCGTGTGCGCCTATTACGCCGCTTTTACGATCTACTCGTAAACGTCCGGACCCGCGAAATTGATAGACCACTACGTTACACGCACGTACACACGTGTACACGCGATAGCCACATCGTGGCAGCACGTTCGATGTCTTCTTCCTACTGGCCACGCCGCAATTTTCGATTTCTTTAGTACAAGATCGATAACCAATCGGACAATCGATTTTTTTTAATGAATCGAATCCGACTCGTGACAGACACGGCGACTGAAATGACATTTCGCGTTGCAACAAAAGTTCTTGTGGAAGTGTTATACGGATAGATGTTTATTTTATGCATTCTTCGAATGATATTTAAAGAAATATGTATTATATCAGTTTCTTAACCTATCATTTTATTATTACTGAAATGGCGTTTCGTGTTGCAAAAGTTCTTGCGGAGGTGTTACATAGTTCAATATTAGCAGTTATTTATTTTCCCATTTCAAATAATCTCGAAAGAGACTTTAAGTTACAAAATCTGGCGATTCATGTAAAATATTTTAGCAGATTCTTCTTAACTTGTCGTTTCTACTATACAAACGAAAAAGAAGCATATCTCGATTACAGAACCGATAATCAATAGGACAATCGATTTTTTTAATGCATCGAGTCCAACTACCAACAAACATGGCGACTGAAATAGCGTTTCGTGTTGCAAAGTTCCTGTGGAAATGTTAAATGAATAGATATTCATTTTATTTATTCGTCACATGATATTTGAAGAGATATGTGTTTTATCAGTTTCTTAATCTGTCATTTCTATCGATTTCTTAATGTGTCATTTCTATCGGTCTCTTAATCTGTCATTTTATCGTTAGTGAAATGTCGTTTCCTATTGCAAAAGTTCTGGCGGACGTGTTGCATAGTTCATGTTATTTGTTGTTTCTAATTTTAAATTATTTCTAAAGAGAGTTTGTTACAAAATTCTGATGTTTCATATAACTTGCCCTTTTTACTATACAAGCGAAAAAGAAGTGTATGTCGAGTACACGGTTCATAACCAATAGAACAATCAATTTTTTGAATAGGTCGAATTCGATTTGTGACAAACATGGCGACTGAGATAGCGTTTCGTGTTGCAATAAAAGTTCTTGTGAAAGTGTTATTGATGGATAAATGTTGCTTATTTTGTTATTTCGAACGATATTTAAAAAGAGATTAAGATTTCTTGTTAATCCGTCAATTTTATCGTGCAAACAAGAAAGAAGCGAATCATGTAAGAAGAATTATGATGGTAGCTGTCATCTGGTTTAAGGTAATTTGTTTTTTATGTTATAATAGACGATATGACGTGATCTTTAGATCAATTATATAAAAACCAAATTTGCGACAAAACAGTGTGAGAGAAAATTCTAATACTTGACGTAAAATATTCTGCTCATTTCATGTTAATCGTATATACTACAGATATACGTTACAATATCGAAACGAAATTTAAGTAGAAACGAAAAACAAAAATTTCGTTGAGAAATATTGTAACAGCTGATGCAAAATATTCCGTCGGTGCCTCGTTAATCTGTTAGCTTTATCATGCAAACGAAAATTTCGTTTGGCAAGGGGGAAGAACTGTGTCATCGATGACAGCGTCATACATCCGACAACGTTACAATGAAGCTCACGAAAATGAGACAACATGAAAGTCGAGTATCGTAAAAAGCGCGTAATCATTTCAACCGGCCAATTCTGTGAACGACTGATGATTTTACGAGCGAGACGCGACTCCAGACGCCGGCCAGACGCGAATGGTTCAGCGCGAGTAAATCTAACCTCGCCTACGCGAGTTGAAACGGCGCCGGTGTCGCACCGAGTAAAAATTATTTGCTACTAGTAGTCGACTACCGTTGCCTGATTTAAAAATACGACGTACCAGCTGACCGATTTCGTGACATGGACCACCCAGTATTTTTCATGGGAATATATATGTAACAGTTTTACGATACAAGATTTCCCATTATGATCATTATGATTATTCTTTGTGCCTTTCTTTCTATTCTTTAACCAAATATTTAGAACTTTTAAATTGCTTCGCGGTTACTTTAATTGTTTATAACATACATCAAGTTTATTATTAATAATACAATTTATAAAGTATAGATAGAATCGCTACAAACAATATTTCTAATTAGTCAAATTTTACAAATTTACTGAACTTAGAATATATAAGAACATAGAACAGTCATAGAATATATAAGATATATGTAGATGGGATTGCTATAAGTAATACTCTTAATTAATCAATATAATTTTGATATTCCTATTTTTATCAATAAATATTCAAATCTATACAAATATTTTTATTTCGTTATCTATTAATAACAGTTCAAGAAAGCGTTTTAACCATTCGCCAATCGCACGAAAGAACACGGAAATTGCAAATTTTAATTTTAAACTTTACTTACATTGCATATTACGAAGAGTATGTGTAATTGAATTATTAAAATTCGTTATAAACAATTCATCGACATTAATCCGACAATTAATTAGATAATAATTCAAATTATATATGTCATCGGGTATAATGTCAGAAATTATAAAAAATCACCGACGTCCTAATCGTTCAATAATAGTTATCGAGTGGTCCATAGTGGTCGCACGCGCGCGAAATTTAAATCCGCCAGACGTTCCGTGGTAAGAAGACAAATAAAAAAAGATTGAAGAGATGACGGGGAAGCGAATGAAGTGGCAGACGACGCGGACGACAAGAAGGGAATTGTAAAGTCGTCATAATTGATTGCATCTTTCGCGAGTAGAGAGGCGAGGCCCGAAGAGGAGGCTGAAAGGAAGAAGACAGTGGAAGAGGGCGAGTGGCTCTCTAGCTGATACAAGAGCCGTTGACATTACCACGTTGCTCCTCGTCGCGAAACCACGCGCCACCCACCCAGCACCGTGATTTTTATTCCGGCTGGCAATAAACAGATCCATCGTGACTCTTTCTTTTTTCTTTTTGTTTCACTGTTTTATGATCTTCTCCTCTTCTTCTTTTTCGTTTTACTCTTCCAGAAGGATTGTTCCTCGACGACTCGAGGATTTTATCGATGAAAAGCGTGGTGAAAAATGCTTTATTTGAAATAAGTAGAGTATCTCTGCTTATTTGATTATTTAATATATAGTGTTCCATCCGTTTTAAGTTGTATACACTTTGCTTCTAAATCGACGCTAATGTCCGCCATTCTTCGTACTAATTTCCTTATTCTTATTGATCGCATTGTATTCGATATACTAACGCATTTCACAAATTTAATATTTAACAAACACTGGAATATAGTATAAGGAAATAAACGAAAATTTGTACGACCTAGATCAACGATGAAAGCATTAGAAGGCAAAAAATTTTCGAAAGAAATTGCTCACGCCGAAACCAATTTCTATAAATTTTCGCAAAATCATTATTTCAATTGGCGACAGGGTGCAGCTTAAAATAGTCTCGTCGAACGTTATTTCGATGTATATATATTTCCACCGATTTTCATCCAACAACGTCCGCCGAGGTGAAACACGACGACCGCTGCCTTCGAACGTGCGAATGTCTTCGTGGCGTCGCATCAAGGACGGTTCGTCTCGTTCGAAGTATCTTCGTGAGACGAATTTCTGGAACGTTGTCTCGGTACAATCGCGCGAAAACAAGAATTTTTCTACTCCCAACGATCGACACTTACCAACGTGACATGTTCGTCTTAACACATTCGCTGCTACTAAAATACTTATTCTTGGAATTGCATTCTTTTTTGCACCAGAAATGTCTTCATTTTAAGTAACCATCTTTGCTTCGGCACTGTCCGCTGCTTTTACTATGTTATTTCTCCAAGACGTGCAAAAATGAAACGTACCAATTTTGAACAATAAAATGCGAACAGTTTGAATATTCAAACCTGTAGCTATCTCGAAAAATTGGATATTAATAATCCACTTCGATGTAATATTCTATGCGCCTAAGACATTGAGAGAATTTTTAAAAAATTCGATTTTAAATCCTTCGGGTAGTGTACCCCTTTAAATAATTAGATCGACGCAACGCGTACATCTTAAAAATGAAAAATTCCCTAGATCACGAACGACAGAAATCACTAGATACAATATTCAGAAAATGACATGTACTTGCAAACGACAGAAATTACCAGATGCGACATTCAAAAGATAATACTTTCAAATGACAAACGTTCAGTTTACGAGTATTTACCTTGCCTCGTCAAGTATCTGTAATACAAGAACCTTAATCAAAGTCGACAAAGCCGCGATAATATCGGTAGCCTTGACATTCGTATCGTTTTCCCTTATTATCGCCGACCAAAGGAATCGTTGGAACTCGTTGGAAGTTTTTTAAGGCGGAACCCTTCGGAGAAATGGCTATGATTGATGTCAAACACACAACGATCACCCTGGGGGATCGACGATCTCGTTTCACCAGCGACCTCGACTCATCAAGGACGATCCATATCGTGGTAATAGACGCGAAGGTTTTTCGAGATTTTCGCATCCTGGAAGAAAACAAAATACAAGATGAATCGACAGGATCCATCGAGAAAATGGGAGCATCCTCGTCAACCACAATTTTCCATCGAGTTCTTCTTCTTACTGTCAAGGTCGAAGTAGCTTGTTTCAACGGGGACAGATGATTGTCGGGTATTGTGGATGGGATCTGACGACTACTGGGAAAATCTTCGCGAAGGGACGCCACATCGTCGCGGTTGTTATTCGAATTATCATACATTTATTAGATGAGGTTTCTCTCATGGAATTATAACGTTTGAAGGTTAGGTTTGCATGTAACATGGATGAATAGATGTCACAGTATTATTCGAGTTTGTTTTTAATTATTAAGAATGATTTCGTTTGAAAATATTTGATTAATACTTCGAAGCGTATTCAATGATGAATTATAGTTACTCTGGTCTCATTTACAAAGATTGTAGGTTATGTTCGCACGCAGTGTAGACGATCTGATGTTTTAGAATTATTTAAGTTTTCCTTTCATTACTAAAGACTACTTTGAAGAATTTTGCTAGGAATTTTGAAATGTAGTTATAATTATTCCACTCTCATTACCTTCTTATTATTACTTTAAATTTGATATAAGTAGGAAACGTTATCCTTTTTTAATATTTCAAGAACTCACTGATAGTATAGATTCGAAGAAGAAGAAGATTTAAAGAATACTGTCAATTTCGTCGCTTCTGTAACATAACAATTTGCATCTAACATTTGCTGGAATCATCCACAAATCTAAAAGAAACGAAAGCACACAGACTCTCGGGTGATGCGTGATGAAAGAGGGGAGAGACCTGTACGAAGGAAGATGGCCGCTAGGCAAATTACGGTCGAACGAAAGCGAATGCAATTACGGGGGCCGTGGAAACGGGAAATAATGAATTCAAGCCCCGTTTCTACCGTGTGCTCCCGGGGGATTACCGTGTTGGCCGTACGATTCGAGGAAAGAGGGAAGGTGAGGATTATTCCGGCCTGCAAAGAGAATCTAGAAGCTATGACCTACTTCAATTTGCCTTCTCCACATTCGTAGGCACTCCACGTTCTTGACTTTCGTCGTAGTCGTTGGTTGTCGTTCGCCTTGTTCCTCTGTTCTTTTCCTTCTTCCTTTCCCCGCGGCACTCGCGGCCATTTGCCATCACGAAAGAAGAGAAAACTTTCAACAGAAAGAGATAGAAGAAGAAAAAAGAGACGATGGCATCGAATAAATTCGAGGGAACATTATTTTTGGCTCCCAGTTTCTCTTCGCTTAGTCGAAACTCTCTTTTCGCCGATTGTTGCTTTTAGGCTTGAGGGCTTGCTATATATGCTTTTGATAAATTGAACTCGATCCTCGTCCTTGTCGGCGTTTTCGGTCTACATACTTTAAACTGTTTTTCTCGGGATTCTTATGGGGTGTCTGGAAGTTGTACCGCGGGGTTCCTTAAAATAGCCGAATTTATCTTGTTTCGAGTAAATTGTTGACAGATGTCGGGGACATTCGTTCGAATATCCGAATCTAATTTGTTTTCGTGTTTTTCTTTACGTGGAAAGGAAAGTTCCAGGTTGGGTTTGGAAAATATGCCAATCTACTGCGTTGCTTCGGGCAATTTCGAGTTTCATTTTCTTCTTTAGAAAATTATTTTTCTGGATTGTGGAATAATTAGGAAATTATTATTGACACACGAAATATTTGCCACAAGGTTGGGTTTGTTTGTTTGTTGGTTAGCGGAAACGTCTAATTTATGTGAATTCCGTAAGTAATACCTCCCGCGAGGCAGGTGTTGCAAAAGGAGATCGCGTAGCAACACCTGGCGCCCCATACATTTCCCATATGACAACTTCTCCCCATTCGTTTACCGCTAAATATAACAGGAACTAACATTTCTGCCTCGTTAGAACTCTAATTACAAGGAAGACTCTTATGTCTTACTGGAAGGTAAATAAAATTTTCGGCTACCATAATTTGGCCATGTTAGTCCTTAAATCAGGGTGGACGAGTACTTCTATAAATAAAAGCTTTTAAAGCGGGTGCTAGAGGAGAAATATTATTTTGCAAGGCCGGTAGAATAATCATTTCTATTTAAATCAGCAGAACATCAATAATACATACCACATGTGTAACTTGTATCCTATGTATATATTTTGTCTGGGTCCTTTTTAGAGCCAAGATTCATCGTGCTTGTATAAGATTTATTATTTTCTCTTTATTATATTACTTCTATAATTCTCTGAAAGTATTCTCCGACGGCCAGGCTTTTTATATATTTTGCAGGCTTCTTCGTCACAAGTTGCTAATTTTGTTCGCAAATATTTATTCGCAAGTATTCACTCGTGGTTCGTTTATAGATTCTCTAATCCATTGTATTACACGCGATCGCAAATTAAATAAGAAGACGATAAGTTAACTTGACGATGATAGTAAACCGATAAAACTGCGAAATTCGTTGATTTAATATTTGGAAGAGAAGAAGAGTAAGAAGATGAATACACGTATAAGGGTGTAAATTTGTCCTCGATCAATTATCCTCGCTATCGACTGTTATAACGAGGACAAAAAGAGAATTCCATTGGCGTAACCGTGACCGGTGCCACGGAAACAGTTTCGGTCTGGCTGGAACCGCTGCAGCCGCAACAATCGCACGACTGATCCGGCAAAAATCGTTTTCGACGCCGTTTTTCAAGAGAAGATGCCCTAAAATCCGGCAACGATCGGTCGCGTTCAACCTGCATCGCTCGAGGAAGTAGGTTGATAGTGTGGAAACGAGGACGAGTCCTGGAGGAGGCTGCATCCGCAACGGAAGAATCGTAATTGCGGCAAAGGAACGAGGTACATCGCGACATTGATGGATGATGTAACGTAAAATCGCTCGTAATAGGGAATTTTTCGTTTTTCCCTGTTACACCGACGATATGATAAATTTTTGCTGCATTCATCGTTCTACAATGACCACCAAAATTGTCATCGCGGTAGAACCAAATATATTCGATAAAACAACGATATTCACGATGCAGAGGTTAAAATATATAACGTAAAGTTACTTGCAACAGGGAATTTTAGTTTTTCATGATATCTGAATAAGTAAAATATATCTGACAGACATATGTCCTATGTAAATTAGTTTTCGAATTACGAACGATCGAAGAAAATGTTCCAAGTGTCTGCCTCGCGTCTCAACGCGGCTTACTGTACGTCTGAACATTGAGTTTCCTACTCGTTCGAATGTACCAGGTATTCTTTGAGTAGCCTAATGTCTATTTTGTATTCCTTCTCAGAGATCGTGTACACTGTTCACCTACGTTGAACGCACAATGGATCTTGAATGACCCAAAAACAAACACCTAATAGATTTGGATCATGATAGCCATACAATGATCCCATCTCTTCCTGTTAAGGGATGTTCTTACTGCAAAAAAGAAACGAGGCGGAAACTTCAAACATTTTTTCTTTACGTATCCGTAACAGGAAAATTAAGGTACGCAGGATGTTCGTTGGACGTTTTCTGCTTATTTTCAGTATGTAGATTCATCCCATGAAGAATGGCTATGCATTTATCGTATGGCTCACACGGTATCGTTTTCTATGCCACTCGAACGCGCCTAGAACAGCTTGCTATATTTCTTGCATGAAGTATAGAAGAGATAATAGATCTGTGAAAGGGTATTTCAGCGAGTGAAAGATACGGGCGGCCGGGTTGTGTCCGGATTTTGCCGAGTTCACTGGCGCAATGCGGGGCGGCCAGACAACATGGCGCACCCTTCCCCGGCGCGTTGAATCACACGTACGCAGCCGCATACAAACATGTACATAAGCATCCAGTTGGTTTTCAGTCACCGTACACTGTCGATTGGTTTTTGGATTGTTCGAGCGACGACCGATTGTCAAACGCGTTGACGCCTTGCGTCGCCCCGTTTGCCAAGGTTCGGTTGTAAGGCTCGAGATTATAGTTAACGGGTCATTTGTTAACTAAACATTTCTATAATTATAGAATTAATAGCTTGTCTAATGATCAATTGTAGTTAAGCCGACTTTAGTCTTTGTACATGATACGATGATGTATATGTATCTATTTATTTCAGCCAAATGGTCCAGAAATTGGACTTGATTTGGTATATAGGTTCGGTTGTAAGACTCGAGATTATAGTTAACGGGTCATTTATTAAATAAAAATTTCTGTAACTATAGAATTAATAGTTTGTGTACTAATCAAATGTAGTTAAGCCGACTTTAGTCTTTGCAAATGATACGATGATGTATATGTATCTATTTATTTCAGCCAAATGGTCCAGAAATTGGACTTGGTTTGGCATATAGGTTCGGTTGTAAGACTCGAGATTATAGTTAACGGCTCATTTGTTAAATAAAAATTTCTGTAACTATAGAATTAATAGTTTGTGTACTAATCAAGTGTAGTTAAGCCGACTTTAGTCTTTGCACATGATACAATGATGTATATGTATCTATTTATTTCAGCCAAATGGTCCAGGGATTGGACTTGGTTTCGCATATAGGTTCGGTTGTAAGACTCGAGATTGTAGTTAATGGGTCATTTATTAAATAAAAATTTCTGTAACTATAGAATTAATAGTTTGTGTACTAATCAAATGTAGTTAAGCCGACTTTAGTCTTTGTACATGATACAATGATGTATATGTATCTATTTATTTCAGCCAAATGGTCCAGAAATTGGACTTGATTTGGTATATAGGTTCGGTTGTAAGTCTCGAGATTATAGTTAACGGGTCATTTGTTAACTAAACATTTCTATAATTATAGAATTAATAGCTTGTCTAATGATCAATTGTAGTTAAGCCGACTTTAGTCTTTGTACATGATACGATGATGTATATGTATCTATTTATTTCAGCCAAATGGTCCAGAAATTGGACTTGGTTTGGCATATAGGTTCGGTTGTAAGACTCGAGATTGTAGTTAATGGGTCATTTATTAAATAAAAATTTCTGTAACTATAGAATTAATAGTTTGTGTACTAATCAAATGTAGTTAAGCCGACTTTAGTCTTTGTACATGATACGATGATGTATATGTATCTATTTATTTCAGCCAAATGGTCCAGAAATTGGACTTGATTTGGTATATAGGTTCGGTTGTAAGACTCGAGATTATAGTTAATGGGTCATTTATTAACTATAAATTTCTATAATTATAGAATTAATAGTTTGTGTACTAATCAATTGTAGTTAAGCCGACTGTAGTCTTTGTACATGATACAATGATGTATATGTATCTATTTATTTCAGCCAAATGGTCCAGAAATTGGACTTGGTTTCGCATATCTATGAACATAAACGAAACTAAAGCTAAACTTACGGATAACTACGTTCACATCAACTATATCGATTCTTTCGTTACCCCTTCGTTTCGTCTCTAAATACTCCACTTGGAACGACCAAACCAGTCAGAATGATCCAGTCGGAATCATTCCTTGCAATTGTTAAAAATATGAAGGGATTTTTATCAAATTAACGTTGAATACATATATATTCATTTTTATCATATCTCTTTACTTATAACTATAAGTAGACGTATGATCTTTTAGGTATAACATATTTTTATATCACGATTTTGCCTCTTAAAAAAATGTTAGTACAGACGAATTAATTACAGTTAGCTATCGTTTAAATTATCCGAAAAGAAGTTATACCGCTAAGGAAATTATTTTATTATACTTTCATAAGTTCTTGCGGATATAATAGATGCTCATAAAATGTCTGAGTAGAAATGACACAGAATAAAGTATTTTTCCGGGGGTTTCTCAAGAGTCTCGGGAGCTATCATTATTATGATCGACGATCTAATGTAATCCGTGATCACGAGCGCCAGGGGATCCAGCTTTACGCACCGTTACCTTTCGAGTACTTTTTTCTCCTTGGCACGTGCCTGATGGGACCCTTCATTCCCTTCCTGTCACGAATCCTCTTCCTTACGCGCCACTGTAATTCGGAACAGGTGTTAAGTCCCTGTAAAACGGGTTACTCACGCGTATTAATTGGCCTCTCCTTCGCTTACGGCGAGTCAACACTGCTACGTGATACGAAACTCGAATTTCGTATTCTGTAGTCTGGTGTATCATTATTTCCATTAGCGTTACAGAGATTTTTCTCAAACTATGACAGGGAAGGAACGTGAGTACGGTTTTTTGTCGATTTCTTTATTTATTATTTGATATTTTATTTTCCCTGTAACTTCAGATTTTGTTTACACGAATTATAAAATAGCTGAAAAAGAGAGGGAACCTAGACCCTAAAGTCTAAAAGTGTGGTTGTCATTTTATAGAAACAGATATTATTAGATGGCGGATAGATTATTAAGACGAAGGATATTTCAATATTACGGTATGTAATATTTTTCAAGCCACAAGGAGGATGGGAAAATGCACGTTTTGCCCTCAAATGAAATAAAAGGACGATTTTGATAACACGGGAATGTTAAAACTGTTTTCATGCAGTAAGATGGAAACTATTCGTTTCTCTGCAGTTCTTATTTTAAATCTATGTTGCAATTAGACTGGGGAATTTTATCGGCAATTTAAATGCGAAAAGATTGTACAAGGTGCAGATACATAACGATTATTCACATAGATAGGTGGAGAAAATCTCCCTGATGAAATTTATAATCTTTTTGTATTAAAGAAATGATTTCTGTTTAAAACTCTTTTGCCATTTAAGTTCTACATAATTATCGTTGCTCGGCTGGAAAGATGTATAAATATCTCAAGTAAATCTGACAACCACGAGGATGAGAACTCTTATGAAAAAAAATCAGCGACTTACATTCCGAGGTTTAAGCGCGAAACGGATTTCAGGTTAGGTGGCGAACAAAATTCGCGAGGAGTAGCGTGAAAAATTGAAGAACGCCACTCCGCGTCCAATTCGAGTGCCACTACCCTAAGCCTGGGTCAAGGTCGAGGTAATTGGTTAACACGGGTGTTCGTGATGAAAAGGATTCGAACTGCTCTCGATAATTGCGCGCACAGGCCTTTTCAGCCTCGTAGCAAACGAATTTTCTCGTTAAAAATCTCGTCGGTATGGATATATATGCACGTGCAAAAGAAACGTACGAGAAACTCGATTTTTACCAGAAGCGAATTATCTTGAAACCAGTTCAATCGTTCGCTGCATAATTTTCAACTTTTCTGTCATTTCTAATTACACTTGGACAGATATTTATGTAAATTCAAATTTTTAAACGTTTAAACGTTACAATGAACACCTTATTTTCAATATTTTTAGTCATTATCAATTTCAATCTATTGACACGTTAATCACGCGTCACAATTAATTGTATACGTCTTTCGTGCGTGTAGAAAATTTCTACTTTTGACAATTACGTAATTTATCGCTTCGACTCTTCAACTATGATTATATTAGAATTTAAATAAATTAAATGTTGGAATTAAAATAAATATTAGAAATTGCAATCATTATTGCACAACATGTACAACAATTTTATTACAGTCAATTCGACTAATAACCGTCGATCGATTAACGTTACTTTATTACGTGTAAGAACCGTGAAACATTTATGATATTTTAATAATTCACGATGCAGCTCGAGTATCCTTAGTTCAAGTTCGCCAACTGAAAACAAGCCATTACGATTTCACGCTGACACTTTTAGCACATCAGGGTTAATTCAGTCTCGTTGAACATTTTCTCTGAACGTAACCACCGTGGGGGCGACATTGATTATTGAAGGGACAGGTTTGTCGATTATTTAAAGGGCGAGTCGCAGTGGCTTCGTCCTCGGGCGTCTCATCGACTGTCCTCGATCAACTCTGAAGTGTGTAACATCGACTATGATTGACAGCTAATAGAAACGGCAGGAACAAATAAGATAAAGACTATTTAATTGTCGTTGCTCGAATGTAAAATTCGTATGACCAGTGTTGAAAGAAGATTTGTGATCATTGAAAGTTAGATTGATGTACGTAGATTAAACAGAAGGTAGAGAAATGACGTTCTTTTCAGAACTTGCTTTATTTTATGTCTGTCAGTGATGAGTCTTTCATTGATTTTTATCGGGGCGAATTACTTGGAAACGGGCCTTAATACTTGAACACGCTGTTTTCTCTTGAATTGTTTAGTAGATTTATGAAATGTGTATCAAGGGAAAGTAGAATGTGTCACGAGAAACAGAATATTCAAATAAGTTTCTTGGATGCCTATACGTCACTCAATCATACAGTTTATTTTGCTTTACGTTTTAAGGCTTGGATATTTACCATCATTTTATAAACTTCTTTCGTTATAGTCTAAAGGGAAAGAAAATATTTACGTGGCTGCCGTCACTAAGAAAAAGTATCATTAATCCCTAGAAGCTTTTATCTTACCAGGATAAAACTTTAACGCTATCCATCTAATGGCATTCTCGTTGATTTATCGAGGTTTAGATAGTATCGTCTGTAACGAAACTCTACACCTTTTCCAATTTGATCTTGAAATATAAAAAATACCTAACTCTGTGTAATCTCCAAAACCAGAACACGCGTAATATCCAGTTCTACTAAAAGCTTTGTAGAAACGGTTTCTACAGATCCTTCGCTTCAACCGTAAACAAATGTAAAGAAGAAAAAGGATGTAAGTCACCCTAATTGCCAGAAACTCTTGCCTCTACGAAAAATCTCGCAGGACATAACCTCTAACGCTATGAGCCCACCGGGGATTCCCAACAATTTGCCAAAATTGAGAAATCCTTCGCTTCCTTCCTACCTTTTGAATAAAACGGAAGACAGACAAAGAAACCTAATTCTCTTTAACCTTGAAGTCTCGTTTCTACCAAAAATCTGCCAGAAAATAACCTCTGCCACTATGCATCCACCGGGGATTCCCGCTGATCCGCCGAAATTCAGGCAGCGCCGCCCCAAATGAAACGAAACGAAGCGGGCTAACGAACATACGGCGGTTCCAGGAGGAGCGTCAGAGCGTCGCAGGAGGGGTGTGGACACGCGGCACGCGTCAACCAAGGGCGGCACAAAAGGCTGGGAAATGGAGAGCGAATTGCTCATTATCGAGTGGTCAGGGCGCGTCGAGGGAGCGCTCGAGATTTCACCGTTGCTGCTGGAGGAATAAAGAGAGCCTCTGCTGGCGTTCTTTCTCTTACAAGCGGCAAGAGGGGCTGGAGAAGCCGTGGATTCGTCAAGGGAAGGAATGAATCGCGCGAAAATTGTCTCCATCGCTCCCTTTTTCGCGTACGGTCGCTTCCTCCATGGGGATTTTCTTGAAGGGTACCTTTAAGCGACGACTTCCACTTTGTTCATCCTACGGGATCAATCGAGCCACCCCCTCGAGCGAGTCTCACTCCCCTATGTCGTTTCGATACCGTAAATACGAGGGTGGCAAGGCTGCGGAAGTGATTCGTACGAATTTAGGAAAGAAGCCGAGTGAACGATGCGTCTTGCAGTGCATAGTATAATCATTGTTACATTTGGAAGCCACGGTGTTGGATAGATTATCATTATTATTATTATTCTTGCTCTATCATTTTTTGTTCAGGTTGAGGTTGACTGATTGAAGAACGAGTGGATGAATTTGTAATAGAAAAGTATATTGAAATAATCAAAGGTATAAGTATAAGTTTATGCTGTTTCAGATACTTACTCTCTTAGTGTTATTAGATAATGGAAAGATAGGGAGCACGTTCACATATTTACAGCAAAAGCACATTACCAAAAAAAGTTAAGCTTATAGCTTTGGCTAGAGGCTACAGGAACATAAATAGAAATCTGTTTATTAGTTCCTTTGTTCCTAGACCTTGCAACCCAAAGCATAACGTATACTCAAGGGTACAATAATGTGCACCTTTCCTTATTTACAATATTTATGCGTACATAAATAAAGACGTAGAGTTTTTCTTGAAGTAGTTCAACATTTTTTAATATACCACGACATTTATTCTAGAATGACAAATTTTATTTATTTAACGTACATTGTTTTGCGCGTAATAGATGGAACAAATGTCTATCTAGTCGCAGAAGTATGACTTTACGCGTAATTAAAAATTAATTCGAATTTCTTTGATTTAATTTTAACGCAGCTGTTTATCGGAAACAGGGAGGGGGCATACGAGGGAATAATAATTTTGAGTTTCTCAAATTTATTCGACGAGTAGCGTCGCTATTGAACGCGCGGGAATAGCATAATCACAGAGAAGATTTTAAAGGAATGCCGTACTTCAATTTCCAAGCAGGCTTTTAGCGCGCTTCCGGATTGACTCCTTCCCCGGAAGTGCTTTCCTTTTACGCCACGAACAAGTTCCAAATGGCCGTGCTTCAAGTGAACTGCTTTCGAACACACGTATCTTTTCACCTACGAGTATCGAGTATACTTCTACCCAGAGAGTGTTGCTATCGCGATAGTATATCCCGTTCAGTGTACCCTCACTGAGGAAGAAAGTAATTTGTCATCGTCTAGCTAATTTTGCCAGTAGGAAAAACGCATTTATCTACTTTGTATACTTAATAACGAACTTGATGCTCGAAAACGAAACGAATTTACCTACGAACGAATTTAGGTTGTGTTTCACGCTTTGAAATATATGGACGTGAATTAAGGTTACGCTATTTGTCATCCTATCTACATCAAAGCTGTGTTTGATTGTGATTATCGTTCTGGTAATGTCAAACACAGTGTCTATTGCGTTTGCAAAGGATAACGATGAGCTATGTAGAAGCTAAACTGATCGTTTTCTTTGAAGCTAGCCATTTTGTTTCCTGGAAAGAAAATAATGCGAAATATAAAAGATAATCTTATTAGGCGGATAACAGGAAATAGTATATTATTAGTATATATCAGTATACATTGTTAGAAACAAATTTAAACATTATAGAAGTCTGATTCTTATTACAAAAATGTTACAATTTGTTGCAATTTGTTAATGTGATTTAAAAAAATACAGTAACTGTAAATTTAAAAAAAAATCATTTAGCACCAACGATAGTACAGTCATGAAATAAAATTTGAAAAAATTCACACATATACTCGTATGATGTCATATATTCGTATGACTCTCAAGTTACATAATCTTACAGGAAATCAACCAACAAATAAAAAATATTTGGAAAGTGAAATTGATCAATTTGATTCGTAATTAGATCGAGTAACTCTGATACAGATTATTAAAGAGAACAGAGAATATTTGATTCCTCATCTTCGTATGAATATCTTCTGAATGTTTTCATGTTTCACAATTAATGAGACCGTTCTGTCACTAGAAATCTAGTTACGAGCTAGTGTTTCAACGCGAGAATGGCTCTCGTATTTCGTGCAAGGCCGTGGATAAAATCGGCGCAACTGTCGGACTTCCATCGTGGTCGTCGATACGCGTTACGTATGCTGCACGATTAAATATTTGAGAGACGTTTAAAAATTGACCGATAGAGATCGATCACTGTGACGAACGCTTCGATTCCGTGGCTAGAGGACTATTTAAATGGCTGAGACTGCGAATTTGAAACTCCGCCATCTATACAGAATTCCAAAGCGTCTTTCGAAATATACGAGATATTTAGATTGATTTTTTTATCTTTCACGAACGAAGTCAAAGAAATCCTTTTTGAACTTCGACGCTTCGAAAAGTACTTTATCTTTGTTTCTGTTGAATATTTTATCTTCTAATATTTGCAAAATAGTAACAAGTTGAGAAATAGCAAGTCATACGTAATTTATTGAAAGATACCGAGAATATTTATTCGTTATTGATCGATCCATTCTAACGTTTGCGAAAAGAAGTCGCTATTTTCACGTTCCGGCAACGAGTTTCGCTTAATCTCTTATGGGTTGCTATTAATAAGATGCGATAACCTTCGCCACTTTAAATACAATGAACCCGTTATGACCTCATTAAAAGCCCTTCGTAACCTCTTTTTATATCTTTTTTCTTCTCATTGCTCTCGCCTAAGAAACGATTTTTGGTCAATAGCCATCCGACGCCAATATTAAATTCCACTTGTCGCCTGTGTAATTCATCGATCTCATAGAAAGTCTAACACGAGATAAAATTGATGAAATTGTAGTAATTAATCTAGTATAAAAGATACGATCATCTGAAAATCATTGTATAGCTACAAAAGCTATGATCAATTTTTATCTGCCAAAATTCGATTATTATTAATAGATTTTGCGACAGCTTAAAATCATTCCCTGTCGTACAAGATTTTATTGATTGACAGTACGATTGGAAGTCAATGTCTTGTTATGGTTCCTCGTCACAAATCCCTATAAAATATTCCCGCGATGTCGATCGTTTGGAAGTGAACGACCTATTTCGAACGCCTAATAAAACCACACGTCTCGATGTCTATCGTCTCATATTTTTCCTCCTAATTTTATCCTACGCACGCAGTTACCGAACACCTCTATCAAGAAAATCATAAAACCATAAATCACCACTTTACCGTTAATAATCGTAAACTCACATTCCTCGCGTTATGATTTGAGAAATTTAATAGGATTTTCTTCATTTTTAAATCGATAAATTCAATAAATTTTGTTACGTACCTGCAGTAAGAAAAATTTCACTTAAATCTGATCTAAACCTAACTCGAGCCACGACGCGCTATAAATTATTCTTACCAACTGGAATCTCATATTCCGCGTGTTAACAGAAAGAAGTTATTTCATTAAAATTCGTTCATTTCTAAATTTGCAAATCCAACAAATTCTCTGAAAGATTTTCAATAAGACGAGTTCTACGCTCCATCGTCACGTACCGATAACATGCATTCTACATTGTCCAATTGAACGAAACGTCAACGTTGATATAGGGCAGGAAAAAACGACTGGAAAAATCGCGTACACTGACGGAAATGAGAAACGAGGGAATAAGGAAGGGATTACGGATACAGAGGTGGTTTATTCGTTGTCGGTGACAAGCTGGAATTTACGATATCTCGTTGCTGTGCTCGTGACAGAGTTGAGATCCTGAGGGTAACGCAGGCAAGCCAATTGCAACGGCACGTGCGCCTGACGCGAATTATGGATCGCTGGTGTGTATGGATCGTTGGGACTCGCCTCTGATCTTGACGGAACAAGAGTACCGATAGAATCGACGCGATATGGTGCCTTTGACATTGTGTAGACATTCGAACGACAGTTAAATCCTTTCAGCGTGCAAAATTCATCGAAGAAATTGTGGTTTCTGGATAATCAGGACCAATTGAGACGCCAACATGGAGAGCTACCTAATGAACCTAACCTCAAAGTTAACTGATGATAAAGTAACTTCTATTTTTGTAAACTTGAAACACATGCTGCCTTATGATATGCCAATCTATCTTCATCAATTACAAGACGATCTTTCAATGTTATGCACACTGACAGCAAAACTAAATACATCTAATAACGCTATACAGGGTGTATCATAACACGGGGGACTCGCGTCAAAAGCGGATAGAAGGCATAGAAGTAATGAAAAAGTTCATAAGAACATGTATGCTTGTTTCAAAGTTGTAGCCACTTTTGTGTTTCAATAATCTGCAACTGCTTACTCTTCGTAGAAGGTGCGCGAAATGGCAATCGAGTAATCGTCGTGTCAAAGAATCTCGCAATTTTTCAAAAATTTCAAGTGTATGTCGAATAATACAAATCGTGGGTTCTCCGTTCCGACCACCTCTTACGAAGGTAACCGGTTCCAGATTATCGAAACACAAAAATGGCTATAACTTTGAAACAAGGACACAGGTTCCTACGAATCTTTTTCATTGTTTCTGTACCTCCTGTCTGCTGCTGAAGCGATTATAATACACCCTGTATATTAACATATGTAATGTTAGAAGATTTGACCAACTGAAGGAAAAACTTCAGCGTTAATTGATCGAATATCAATCGCAATTCTGTTATCAAGATCATGGTCTTATTTACTCGGTTTTCTTTTGAAAAAATCCGACATCCAATGATCGAATTGCGCATCTCTCGATACCGTATTAATTCCAATACAAACTCCATCAATATTCATTGGAAGTGCAAATTGCTCTAATCCTTCAATTCAGACGGTTGAAAACATTTATAAAGACAAGGAGTTTCATTTATAGAAGGTTAGAAATGTTCTTTCTGTACGATAAATCATGTACGTGTTTATATCGGTGCTACTAAATGCCAAAAGATAATGCATTTGCTCCAGATGTGAATCCATTCTAGAAATATGTAGATCAAAGGTTGCAGGGATTCACAAACTGACAGATTGTACCACGAATAGTAGCAGAATGGGAAAGGGGCGTGCGTTCTCTCGTGTCGGAATGGTTTCATTTTGGGAAATAGGGAGGAAAGAATCGCGACACGGCCGGTGTTCTGTGTCCTCTCGTCAAACGACGCTGTTCGACGCTGGCGCGGTCGCGCACGCTCCTCGAAAATAGTAGTCGGCTCGTAAAGTCTTTTGTTGCGCCTGTGAAACACGCATTCTCATCGTCGTCTCTGTCGCGTCTCGTCGCCTTTCTTTTCTGTCTGACGGCCAGCGTCTCTGCCATTGGCGCCACGGTGACTTTGACCTTTCAACCCCTTCGAGGAACTCGCGACTCTAACCCCTTTATCGAGAGAATTTTATTCGTCGTTTTGATTTTCACGATTTTATTAGTGGCACAGTGATTTTCAAAATTATACCGTGTCAGGGCAATATCGATTAGATTCGTAGAGTCAGTACGATACGATGGTAGCAGTTTATAGGTTAGGGTGCTCCTAATTCCAGTTGACACATATTTCTACGATATACATATCAGGTTACGTAATAAAAATAAGAAAATGAGAAAAGAAACATTGTAATTGACGAATAGCCTTAGAATAGCCAAACTTATTAACTTTTATAAATTTCGCAATTTTATCGACCGAATGCACAATTAATGTTTAACATTGACAAAATAAAAAAGTCGCTTCCATACAATTATCTATCGTAAGAAAGTTGCACGAACAACTCGATCCCAAAATGATATTTAGGATATCGTTTCTTGTTTCCAATTTTGAGGTTATATAGTCGATCAATATGGCTTCCGAACGGATTATCAAAAAATGTATGGCTCGTGTGAAATTTAATAATGTAGAAATAGATGTTAAATAAAAATCATTTTTTATTCTAGATAGTAAAAAATCACGAAAACAAAAAAAATTGTAGTCTCATTTTGTTAATCTATAAATAGCGGAATAGTGGGAAATAAATGTAGATTTGATTCTTGCAGGAGATAAGAATCTAAACTGTTACTATGCGATCTTAATGGGGGTTCCGAGACAAGTTCTTTCCTGTATGGGTATTCCATCGATCGTACAGACAAAAATACACCGCTGATTTACGTAACGACAAGTCATAAATTTTTCACACACAAAGTTTTCGTGTTACTCTTTAACGTAAACGTGGCACGCGACCGCAGAGTGGATTGCACGATAAAAATTCGACTCTGACACACGATATTTCTCGAGCAGCCTTGCCATGAATTCAAGTCCAGTTTGAACATTTTTCCAACAATGTTTATGTATTCTGCCGTATTATTAACCACAAATTGCCACCGTTGGGTTACAGGCCGTTGCAGTAATTTTGGGATGTGCTTGCCGAATTTTAAAACACGTAGTTTAACTTTTTATTCTGTTCTACACGATAGCTACGATTCGCGGTAGTAAGGATATTTGAACAAATTTAATTAGGGCTCCTATTAATATCATCATAGTAAGTAAAGTAAAATTATATTAATGTAAAAGAAAAACCTGTATAACGTGTCATTTTTAACTATCTTTTGTCTAACTCTTTCGTAACGAAATTTTCTAAATTACAAGCCATTAATCTCGTTTGAATAGAACTTAAACAAATAATAATTAGTTCACTTACTATATATTCTACCAAGTATTATATTTTGTATATCATCGTTATGTCTCATTTATTTGCATTTCTACATGTTTTCGCTTTCAAATATTCCATAATCGCGTAAAGATCGACAGCCTATTACTAAACCTTGTTTAAACTTTCGTAATTATCTACGAACCAACGATATCAGTTGAGAGTTAAAGTAAAACAAGCGAACTGAAGCACGCGAGAAATCCACGAATACTTCGGAAAATCTAGTTTCTCGTTACCTTAGTCAACAGTTCGGTCAAACATATTTACTCACACGCCATTTGTATGTAACAATTTGTATCGTTTATTCAAGCAAAATAGTTGGGTTGGAAGTAACCATAGAAAATGTTGAGGTTAGGTCGTGCAATGGCTCGAAATGCCATGAAGCCCAACACCAAAGGAACGACAAAGGCTGAATTCCCGCGCGACTGGCCGATCGAGCAACACCTCCATTAAGAATAGCACATGGTGGATTTAAATATACGTGGGGCCTTCGTCGTGGCGCAGCACCTGACTGAAACTCGCGAACACACGTTCGACCACGGGGTAAAATAGCCTAATCTCTTTAGGCAAACGTGTACACAGGTGCCGATTATCGCCAAATATTGACACGCCAAGTTAAACAAAGCTCGACCGACCGCTGCAACAGACCTGTATAACATGTACCTGTTCCCACACCTCTCTTATCTTTCGTTCTAATCTCTAACCTTTGTCTTAAAAATCTGGCATCGAGATCCTTATCGTAGTCTGGCGTGGCTTTCGTTAGATAACGAGCCTCGAAGGTTGATAACGTCTTCTAGATAAAAGCAAGAAGGTCCTTTTCTTTATTATTTCACTGTTTGACTTTTCGTCTTTCGGGCTATTGACCACCGGGCTACCACCTTGTTTGAGGAAACTGGAATTAGGTGTAGGCGTGGGAATTCTTTCTAGGATTTATTTTAGAGATTTCGTTGGATATTATTGAAAAGTGGAGAGCGGAGAGTATCATCGAACGCAGGATAATATCTTTTAATTAATTTGGTTTGGGAAGGAAGATGGAATAAAGAGAGAGAGGGAGGGAGAGCTGCATTGAAAAGTTTAACGTTCGGTCTTCGATTATGCAACGACGTCTTTTGTTTGAACGTCTTTGCGTTCGACAATTGGTGAAACGGCGTCGACAAGGCCACTACCAACTGGCACAACCCTGTTTAATCGCCTTTGCAGCCTGAAAAAGGCCGCCTTAACGTTGATACTTTCCTCAATCACGACGCTTTTGTGCGGCGCGGCGCGATCGATCGCCGCCATCGCGGAAACATAATTTCCTTTGTGTTAATTTCGCGCGAGCTTGCCAAAACTTCCGAAATTAACGCCGGTAATAGTCTTCGGCTGAGAGTATTCGAGTTCCAACTCGCTTAAAATGGTAAAATATCCATCGACAAAATGTACTTACACGCATAAAGTAATTTGAATAAGATTCGAATTTTATAAAAATATATCAACATCAAAATATATCCTGCCGAGCAAATTTTCTTTATTTTTGTGTTACTTTTCTTCCATTACGAAAGGGTTAAAATTCACAGTTCTTACCATACTATAAAAGGGTTGATGTTGATATTCACGGGGAAAACCATAATGTGGGCACGAAAATCGCGTGGCGCCGCGACGCGAGTAATATTCCGAGACTATCGACTAGTTAACCACAACGACCTTGACCCTGGTCACTAATGATCGAACTTCGCTAGTTCTCACGAGGAGGCCGATTTTTGCCAGCATTATGGTATTCTATGATTAAATTCCATCGACGTTCAAGAATATCTTATATCCACCCTCCTCACGTTGCGCCCGGTTACGAGAAATTTCAATGATCTCGCGTAATCCTACGCGTAAAATCACGCCACGTTAAAAAAAAAACAACGCGCGGTCTCGAAATCCGATCCTGACCGCCGCGTGAAACGAAAATGTGGCGCGTGCTGCTAGCAAGCTGGGACTCCCCATATTTCGACGCCTGATCAGTGTCGCGTTTGCCACGAGAACGATCGCGCTTTGATTATGTCGATCTCGTTTGCTTTGGTAATTTGTGCTTCCTCGTGCTGGTTATTCTTATTACCAATCGGTTTAACGCTTGGCAGCGCGCAGGGCATTCTTTGGACGGTTAAGGGTGAGTACTTGAAGAATTATTATCGTTGGTTTCGTGTGATTTAAAATGGATATATCGCGAATTTTGACGCATTTATAGGAAATTTATAAAAATAAATTTATAGAATTGGCGGACGAATGTTTGTTGTATAGAATTGGAAACTATGAGGCTACTACTGGAACTATAGTAATTAATTAGGTAACTAATATACTGAAAATAATAGAAAATAGTTAGAAGCTTGGAATGGATGAATATATAATATTAATTGAATAATTGATATAATAAAATATGTTCTGTTTAAAACACGACTAAATGATCGAAACAATCAAACAACGAACGCCTATGCGTTTGCTCGATGCATTGAATGGCTCGTCATTGTAACTGAGTACTACTGTACACGCCATAGTTGTGAATAATTGAAAACTATTGAATGAATTGCCATCGTGAATAGGAGTAAACTCGAATCGAACGAATTTCCTCGTAATACAAGCCATTTAACAATTTATCGCCTCAAATAATCGTGCAAACTTTTAACAAATCGTTGTTGCTTCTAGTTGCTAAGTAAGTTTTACTCGTACGTTAGGTCTCGTACAATTTTCATGCAATTATCACGTCTGAGAACGATAATCGACTTCTTCAAATTTGCGTGTCGAATATACGGATCGACGCACCTGTACAATTGAACGAATTACGTTTCATCCGTTCTTCCAAGAAATTTCGTGTTCGAACAAATTGTACTTTCAATTATTATTCCTATCGACTACATGAAACGATAATAGAAAATCCCATAATATGTATATTGCGCATCCAGTAGTAGTAGTAGCGTAATAAACTGTCGAAGACACGGTCAAACATTCAAGAGCTCGATTAAACTTTCGGAAAATTTCATGTCGTTTAAAAGTGTATTTCGGATTTAAAAATTGAAGACGTATCTAATACAGCATTTTCTTATCGAGTATTTCAATCGCAGAGTCTTTTTATTGAGGATTTTTATTGAGGATTTTGTTAACATTTACAGAATTTTCAATTTTACTGAATTTCATATGGAAAGTACCAGCACTTTGCGTCGAAGAATCATTGCAATCATCGCAATAATATTCACACTTCTCGTTTAAAAAAAAGTCTAATCCTCCTCCTCTTCAGACTATACTCCTTTTTCACCTTCCAACATCCAAAGATACCAAAGGACGTCAAAATCCCTAAAAACGACCGCTCACTTTTCCTCTGTTCGGTCGTCTAATTTTCTTATTTCACCAAAAATCCATACTTGCCCGATTGTCCGTCGATACACTGGCGCTAATGACGATAATCACCGACGTCTGGCAGTCGCGTGATCGAGGGTATGAGCCATAGGTTCTAGGAAACCGTGAGCTTGCCGACGACGAGTTTCAGGAGCGTCCAAGCCGCGTGACGCTCGTATCTAGCAAAATTCATCGACGTTTCCGGGGGCTGCGACCCCCATAGAGTCGGGAACCGCTTTCGACCCGTGGCTGATGGATCGATGAAACAGGTCGTGGAACAGTATCGTCGCCGGACACGATGCTTGACCGCCGTGTGATATCGATTCGACGACGCCAGTCCCTGGCATTCGTCGACGCGTTTCGTTTCCTTATGACCGGTCTACTGTGAATGAAAAATGCGGCGCGCGTTGCACGCAGCCAGTTTAAAATAGAATACCACCCCGTGAGATTGATGATTCGAGCCTGCCATTAGCCTCTATGGGGATTAGACTTTTCATACATGGTATCGATAATATGGGAATCGCGTGTATTACGTTTGATATGAAGGTGATGTTGGCTGGGAGTTTGCAGAATTTTTCTATTGTCTTTTAGTGTGTCTTTAAAATGTTGTATAAGACTGCAGCTTTATCGAGTAAAATGAGGATTGTATGCTGCCAATCCTGCCAAAGACACTTATTCGTTTTCAGAGTCGTCTAAATCTGATAAAAATTAATTAAATTTGATAAAGATACACTCTCTGTATCAATTAATTAATATTGAAATTAGTTTAAGAATTATTTAAAAATTTCTACAAATTTCTAGAAATATACTTAACTACGCGTTTAACGTTTTGCTTATAAATGAGATATCGTTGTTTATAAGCTATATTATACTCGTCATTTTCTTTTCTATTGCAAGAAAATATAAAATAGAACGCAGCGTATATACATATATATATACCTGTATAAGTGGGCCTTCAGTCCCATGTAACCAGTTAGTGCCGCTATTCGATAATTTTATTTACGACCTTGCTATATCGTAACCCGTATACCAGCTATCATCGTTGCGCTACCACTTCATTTATCTAAACTATGGAATTTTAATTAACGAACCTCTGTTCCAATCTACTTACCTGAATGTGAACTAACAGGCTTGGAATTAATTATAAGTACATAGCAGCGCTGAGAATCAGTAGGTAGTAACGATGTATTAGACAGCAGAGAATTACTGTTTGCCTTTCGACAGATTCAAATAAATGGAATTCTATCTTCTTGGGCACAGTACCAACGTAATTGAAACGAGCTATAATGAAAATCGGACAGTTTCGATGTCTTTTCTTAATTGTGTTTCGTTAATCGCGAATGGTACTTCTACAGATCAATTCAACGTAATTCAATATTGAATCCAGTGTTAATTATTTCTAGTTGTATATTTGTCAACAGCGAATAATCAATATCCAAATTTATACGGCAATCTCGTAATTGGAAACGAAGCTTTAATTTGGATACTAAAATCTCGTTTACACGATGGCCGCGGTATTGGACACCGCAATCGCGATTAAAACGACACGGATTAATTCGCGGTGTGTACCAGTTGGAAAATTCGGTAACGTTAATAACGATTAGGCGCACGGATTGTATCGTAAAGGGAACGTTATGAATGATAAATGTGGGCGTTACGCGCGCGAGAACGTGGTAAGGTCATTATCCTCGCGTGTGGAACATGTTCATTAAAAGGCATTCGCGCGGTTCATTCGGCTCACGTGTTGCAGTATTGTTACAAGTTCTAATAATATATATTCTCGAATAATAACATTAATAACGAAGATGATGATGAAGTAATTTGATAAGCTAACACGTGACTGTAACATTAAGTAAGACGCTTCAGTTTCGATATATCGTTAATTAATCTAGGGACATTTTGCACTAAATAATTTAAAGATTACATTACGGACCTTTATGTCAAAATTTATTTTACATAATTCTAACTAAAAAGATGATTTTAAAAAAAGGAAGAAACCTATTGTATCTAAATTGAACCTAGCTCACAATTGGATGCATCGTTAATTTGACCGGGGACATTTTACATTCACTTGTCGACGTCCAAGCGACCTAAATAAAAGAATTCACAACAATATTCATCAAAGACAAAGATAAAATTCCATCTAACTACTTGACGCGCGCGAAAGTCCTACAAAACAGAAGTACCACTTGGCCAAAATAATATACGACCCTCGTACCACTTCATCAGCACCTATTCAATCTGAACTACTACCGTTATTCGTTCTAGCAACACTCCTTAACAAAATGAAGAAAAAAGAAAGAAAGTCCTTAACCAAGCAATCCTTAACCAAGCAATCCGTAACCGCGAGAGGATCCTCCAACTCTCTTAACTGACGCCTACAAAAAGTCGCGTGATTTTGACACGGCCGTTAACATCCGCAGCGACATCTACTTAGACAGACGACATCGGTGACGCGGACCGTTAAACGATCTTTCTTCCAATGTCCAAAAAAAAAACCTTTAGTAAAAAGACAGATACCTATAGTACCGAGAGAGTAGTGGCCGAACGGAACGACACACGATCCACGGATGCCCATTCAGACTCATCAGTGCACACTGAACTTGACACCAGCACCACCAATCATTCCCTAGGCTCCGAGTCGATCTTCACACGGAAGTCCCGTGTAAGGTGCACAGTCGTAAATATCGAAGGAATCCGTGTGGCCAGGCTCGTTAATCATCATCACCGGCATCGAGACATTCATACTTGCATCTGGCCTGTGTATTTGACCGTGTGGGAGTCGGTTTACGAGCTGTGCACATCCTCGTGCTCCACCCTGCTCTCTCGTCCCGTCTCTGTTGCTCGAAGAGAACGATAATGCCGCGTACGGTTCGATAGCGGGCGTCGCGACGCCCGGCAGTCTGCCACCGTCGTTCCATTCCATCCAGTTTCGTTCGGCGTCGGGCTATCGCGCGCGCGCGCGCGAGCACTCACACACATACACACGTATATATATGTATATAGGTGTATAAGGGCGTACAGACACGTATACAGGCGCACGATAGCGCGTGTTTTCGGACGCAAGAAAGCGTCGTCGCTCTTAGATGAGCATTGGCGTCGCCCCACAGAAATTCGCTCGGTTCGTTAACCCTTTGCGACGAATCGATGGGGCTTGCACCACTTTTCTGTTTGCCACGTCTTTATGCGCCCTACCAGTGGGTTGTAGGGGAATTCGCGAGCTTTGGAAGTTTTCGCGTCGGGATTGTTACGAGCGATAGTTGGCAGGAACGTTCTTCGCATTTATTTCTCGCCGTGGTATTTGAGAAACGTAGTGGGAGACAGGTTATGAAAATTAATTGCATTCGTAGGATATATTTAGTCCTTTTCTTTTTTTTTTTTTTTTTTTTTTGGTGATTAAGTCGGTTTTCGAATGATTAAGTTGGGTCTTGGAAATAGAAGAATCTTGGAAAGGTGGTATCCCTCTGGTGACGAATTTTGGAAACAAATGTGTAGATTACCTTCTAGGTTGTTCGTAGTTTAAGGACTTGTAGAAAATTACCTTTTTGTTGCCGATTTCGTGAAAGTAATTTATTTTAATCATTGACAGTAAAAATGTGCATGAATGTTGATTTTTAGAAACGAAATTACTAAGGAAAATCATTAAAGAAGGAATACGAAACATTCTAACCCTAAAATAGAAAATGATTGACTGCTACGATCTCTAGTCAGCACGCTTCCAAATTTCTAACCCAAAATGAAAAAAGCAACAATGGAAAGACTTTCAGTTTTGTAGTTAAGGATTTCTGTAGGATTAATGACGGATTCGCACAAGTCAAAGGGACTTTTTAGTCTGGAAGCGCAAAGTAAAGCGTGACAAAGAGAGGTACGCCAATGGATCAAAGACGCAGGAGGCATGCGTTTGGCGAATCGGGCCGCTTTTAGACACGAATGCTGCCGTACCAGCAGCGCCATTAATTTAGCGGACGATTTGCCCCGATTAATGTCTGCGGCAGTGTGTCTCGCGCGCAAAATCCTCCGATTGTGTTTCCTACGCGGATGAAAGGGAAATGCTGATTTTCCACGGCGTCTCTTTTCACCGTCCCTCTCGTTACGCAATTAAAAAAGTGTTCCTCCACTGAGCAAACCGATTCACGGACCGTTTTAGAAGCATTCGCCGGGTGTTGTTTACGTTTTGTTGGTCCCGTTCCTCGCAACTCTTCAATGGTCCCGTTGATTCGTCACTGAGTCTTCCCAGTCAATTAGCGAACGAGCCTTTAGAATTCGAGTTGGAATTTTTAAGTAGCTCGTTTTCTTCGTCTCTTTGTATGCTTTTTCCCTTCCTCTTTCGTTCTCTTTTACTTTTTATCGGATTTGCGTTATCGAAAAGGTTGATTGAAAGTATTTGACGCTTTTTGAGGTTGGAATGCAAAGGAGAGTTCATCCTTCTGTTTCACGGTGGAATTAGCTGAATATGAAAGAACGATCTTCGTATATTGTAAATTTTAATAACTGTTTTTTTATATCAAGTTCCTCTCTAAACCTAAGTCTGTCGTTACAGCAGATAAATAAATAAATAAAAAAAGCAAGAAAGGGAGAAAATAACAGAGAAATTAGTCTTTATGCTGAACCGCACATAATTTTGTTTCGATTAAAGTTGATTTAGAAGTTATGTAATTGTAATCGTAGCCTCTATTTCGTAAAAATAAATGTTAACATACAGGAATCGAATTGGTCTCTAAGATGAAAGGTAATTTAATACGAACTTCCCAGATTTGTTTACGATGCAACGATACAAATCTGAAACTGGAGAACTTGGAAAACTCCGTAGAACTTCTGAGGAAGTATAATGCGAGAACAAAAGATTGTAAACAACGAAAAAAAAGTGGCAATCGTAGCACGGCACTCTAAACGATTATATTCTTAGTTTCATCAAGTTAGTTGGATAGATTGTCGTCGTTGATAGGTTAGCATCGCAAGCGCCTGTGCTATAACCCATGTGGCGCCAACTTTCCGGTCGTACATTGAGCATCTATAAAATAGTCGCTGTGTTGCTCGACTTCGAGTAAGAACTTTCTTTTATCAAAATTGCCGTACCCTGTCTGAAATATTCTTTTATGCGAAATAGCCCCCTTATTATATTTATTCACCACTCTCCTATGTATACTTTCTTCAAATTATTTTCCTATTTTTATTTCATTTTTGTCCTACTTACTGGTATCCCAATACTTCTTACTCCTAAATTATCTCTTTGAATTTGACGTGGCATGTCTATTAAATTATTTAATCTCTCAGCCGCAAATGACTATTTTCTCCAACTTTCTATACCGTCTCTACTAAATTACTATTCTCCTAACCTTCCATTCTACTTATGCTTGTTATACCACTCTTCAACTCTAAATTACTATTTTTCGCAACATTCTATGACCACCTTTACCGAACTACCATTCTCCTAACCCTACTTTACCTCTACCCTATCTTCTTTCAACGTACAATTTACCTAGCCTTAAATCAAACCTACGTTACCCTCCATTACCTGCATGTCAAACACAAAGCAGCCGGAAAGACTTTTCCGATTTCCCTCGAGCAACATCCCATCAAAGTCAAAACACGACGAATCGACAGCCGAATGCAAGATTTCAATAACTCCGTCTCTTAAATGCTCCATTTCCCGGTTGCTTTGTAAAACTACAGAGAACAGTTCGATATTCCCTCGCCATTTCGTCTGGAGAAACGAGCCACGTTTCCGCGGACTCCTCCACTCGAACAGCAATAAAGTTCAATGGTGTATTTCCACTCACTGTCCTCTGAATAATGTTGAGAGCCGTTCGTCGAGCATCCATTCTCGAGGCGAGAGAATACTAAAGAGACGTGGAAAGAGAAAAGGAGACAGACGAGAACCGATCGAACGGAAGAAGTTGAAAGATAAGGAAAGGATAGGGAAAAGAGGCGGCGAGGTAACCTCTCGAAGTAGCGTGCTGGTATCGATCGACTCTTCACGGTCGACGCTCGTTATCGGTGTTTCTACGCTTTTTCTCGTTCCCTTCGGCTCCCCATCCTCGATCTCCTCTCGCCAAACTCATCTCCTCCTCGTTCTCGTTCTACCACTCGTAAACAGCGGATCGTTTCGCTCGAGCTTTATATGAAAAATCCATTTCGCTGAACTATGACAGAATCCTCTGTGGAAAAAGCTTTCACAAGTTGATTCTTTTCCTCTCTCTCTCTCTTTCTCTTTTGGTTGACGTTTTTGGTAGACCTGTCAATATCCTTTTCCCTCGATCATGGGGAATAGCTAATAAAAGTGTCCTTTTTCCATGACTGACCGCCAGAGGGCAGCAGGAGCGGCTCGTTTGGGGAATTGAAAGTTCTGGCAGGTGGCTGACGGGTGGTTATTTTCTTTTTCTCCCTGATGGTTTCCTCGTTTGACGAGCCACATGAAAGGTTGTTGCACGGCGCGTGTGGTAGTACTGTACTGGGTGTTTCAATCGCGTCGTTTAGATCTGCGGTTTTCGATGCGAATGGAGCATCGGTTTCGTTTGGGGGATTGGTTTTTTTTTTTGAAGCTTTATAAGAGGATTACAAAGTTTCGTGCTGCTGGGATAAGATTTTTTGGGGGGGTTCTACAAACGATGAACGTTGCTTTCTTTGCGAGCGGTTTTGAGGGTTCTTGAAGTTATCGGTATTTCTTTTAGAAGATATCGAACACTCTTCTTCTTGAAATTGGTTCTCTCTGAGAACAAGTTTTGAAAGGATATCTTTGAAAGGATTCATGTGCAAAAACACTTTCCTAGTATTCTGGAAATTATCGATATTCCGTTTTATAGACTTTCAAAATTAATCGCTATTATATTTTAAGACAGATTATTCAAAGTTTCTGATGTTATATCTAATAATCCTTTTCGCAATCGCTTATTAATGATTCGCTTTAGGAATTGATATCTTAAACATTCCACAATTATCTTCCTTTCTCACAATCACCGCTCGCTTTATAAACCCCTTTTGCAAACAATGCTGAACATACGATGGCTATCAAAAATCCCCCACCCCTATCTTCCAAAGGCCTATTCATCAGTAGCTTTATAAACGATTATATACAAACGATCAATTCGTTCTGTATGTACAGCGAACAGCGATGAATTCGTTCATAAATCAATTCCATGTTATGACTGGCCTTTGTGAAGTGTTGGAAAATGTTTAACGATCGGTTTGTTTTACAGTGTCTGGCACGACAAACAAGAAAGAGGAAGAGACGGCGGTTGCCACTGTTGGTGTCACAGAGGAGACCCCCGATGTCCTGGGGACGAGATCCAGGACACGAAGCGAATCTGCTGGAGGCATAGACCTCTTGGAAGCGTTACAGCTGCACAATACAACGCGGCAGGGTGTTACACAGGTGCCAGGACTGGTTAGGTTAAAGCCAGCCTATTATCTTCAGGGTGAGTGTCGTTTACAAATTGTTTTGTCATTCGTGACAGTTTCTTGGATAGAATCGTTTCTATGGTTTCAAAGATTGTTTGCCAACGTGTTTTGTATTGACTATGATTTTTATATATCATTCACTGTAAACTGTAATCTTTGAACAAAATTGTTTGAAAAAAAAAACAATTTATAATTATTTGAAATTAAAATATTCTTTTACGTAAATTGCAATGTGAATGTGTATAGTCAACGTCTTGATGTCGTGCAACATTGTATACTTTAGTATAAGAGACATATGACGAGCCAGAGACGTTATTTAACGCCAGCGGGTTAACAGTCTATTCCGTTTACGTCAAGAGATCAATTTGAGAATCACAGTTTAAAGGTCTAGCGGAAAATCTCTAGGAGAAAGATGATTTTTAAGGTTAAACGACACTTTTAACGCGTCGTTGTACTGAGAATCGCATGACGTATCAGATAAATCTTTTATTGTCCAAAGGTTAAATATGTTCGCACTTTAAGTATTATTTTCATATTTATCTTAATTTTCTCCAATATACTATACAAACAACATACGTTACTCCATTAGAGAAATAAAAAAGTCAACTATTTTTGACTCAATTTTACTTCGAACCTTCGGTAATCTAATTTCGTCCAAAATATTCCACTTGCCTCAATGTTTCTCGTGTATAAATAACATACATGCATTCATTAAACAAATAAAAAACGCTTGTTCATTTTTTAAAAACAATTTTTATTTCTTCCGAAGACTTAAATTTAAGCGAGGAATTTGACGACTTGTGTCAATATTTGGGACATGGCAGCTCGAAATGTGGGTGAAACGAGCATAAATCATACCGCGCAATTTACACTGGCGCACGGTATTGCGTGCAGATTGTACGGGACGCAGTAAATTTCACGAGTGGTGCAAAAACCGAAACGGGTATCTGTAGAAGGTTCTCTTAACCCGAATATAACCCTGTTTGCATATCGGAGAGCCATTTTGTCCGCGTGCTATCTTCCTATAGAGTTTTGCGACCGGTAATCATCGTCAGTCACAAAGTCGATTATTACTTCTTTCGTATCGCGTGTTACCTCGCCCTCCTTTTTTGTATTCGCCATTGGAAATATATGTAGGTGCTTTGCGATTTTATGTATGTATCATCGAAGGTTAGAATTATATTCGTGGAGGGTCAGAGTTATCAATATGTTACTACGAGGTATAATAAAGTTACAGTCCTTTTATCATTATTTTGTGATCGAAGATGATTAGAGGTCGCAAAAATGTAAGATCATTTCCTTTTAATGTTAAGAAGTTATCGAGGTTCAAGCGCATAAGCTACATTTTTGACTAAACTTTGATCAAAATTAAAATATGTTTCGTTAATAACAAAAATTAATTTTAGTGCCTAGGTAATATAAATTACGTTTTTTTTTTTCGATCACTGTGTACATGGAGACTCGAATGGAATTAAATAGCGATTATACAGGAAATTTCGTTAAATTTAATCGTGTGTTCATTAAGGGGCTATTTTCAGTAAAAGTGTCTAAAAAAAATAAAAAATGTCAAAATCCAGAATTAAAACGATTTGCAAACAAGTCGGAACAGAGTAAAGGGTGTAGCCGTACGGTCTTTGAGGTTATGTAATGAGTTAATTTCGAAAATAAAAATGCTACATTCGAAATAACACGGTATTTAATTGAATCAGATTTAGTTAAGGAACACTCATGAATTTTCTATTCTTTTCAAGTTTTATCTCGCCAATGAAGTTCTTTCATTTATGAAATTTGTCCAATTATACTCGAAAAAGCGTTTTAATCGCTCGGAACAGAACGAATTCGTGCGATACAGTGATCAACTGGAAAAACAATTGGCCCTGATCAGTCGAACCGTGATGGTTACGTAACGACTGATTAATCGATATTGCGAAAGGTCAGTTTCATAGCCGCGTCGTCTCCATTGGCAGACCTCCGGAGGGAATTCCCTCGTGGTCTGCGAGTATCGATTGTCCTTTCAAGATTCGAGCGAATTGACCCGGCATTTTCGCGGCATTTCCGGCTTTTAAGTCTATGAACATGGAACAGCAATTCTCTTCTTTCCATCACATGCGATAATCCTTTTTAAGGTTATGTAACAGTTTTTAATCAGTTAATGTATACGTTTGGTCCGCAGGCTCGCGATATTAGATAATATAATCTATCCAGCATATTTTTAATGTAACATATCTTACGCTATCGTTATTGTAATATTTTGCATATTGATACGACATTTGATCGCATGATTCCCTTCGTTTAAAATTGACATATTTCAGTGCTATGAGTCAACAGGAAAGAGGAAAGAAAATGAGTCAATTTAAAGTCCTCTAAAACGAAGTTTAGTTCTACGTTCCACGTGAAATCGAGAATATGCTGACACCCTGTATAGCGAATAAATACCCGACCTCCCCTTCCCCCGAACATCCGACGTCAGAGAAACGTGCACACAGCCGTGGCTAAAAGCGTGGGCGACGGTGCAACGTCCGCGAAAAGCGAGCATAGAATGGGGGGTGGTTGGCCCAAGGGCGACAGCAGGGGTTTCCCCGAAAGAAATTTCAATTACCGGGCCGGTCTGCACCCTCAGTCGATGGTTTCGCGGAAGTAACTGAACGTTCTTTGCGGTTTGCAACGTCGAACCAAAGGGAACCCTCTTTTTCTCTTGCTTTCCTTTCGTCACTGCAACCCCTTGCACAACCCTATTTTCGCTCGTTTCTCTGTCTTCGCGTGTGAGCGTTTTTACGAGTCGAAATCGTTGATGTTATTCGACTGAGACGTTCCTTGTCTTAGTACGAGTTCTTGGCAAGCGATCATGATTGTTTTTAAAGTTCGCTTGCATTGGGATCCAGAAGATGGTTTATGGAATTGCGAGTGGTTGTAACGGAGAATCTTAAAGAATGATGAATCATTTGATTATTCCGCTTGAGTCAGGAGTGTTTGGTTATAGTAGTTGTTCTTGGCACAGTTGAATCTGAGGTACAGTTATCACAGTTGATATATGGGACGAATGAATCATTTTAGTGTTTTGGTTAAACCAATATGGAATCAATGTACTACTTTATTATCTAATTTGAATCGGAATAGATAATTTGTAGTACATATTTCTGATGTTGAGGTACGATATGAAGAAATTTTATAGTTACTTAGTTTGAGTCAGAGAAATTACGATTGAATAACGCAATTATGAATGAGGTATGAAGCAACTATTTCGTTTAGTTTGATTATAAAAATGAGATTATGATACTGAATTTAGCAATACAATTATGTCTGACATACAGGATAAATGACCTTTCTGTTAGTAATCAATTTTATGGTATAGTTAACGTTAGGTACTATATTGCTTTGCTATTGACTATTGACTTCAGTTATACATTTCTGTTTCAAATACAAGATGAATTAGTCATTTTACTATTTACTTTAGGTCATAAGCATTTGTTCATAATAATTATTTTTCCTGTACAGTTAAGGTTAGGTTCTTTGCGAAGATTTCAAATAATACCATATGGTAAGATCGATACTTCATCGATGTTTTATTATTTTTCCATTACAAGTGTTTGTTCACTTAGTTCTTATTTTTCTTGTCACGTGTTCACCCTCGATAAATATCCTTTTGGACAGTGGATTGAGGAAGAGGAAGCATCCCCGAAATGTAGTTCATTCAGTTCGTATTGGGAGACCATTGTAATCACTGAACAAAGGATTCGAACGATATACACTGACACGTGTCAGAGTTTTCTCTGAACATGGAAAACAAGATTTCATGATCCCCCTTTTGTAGTTCGATGGGGAACCAGAACCACTCTGGTCCTAAAATTGCTCGACCCCATGTCTATCCCATCTGAGGGGAATACCCGATCTAATCTATACGCTGTTTATTTGCGAAACGAATAACTTTCTCGCCGACTATCTTCGCAGATGCTAAATTATTGCTGGCTACTGGTTTAGGATTCTCCTTTGATCATTCTTCTGTGTTATCGATTTCGAATATGGGAATCTGGCTGAATTAGATTTGTATCGGCGAATTGTACTTGCATCTTAATGTGGAACATTTCGCAAATTCTTCACGAATTTTGTATTTATAAACGATGTTTGAGTAAATTTAAGTAAAGTAGCATTTAGTTAGAGGTTAGAATTTCTATAGGTTTGAGTTGCCTGATTGAAACAATCACGCTGTTCCAATCGCAAATATTTTGGAAAATCAGCGAGATGAAACTTTCATTTCTCATGTTCAACATAGATGAATTGTCTGCACATCCAGAGTATAATATATAATAAATAATAATATATAAATTCGCCTTAATCTACCTTCATCTTCTACATCGCCCGTTCAGTGTCACCGACCAGAAGTCATCGATACGTGTGCCAGTTGATGCAAAACGATTACGTACGGCTTAAAAGGGTCTGTTATGCGCACTTACCCGTTAACAAACCATGGACTTGGATAATTGAACGTGGTATAGCGTTCGATGGCCCTCGGGTGTACATTATAGGCCCTTGGTGTCTGGTTACTTTTTATTAAGGCTCGCGCGCCGCGTCTGAAACTCGAGGCCCATGCGAGAAGCCTGGCGCATGCGCGCTGCATTCATGCGTGGCGACACACCGATCCTTAGGGCAGACGCGCAATCGCCGCGGGCCCCGTCCGATTACACGGTTCGCTGGCGAGGCCCACGCGAACAATTAATTCTGCCAGTGCGCTTAATCGAACAACGAAGGATCAGCTTTGCACAGGAACCACGCTTTATCCCGCTTCCAGCGAAACTTTATCGCTCGTGCCTTGTTCCAGCTAATGAGCCATCGTACCGTGCAAAAGGTGTCGTCTTACAGCCGGTGTAGATGGCGTGACTGGGGTATAACTCTAGTGGAATTAATGGACGAATATGTACACGCAATATGACCTTTTTCTCTTCTATTTATATCATGATTAGAAACTTATGAGAAGTATTATAGAATTTGAAGTTTAATGTAAGGTTAGAATTTAATCAAAGTTTCTTAAACGTTTTAGATATGTAGAATAGTAAAATTAAATTTGCAAGTTAAAGACCGACTTTCTATTCCTTTTTGATCGTTAAAATTTTTGATACATTTTGATAAATTTCGGATTATATAGGATTAAATAAGATAATTAATACAATATTGCGTATATTATTTAATTTCTATGAGAGGGATCGTGCAGAAATCTTTGAGATAGAGATATTAAAGTTTGTTGGAATTCTCCTGGACGTAACGGATGAAGCAATTGTGAGCAATCGAATTCCCATGTCCACGGGATTACGTAACTATGCGAGCAGGAACCGTGAATGAGACTAATCGATGCGACCCACCAAAAATTTCGGTTGACCTACATACGAGGTCTGTGAATCCTTCTCTTGTCGAGCCGAACAATGTTCCCGAACTTCTACCAGTCCTATTCTATGATGGATCGCATCTAGCAGACTTTACAAGTAGTTTTATCCATTGTTGCCAACTTGCGAAACTCTACTTAGGCGGCAGCACTGGCAAACTTGGTCAAATCCTTACTATAATCAACATCAATCATTCCGGTTTCCTTTACTTTTTATTCCTTTATTTTACCACTATATTTATCGCTATATATTAATTAAATTACAAGCTTTTTGTCTTTGACTGTGCACATTATTCGCGCTGCAATATATCATATTGTACGTTGATAGCCCGCTACTACAGACAAAAGAAAAGTTGACGCTTAAATGATACGAAGAGACAACATAATTTTACTTAATAAATCAGAAGTTATATTTTATTTTCTGTAGCAAAATACAGAAATTATAATTATGAAAATGTCTACTAAAAAAGTTACTAGCACTTGCTTTAAACTTTTCTTTATCTACCATATTTACTTCTAGAATTTAATTCTATTTGAATTACAAATTTTTTTACAAGCCTATATTCGTGCATAATCGTTTTCTTGAAATGACATTACATCGTCGGAGTTATTAGTAGCGATATCACAGAATGGCAGAGTGGGTCGCAGGAATGATTGAGTTTTACTACTTCAGGCGAGGAGAGGGAGCTCCGACTGAACGAGGCGAGTTTCAAACAAGCGGCCACGCTACTCCGGCAGGTTCCGGAATTCACTATAGCCGCCGCTCTACGACAAGAGGAGGCCAATTCCGGGACGATCGTCGCCTTTTCACATGGGAACAATAGGTAGGGATCACGCGTAATTTCGTTCCTCTCATTTCATTCGCGATTCAAAGCGACCCCATCGTGGTGGTGTTCATGCGATGCATAAACACAGTATGGCGTTAAATCCCTTTATTTCGCTTATTGACGCTTTTATTCCGCTTCTTTTCACTTCTTCTGTTTCTCTTTATGGAAAAATTAAATGTTATGAATTCAAATGATGATCCGAATTTACATCGACGATGAATATTTTTTGCTTTTTGCGAATCAGGTTAGATACAGATAAATCATTTAAGAGAAATTTGTTTATTTTCATATGTGTACAGTTTTTATTGCTTCGATGTATAGAATCGACCTTATAAATAACCCTTATATATTTTGGGGCATTCTATACATATTCCTTCTATCCTTTTTTATTATTTTACATTTCTTCTAATCTTCTCTTTCGTTTATTTTTGGAATGAACAGCTCTAACTTGAAATAAAACCAGTTACTCTTCATCAAGATTAAAAATATCTTAGTTAAAGAACTAACTTTATTTTTAATAACATAACTCGCCTTACTTTTAATAGAATCTTTTAATAAACTGGAAGTGAGTCTTCTGAATACCATTTCGTCCTGTCTACTATACTTTTACTTTCTTAAAATAACGAAATAGAATGAGCGAAGGATATTAGCCAAAAATGGCTGAACCTTCCATTTTGTCCAAGTCGATTGAAGACGTAGTTACGATCGGAAAACGAGTTAGCTGGGTCTAATAGAATCGACCAACTGAAAAAGGTAGGAAGACGCATTCTTAAAGAAATTACTGTGTCAATTGTTGAGCCGGGAACGAAGGAGAGCACTTAACCTCAAAGTAGTTGCACCCTCTGTTGGAACGCGAGTAGCGCAGTCTAGTCGTTTTGACCTGGCTGACACAAATTGGATGTATGCACCTTCGTGTCTGCGTATTTAGACAGTAATTAACACGCTTCGTCAAGCAGAAACCACTGTCAGAATTTAAGCGGAATTAATTGTTGATTTGATGTCCCTACAACTCGTAAATCTGATCTAGAGATTTTCATGAATCGGAGTTTAACCTAAATCTGTAATCTTTTACACATTTTCTATGATATTAAATATTTCCTGGAACTGGAATGTCGATTACATTTATTATCAGGGACAGTGTGCTAATGTCGATGTGTTCCACATTAGAGCCCGTTATAGACGATAAGCGTGAAACGGAAATTGCGGTACACACACGCCATCAAGTCTATTCTGATTCAATCACGTAATCTATTTAATTCCGTGTACACGTTTCAATTAAGAGGCTGCAGCTGATTTTAATCGACCTACAGACGCGGCTCGTGTACCACATTCTGTAATTGCATTATTGAACCGCTTGGTCTGCTAGGTTGCTATTAAACAATTTCATGCGATTAAGTAACCAGTATCTAGTAAATTTCTAGTGACAGAGATTTAATCTTATAACCCGAGTCAAATCCAATTATACTATAGCCATACACAATTTATACCAAATTCTAACCTAAATAAAAAAAAAAATAGTAAAACACGAAGTATCACTTTAATGAATGTTAAAATAATAAAATATCCCTAGTGAAAATTCATTTGAAATTATTCTCATAATCGCTCGATAATATGTATGACTAACTACTTAAATATTTACTAGTTATTAGAATAAAATAGAATGGCTAGTAAATTCAATGACTTGGGATTCGATCAGACTGTTTTCTATGAATTCGCAGATATTTGGAGCTGCAGAGCAGCGGCCGTAAGGACGAGCTTCGACTTCACTACGTATCGCGCCGGGACGGTAGCGTCCACGTGGAGGCGTTTCCTTTCCGTCTGGCCGACGCCGCCTGGCACAAGGTCGCCCTCAGTGTAAGCGGCTCGCAGGTCGAGCTGCTCGTCGACTGTCACCCCTTGTACAGGCGGCTGCTTAGGCCTGGACCACCTGACACCAATTTCACTCTGCCACAGCTTCAACTTTGGGTTGGACAGAGGAACGCCAGGCACTTTCTCTTTAAGGTACGACCTCCTCTTCTTCTTAATTCTGTTTCTCTTACCCACATTCCCGTCCTAAAATCTCAAGACTTAAAAGTCTTATCTTTTATTTTTAGCAAGACTTAATAAAATACAAATATAACTTTCCTAAGATCCTTCAGCGAGGTTATACTTTCCTTCGATACGATTCTAATTATCATTCTAATTGGTTAGAGACGAAAAATAAAAAAAACGGAATGTAATTATAATCTTTGAAGAATTTGAAATTTCAATCAACTGAGATAAGTTCGTACGATTGTCGCGCCACAGGGTGCTTTGCAGGATGTGCAGCTGATACCAGGCCCCCATGGCTACCTGTCACAGTGTCCTCAGCTCGATTCATCATGTCCCACTTGCGGTCAATTTTCTATATTACAAAACACGGTGGAACAGCTGATGCATAACCTTAACGAGCTGACGCATAGGGTGAGTAGTCAGCAGTGGTCTGGTTAAATTTGTTAGAATCATGACTGGATTGCGGATCTTTATACGCATTAGTATTTCTGAATATAATTGAGGATCTTTCTGGTCAAAGAAATCCTCCTATCCAAAGTATTTCCTATCAGTGAAAGCAGGGAAAATTGAGTTTGGCTTTTAAAACTTTTCTATAGACATTTAAATATCTGCCTAATTTAGGGGTTTTCTTGAAAAGTCCCTAGACAATCGTTGTATTCGCTTATTCACGTCCTTCCTTTTAGCTAGCCGCTGCAGAGGGCAGGATAAGCAGAGTGGAGGAGTGCGAGTGCCAAAAATCATGCAGGGCAAACGGCACCGTCCACGAGGATGGTGCGACCTGGGAGAAGGGCTGCCAACAGTGTTCCTGCGTCCATGGGGAGATCGAGTGCAGACCGACACCCTGTGCACCTGTCACCTGCAAGAATCCTGTCATTTCTCAGGGACAGTGCTGTCCCACTTGCTTAAGTATGTATCTTACTACACTGAAATTGTAATTCTAATCTCAGTATAATTTTTAAATCTTAATTAGAAAATTTTTAAAGATTAATTCAATTGCATAATTACGAAAGTTCAATTCCGTATAATTGTCAAATCTTAATTTTCGTATTATCTAAATTGTGGAAACAGCTTCAGAATAGTTTCCAAATCCATTTTTCGCCTATTATTTACTAATGTTCTCTGATTAATTATTATCCTTAGAACAATGTTATTTGCACGGAGTTATTTACGATCACGGTGAGAAAGTCTCGCCGAAACAGTGCGTAGAATGTGACTGTTTCGATGGCAGCTTCACCTGTCAAAGATTCGATACGGAAACAAGATGTCCGCCACTGCCCTGTCCACCGAGCGAGCAGATTAGTGTGGCAGAAGAATGCTGCAAGTTCTGTCCAGGTACAGTTACCCAAACAAGCATATTTCGAATATCTAAATATTTTATGATACTTATTATATTGATCAATATTCTTCGGTGTTTATGACAATTCATGAACGTCCAGCTGACAGTAAATCACGATCGTACATGTTTGGCGGACGATGATAATATTTAATTACTCAGTGACGTTTATTTTAACATTTTAATAAAAATCATTTATAAAATTTCGCTTGTACCATACAGTATTCGATTAACCTACTAATTGTACAATCCGTGGAGAAAACATTGATAGTATTAAAAATATTGAAAGGCATTAGTTCTAGTAATATAATGGAATTAAAAAAGATAATAAATTAATTAATGCCAGAAATTTACAATTTCTTACTTTTCACGCTTCCTTAATTTAAATGCTCTTTACGTAGTCATAAATCAATTAAAATTTTGCCAAGGATTGTACTCAATGCTATAATTCAATCATAATTCAACACTAAAACCCCATAACTACTAGTAAACAAAACGTTGCATGTCATTCCATGGTACTCACATTATATACGAGAATATCCCTGGAAGAAAATTTCGCTATACTCTACTATCATATAAAAGCATGTCGAATGGCATGTAAGGCGAGCGAACTAAACTGAGCCTGATGTCGAAAAGAACCTGATCCAATGCCAATAATCGAATGTTCTAACTGTCTTTGCATCCGTCTGGCTAACCCAATTTAACCAGGGGTGGACTACTGCGCGAAGGGCCACAAGTGTCACGCTAACGCATCCTGCCTGAACCTGCAGACAACGTACGCCTGCCACTGCGATATCGGTTTCCAGGGGGATGGTCATAACTGTCACGGTACCTAATGCTTCTCTAACTTCTCTCCCTCCCTCTTCATGTTTCTATTTCTCATGCTCCTTTTCTTTATGTCGACGTTTGAATCTTTGTTCAAATTAGTTAAGTTGCTCGAATTCAAGCTACTTGATTGTAACGGTGCTTAACAACCTTCAGTTCGATCGAACTTACCGAGATGGCAGGTTGATCGCGATGCTTCGCGTCGATCGATCCTCTGCCGTAAAATATGTAGAGGATCGATGTTGGTGCACACGTGGCCAATCCCAACATGTTTGCTTACTCGTGGCTTTGTCGATGGTCACGTCGAACAGCCAGGCCGTCGACGATTGCGGTTACAGAATTGCGGTAACATGGTTGCGTTCATGTCTCTGTTACAGTCAGATTAGAATAGGCTTTCGCCTTATTGTCTGCAGATAATTACTCGAAATTCGTATTGATAGGCGGTTTAATGAGTTTCAAAAAAGCATCGTGCGATAACGTGTATTCATAGTTTACGTGCGCATTAAAATAAAGTATACGCAAACGTCTTCGCAATTCTATAATAAAAATAAATATATTCATCTCTCAAAGCTATTTTTTGGTCCTTGGAAGATTATCACCATCGCTTTGAACTTTAAGTGATCTTGAAGAAAATGTTCACAAAATTACTAAATTAAAGTTGTTTATAAGAGTCCATCACTCAGATGGTTTATTAAATTACAAAGTTACCACTAAATTCGTTTATAAGATATATTTGCTCAAGGTCATCTGAAAGTCCACCTAACAGAGGAAATTAATTTAGAATAATTAAATAAATACTTTGGCACCACAGATATAGATGAATGCAAGCAGCAAGGTGGTTCTGAGGGGCATCACTGTAACGCGAACACAAAATGCGTGAACGTGATCGGTTCTTATACGTGCGAGTGTCTTCCGGGTTATCACAGAGTAGACAAGTTCAACTGTGCCGAGTTAGATGAGTGTGCAACTGGTCATCATGCGTGCGACGAGCACGCCACCTGCGTCAACACTGCGGGAAGTTACTATTGCATCTGCAAGGATGGCTATACTGGCGATGGTTACACGTGCAAACGTATGTTTGTTTCTTTAACCTTCCTTTCATTTTCCTGTGTTATGTTATCCTAAAGATTTTCCCAGTTTTTACTGCAACTGATTTTGGTCAAATATGATTTAGTAAAGAAAAGGAGATAAAATATTCAGTTTAAAAAAGAATTATATTCTTTTAGAATGGCTCAAAACTAGAGAATCATTCAGAAAGGCAAAATAATTCTTATACATCATTATAAGAATACCTTCTTTGTTCTTTTCAGCTGTCTGCAATCAGACCTGTCAAAATGGTGGCGAGTGCGTGGCGCCAGGAAGGTGTTCCTGTCGACGTGGTTATATCGGCAACAGTTGTGAACTAGATCTTGACGAGTGTGCGAGTGATTTGCATCGATGCCATCAGTCGTCGACTTGTTTCAATATGCCCGGTTGGTACTACTGTCGTTGCAAGCCAGGTTACAGAAGCGCCCTCCACGATAGTACTCAGGGTACGCAGTGCGTCGATATCGACGAGTGTAACGATCAAACGATCGAAAGGAGGCACACCTGTCATCCTAGTGCTAAATGTGTCAATACCGAAGGAGGTTATGAATGTGTTTGCCCACTTCAGGAGGACAATCGCACTATGGAGGAATGTAGGCTGAGTAAGTGTATATTTTCGTGTAAAAATGTTATATTACATCTTAATTTATTTTACCGTCTTCCTTTAAGAATAGTTTCTTTTTTTGTCAAGTATGCAAAATACTCGTTGTTCATTGAACTTCAATGAGAAGAGTTCGAGAAATATTTAAAATGGAATAAAAATGCTTGTATCTTTAACAGGTTGCTGGTTCGAGAATCGAGAGGTGAGGAACGGGGAGACTCTAGCGCCAGCTGGGAATCCCTGCAGAAAATGCACTTGTAAAGATGGCGTCATCACATGCAAAGACCCTATATGCGACTGCAGCGCCCCTGGAAGTCATAGGGACAAATGTTGTCCGCAATGTGATCCTGCAGCCTCTTGCAGACATCAAGAGCTTCATCACCTAGTCTTCAGAAGTGGCGAACGATGGATATACCAGTGTCAGACTTGCGAATGCCTGGTAACAGTGCTAACCTCAAAAATTGCTAACCTAACCCCTTGTTCTTTATAGAACAATTATTATCAAATACAATACATATTGCTCAAACAATAGACAAAAGCGGATCCCAAATGATCACGAAATTCCATCTTTTGTAGTGTAATTAAATTCAGTGTCATTTGTTTTCGCTGACGATCATCTCAAATGAACATAGATCTTGACAAAATCATTATCTGACATGTTACAGTATGGCGAAATAGACTGCTGGCAGATGGAGTGTCCACCAGTGACCTGCTCGAACCCTGTGACAGAGGATGGGGATTGTTGTCCTCGTTGCGAAGATGATCCCTGCGCGAGAGAATTGCCTGGAAATGGCACTTCCCTCTCGGTACTGACCAGACCACGACCCTGTAGCTACTCCGGGATTATCCACGACAGTGGCAGCTCCTGGCAGGATTCCAATGACAAGTGCACCACGTGCGAGTGCAAGGTAAGGAGGACGTTTGGCCTCGGTCACATCGGGGGAACGAAGAATCATCAGTATCGCAGGATACGGATAGAATAGGGGGGTCCGTGAGGAAAGAGATTCGCGAATTATAATGGAGGAACTATGGCCTAGATGATATAGCGATGAAATTGTTGATTTATATTAAATTTTCGTAGGAATATTCTTTCTGCTTTTACTTTTTTTTTATACACTCCTATATCCAACAAAAATTGGTAGTTTATAATAAGATACTGTTCAGTGAAATCTCTTCTGGTAACATATAGAGGACGTTTCAAATATGGCGCTTTAATAACGTAGATAAGCATCGTGGCCAGAAGTTTCTATTTACCGCGCTCTCTTTTCCCACGAAATCAAGAGCTCAAGGTCAGTAAATAACCAAAAAACTAAATGTCGCCTTCATTTAGCCGTGGTTCTGTCATGCGTCTAATCAATTACGTTCACTATGTTACGACGAGGCGCGACCAGTTGCTGTGCGGCAGGCGATCATTCCAAAAACATTGATGTACATAGCACACGTGGCGGATTAACATTTTCTTTAATATAATATTCTTCTGTGTTTCTTATCTCTATTTCTGCTTCAGTTGCAGTAAACTCAAACGCTGAACTAACATCGCTTGCATTTTGCATGAACGGTCATCAGTATTGATGTGATTAATTTAAGATACATGTAAACCATGAAATAATTGTAAATATATTTACTAATATTTTTTAATTAACTAGAAAGTATTATTTTATTAACTTTGTGTGCAAAGTATATAAAAGAATAATCGTAGCTGATAATTTTAATTGATTCAGAGATTCGAGCTTCGCAATATAACATCCGCCACGTGTTTAATTAGAGTCACACGTGTCAGCATATAAATATATTTTCTTTCACTCTTTTGTTTCTCTGTTTTCGTCTCGCTGTCATTTATTTACAGTGTCAGTAGGTAACCCTATAATACAAGGTACCTATATACTGACTGTCATTTATTTCCAGTATGCCATTTATTTTTGCGGTGTGTATAACGCGAATCAACTTCTTGCAAGGCTATCTGCGCTAATAAAATCTTGCTCTTTCGTACGCTGAGAGAAAAAAATTTCATCAAAATATTCCACTCATTTTCGTTAAAGTCTTTGAAGTATAAGTATAATCTCCGAGTTCATGAACCCCATAACCTCACTTTGTCATAGATATAGTACAGTCCTAGCTCACACAAGACTTAGATTAATCCAGCTTAGTCACACACTTAGACTAAATCCAACTTATTAGTGAATATTTTCAATTACAGCTTAGTTGAAACGTAAATTAACTGTTATATTTAGATCTAACTTGGAATTAGTCTAGATGTAAGCTGGATTTAGAGTACTTAATTGAATTTAAAATTTGTTTGAAGCTAGCAGTTAGTCTGATCTAGAATTTAAAAGGAGAAATATTCGACCTTAATGTAACGTAACTTAGGTCTAAGGCTAACCTAATCTAGAGTAGATAAAAGTATGGATTATCGACACCCTGACTTCAAAGGCTGAACGAAGTCTCTCTTGAACAAAATTTTAATTCTTTTAATATAAGTTCTCTCGGCGTGAGCTAACTATTGCGTCGTGCTATAGTTCTTGCCATTATTGTGAATTGTTTAAAGCTGTGTTCACCATATGTAAATTACTTCAATTGGATCTGTCTGTTCTGGCAATACCAGCGTACGAGACACGTTCAGGGGCGTCCCTAAGTTAGCCTAGACTATTCTTATGTGTAATGTTTTTTCGTTGGCTGCCTTGCACGCGGCAGTGTTCATTATTATTATTATTACTAGTCCTTCACTTTAAATAAGAAAGACGAGATCCCTAATTCGGCACCGTATATACATATATGTATTTACTATGCATGTTTATTTAATGATCAGAGTAATCACGTGCTGTACGTAACGTAGAAACGAGAATCATTATTAATGTTAATGTCATCGTTGTTATATACTGATATATATATATATATATATATCTATATATTTATTTTTGTAGTAACAGTTGATTTGATCAATTGTATAATTATTCTTTTTTTTTTCGTTTAACCCTCGCTCACTGTATAAACCAGATGCTAAATAGCTTGAATTATTATAAATATATACAAATATGTATAGCTTAAAAATTGTTTAAGAAATCTATGGAATAATTTTCGGTAAATAAACAGTTAGCTTGCGTTGAACTTTAGCCATGGTGTTTTAGGTCTCGCACAAATTGAACACTGCCGCGAGAAATAATTCAAATCGCGCGCGCAAGATGTTAAGCTCTGATCCAACTTTCGTCCGATTCTCGTGAGATTCGAACTGAAAACTTTCACTGCTTCGGGTCGGCCCTGCATGGATCGTATTCAATACATATTCGCCTGAGAACGACTAATCGAGAGTGGATCCTATATCTCATTGCGATCGAGTGTAGCATGACCTCGACCTCGTCGATTCATTAGAATCTATCTTATTAAAAAAACGAAACTAACAACATTATAATACCACAGTCCTTAATATAAAATATGTTCAACGTAATATTTAATATAGCTTGATAACCAATAAATACAAAAAAAAAAAAAAAAAAAAAAAAAAAAAAAAAAAAAAAAAAAAAAAAAAAAAAAAAAAAAAAAAAAAACAAAGGAAAAAGAAGAGAAGAATCGGTAAAAGTAACTAGAGTGACATATGGAGCTTTTCAAAGAGAAAAAGTGGTCAAGTTAGTTATATGTTTAAAATGAATCGGCGAGGAGAGATGAGCTGATGTGTTAAGCGGATACCTGTTAATTAACATAGAAAGAACGAAAACGTATGCTGTGTAATCATGCTGTGAAAATTCTTAATATTCCATGCCATTTCATAACATACGTAAATACACACATCGGCCGTGAATGACTAACCTGACTAGCCTAACGATGGGTATCCTTGCAGGTGCCGTACTGCGCCCAATTGGTGAGCAATAGCGCGTGTTGTGTGCATCGGTAATCACGTCACTTCTACCTCACCTATAATCTTCTCTACCCGCCTCTTCTTCTTCTTTTTTATTTATTATTAATGCCTTTTTCTCTCTATCTTCTTTTTTCTATTTCTTACTTGTCACTTATTTAAGCGCCCACGAGCTCTCAAATGCTTTTGTTTTCCTTCTGCCTGCTTCATCGAATAGCACATTGGTAACTTTATTTCTCTTCCACTCTAGCTATCGCTGCCCCAACCCCACTCGCTTCTTATTTGTATCTTCGTTTGAAACTTTACATTTCTCTGTGTTGTAACGTTCGTTTAGAATCCACTAGAGGGAGTAATCTGGTTCATTCGTTCATAGAGGTCTCTTGCGTTCGTTGATCGCCGCACGCTGGTCACCAGGCTTCCAATTTCTCAATTTTATCTTGCGTTGGGTTACACCCACTCTGGTCGTCTATGCCACGTGTAGACTTGCAAGTCTTTACATGCGAATCAAGTTAAAATCGGAATAATTGTGTGACGATGTTTCTATTGGTTATTCGATAACTTTGCATTAGTACTTTTCTGGGCAAAGTTGGTACAACTGATAAACACTTGCAGATGACGCATTAGTGAGCATATCTGGATGATCTATATGACAGCGTGTGGCATAGACGTGCGGCAAGAAGATCTAATTCTCAGGGTGAATCGCGAGCACGTACGCATGTGTTGTATTAAAAATTGTAATCAGAATTACTCTTGATCGATCTGAGGACAATTTTTTATAAATATGAAATTGCCTTTGACATGAATAAAAATACTATATTATTATCTCGTAATGTTTTTAAACATCAATGCTAAATATTGTAAAATTACGAACTCGACCAAAGTTAATTTTATTCATTATAAAAAAAGTGAAAATTAGTTACTCTGAATGATAAAAATATATAAGAATAAATATACAGAGTTTTAGCTACTTTTGAGTTAACTTTAGTATTACTCAACTGCATATTTTACGAGGAAAGAAGAATATTCAAGCTATTATGTTATAATTGTCGTAATTAAAAAATTTATTGTTGCGTCGATCGGTCGATCAAGAAATGTACGATCCTTGAGGTCAATTAAGGTAGTCAAATGCACGTTTACAATGGATACGCATGCACCGACTCACCCCATGTTATTTTCTAACTAATTATAATTCAGTTAACGTCAAAATCATTCGATTCAAAGAGGGCACATTTGAAGATGCATTGTCGTTAAATTGAAGAGAAAGTAATCGAAATTTCCTACATATTTGGTATCGGTCGGGCGCACGACGCACGTGGTGACAGACACGCACGCACACATACAGACACACGCACGCACACACATGCAGACACACACACACATACATACACAGATTGCATTTTGATTCGTTTTTGTCTTTCTGTTGTTATTATTATTATTATTATTTATTATTATTATTATTATTATTATTATTATTATTATTATTATTATTATTATTATTATTATTATTATTATGGTTTCGTTACACTTGAGCCTCTTTTGCACCCTTCTCTGATCTGCATTCGAAATTCGATAGAAGCACCAAGAGTCTCTTTCTCTCTGTCTATCGAGTGATGTCCTGTAACGATTCTGACAAAAAAGAAAACGAAATTAAGAATTAAGAAATTAAAAAAGAGATGTAAGAATAAAGAAGGTCATATACGATGGTTTAGGAGAAACCAAATTTATAAGTTTCATGCGACCGAACCTATAATTTTCAAATATCTTCCAAATTATTTTTCTTGATAAGCACATTTTAACAAATTGCAGATTTACTTTGAAACTTTTCACAGTATACAAAAAATTATAAAACGTAAGATTTGAGAATAAAATTGATTTCTGTCAGAATCGCAACTGGAAGTAGTGATAACCTAGACACGATGTCGTCAAGGTGTCAGATACATACTATGGAAATTCATTGTTTTGACCCCCGAATGTCAGAGCATGATTGTCATGAGTCGAGTCCTTGTAATTTGTGTTCGTAAAATCCAACATTTTTACCGATCGTGCACGGTCGAGAGGAAAGGGCCGTCGAACCTGGGTCATCTGCGAATGGAGGACGTGGATTTTCACCACAACAGTACAACGTATGCGGTTTCAATTAAACAATGAATTACATATTATGTGGAGGATTACCTGAGTATCCCCCCAAGCGACGCGAAAAGTCTTGGATCAACGTCGTAAGTCGACCAGGTTGACATCTGTAACGACTCCTCTCAACTCGCGGATTCATTCGTTACACGCTTCTTTCATGAGAAATTGATGACGAATATCTTCTTATCGATCCATAAAGTTACTTCTAGCTGTGTAATATTTTAACATCATGACGTAGCTGTGCACACGTTCACGAACTCAGATTCACGCCGAAAATAGTGCACCGTCTTTCAAAATCTGCAAAAGACACTTGCTAATCAGACGAAAACGCAACCACAACGCAGATAGCAGAATCTCCTTGCCCAATTTGAATTTCCCGCTTCTGGTCATCCTTTATACCGCACCGCGCACCTGACAGATGGCAGCACGCACGCGCGTCCCAAGACTTTTCACGCGGACGGGGGAATACCCGCGTACGGATACTGCGTAAAAATGAGAAAAAAAGGAAAAAATAAATAAAAAAATGAAAAAGAAACGGAAGAAGGCGAAAGTCAGGCGAACACGATACAGTCGCTTGGTTCGTTCCGCCGTTGGCTAACCCAGTATCCAACGAACCTCTCCGTAGGACGGGCAGCTATGCTGCAGCTACGATTACGGCTGCGCTGGCGATCTGGGCAGCAACGGGCAGCAGCAACGTCCTCCAGTCGTTGTTCCTGAGCCTGTCATACGCGGTCTACCGAGCCCTGCGGGGTCACCGATGGCTGACGGTACACCGGAAGCAGCTCTATCAGCGGTTACCGCTCCCACCTCCGCTGGTGCAACATCAGTCACCAGCACCTACCTTCTGTCGGCCTCGTCTTCTTCCTCGTCTGTCAACAACATCGCCACTGGTGGGTCTACCATCAGAAAAGATCACTGGGCTTTGCAGAACAGCCTGCCAAGTCCATCCCAACAACACAGGGACGACCATCGCGCCAGAGCGCAAGTACAGCAGCAACAAGTTCTACCGACAGCCAGGTACCAGCTGGCCTCTGGAGCAGCGACGACGTCGTCGACACCTGAACGCGTTACACTCGCGTCGACGTCGTCGACGACGACGATTAAGGCTTCGGTCAAGCACGAGGCCAAGCCACAGGCGTCTACGTTGCGACGTCAACGTACCAAGTCGTCCAAAGGTCTCGGGAGCTTGCGTCAACGTACCAATGCGTCCTCCACTTCCACCTCCTCCTCCTCCTCCTCCTCGCCCTCTTTGTCGTCTCCCTCGTCGTCCTCGCCATCTCTCGCGATGCTGGCGTCTTCTAGCGACCCACAAGCGGACAGCGTCTCGACTAGCAGCAGCGCCACCAGCGAGAGCGTGGTCGCGAATAGCGGTTATCGTCAACCGCCGCCGACGGGAGGACGCCACCGGCGCAGCGAGGCTCGGGAGTCTATGGCGCGCGATAGTGACGCCACCTGAGGCTGACGCTTCTGTGGACAGCTAGAAGAGAAAGAAATGAACACTGGCAACGCATTCCAGGGGGTGTAGCACGGCAACTGTGGGCTGTGGCCCGACGTAGGAGCGAGTTCGGAGAAGCGTTCTCTATGGTCACCTGATCGCCTGATTGAGGGTGTCGTCGAGGGAAACGAGCGCACTAAACGGGACAAGAGAAAACCGACTACGAGACGAAGTAACACAGAGGAGCATAACAAACGGATTCTAGTTCTAAATCCGTTTGATTTGTCGACGATCGTAGACAACGAAGATGACGATATTAGGGAAGAACGTCCAGTTTCCTCGACGAGATCGATCCTCGCCCAGCTTCCAGGGATCGCCGCGTATCATTGGATCGTCTATTAATGGACATTTCCCATCATCCGTGGTCTGTGGTTGGCTGACTTGAGTCACGACAGAAAGAGGCTATACTCGAGCTTCGATAGGTCTAGGTTAGGTCTGCCAAGCTCGACGCTTCGAGGACACGGTGTTCAGCGAGGAAAACGATCGACCGATTGCATTTTTGGGGAATGTTAGGTGTGCCAAAATCATGAGCTTGCCAACACCAGAAAACTTGTCGGATCTTCTGTTAGTAATGACATACGCGGACCCGACTCGCGCTCCCTCTGCTTGATTTCTTTTCGTTTGTCCTCGAAAGAGATCGAACGACAACATAGGGTGAGTCCGTCGTTGTCGTTGGTCGTAGATCGGACGAAGCGTCTTTCCTCGCATCTGACTAAATGGGTCAAGCATAACACATAAGTGAGAGAGAATCGAGAAACTGAACCCATGACGCGCGGTGTCCTCCGGGGCGTTCTCTCAACACAAAGCAGCACCGAATCACACGCTTTCGCGGTTCCTTTTCTTTTCTCCTTTTTCTTTTTTTTTGGCGTTATTTCCATGTTGAACAGGTAGCGCACAATATTTGGGCCTTATAAAAGTTATAAACAGGAAAAAGGAAAAAAAAAAGAGAAAAACGGAGAGATCTTGTCGTCGTTTCGCCAGCGGGAAATCTAATCTGTAATTATTACGTAATTAATGTAATTTAAATATCGTGTTTCTGCCTCCACGGCGAAGCGAAAGACAAGGAAAATGTAAAATCATAGAAATTAGTACTTTATCGTAAGGAATTGAATTATCCCAATGAGAAGAGCAAGAAAATAATAATTGAATTAAATATAGAAGAGATCCGTAATATACTTATTAAGATATACGAATATATATGTATATGTATGTATATATACTATATATTACTATTAATATATACAAATATATAAATATATATATATATACGTGATGTATATTCAATATACGGAATCACGCGTGAAATATTGACGATTCTATTTATAGAGTGATGTGAATCGAGATCGATCTTGTCGATTATAAAAATGCACGTACGTATACACGTAATAAAGAAAAAAAGAATATTCTATGGATCATATCTCGTGACGCGATGTACAACAGTGGATTGTTGTAAAGCTATCGCATGGATATTATGGAGCTCCTGTTTTCTTCGCGGAGACGAAGACGATTAATTAAAGGTAAAAGAAATGGATATAAGAAACGTCGTATAGTCTTTACGCTTGAAACGTTATCATTTAAGAGTCATCGTTATGTATTAGGGTAATTCTGAGATTCCGATTTTTCGCGGAGACTTCGAGAGAGAGAGATAGCGATGTCATTTTTTCTAGACAACCGTTATAGACCGGTTCAGTTTCTCTGGTTCTAAAACGCTGATTGGTTTATGCCTGATCCACACGCGTCGAGTCATATAGAGCGCAACCTGTGCCTCCGCGGATTCACTAGCCATTCAACTTTGGCTCTATTTACGCGATGAAAGGTTAGACGTGTTTATCTACTTCTTCCAGTTTTAAATTCTTGCACATAATACTTGATGATTAAATTTCATATGAAACATTTTTCATGCTACATTTGTGTTACTCGATCATTTTTAATAATTTTGAGTCAAATTAAATAAGTTCATAGACTTTTTAAACGAGACGAAAGGCGAATTAAACTATCTTAAGCTACAATCTTTCATTATTAAATTTTTTACTTACGAATTCATTATTTTGATATGTCGTTTCATTTCCACTGAAAATAAATTACAACACATTTTTGTTTCGAAGAATTTATATTAGAAATTGAATACTTTCTCTATATCAACTACTAATTTCATGACTACAGGACTCTCTGATTAAGACACGATCCGGTTAACAGGTTAGAAACGTTCGAGGTTAGGTTACAAATCGAAGTCAGGTCGATTTAAATCTATTTCAAATAGTCCAATATATGTAGACATTTTTGCACATATTTTGGAATTAAAATGGAGAATACATGTCTAATTTTTCATTGATGCAATTGGGTTTCTTGTTCAATTATTAGTTTTACACCGGACGATGAACGTGCCGGCTCCCTCGAACGATTCTTTAGCTCGCTCAATCCAACGCGACCACTACGACTACATTCCTCCTTGATTAACAATAAGTAGGCACTAAAATGAGAGAAACACAAATATATATATAAATATATAAATATATATAAATATACGAACAAAGAAAGATGTGGATAAATAATTAAAGAAACAAGACACGGATGAAAAAATAAATAATTAAAATAAATGAATGAATATATATATATATATATATACATACAAATATATATACAGTATTGTGCAAAAGTCTTAGATCATCTATCAATTAGAAGTCTTTTGTTTCTGTGAACGAATATAAGAATATTTGCTATTATTTTAATTCTTTTTTAGATCTTTTAAATTAAGAATTAGCAATAGTAATTATTAGTAATTAAGTTTCAGATTATTTCCATAACAATAATAGTTATTTTAAAAGAATTAATTCTCACTTTTATATAAACATAATGTCATTTTTGGTGTTTTGAAATTGTGCGAAATATGTATGTTCTGTAATATTCTAAATTTAAGACAGAATCATTAACTAGCAATGTCATGAAATAAATATCTAAAAATCCATTTTCATGTAACAACATATATAGGAATTACTTCAAGGTCGATAACATAGATGGTCTAAAACTCCTGTATGGTACAGTATGAAGAGGAGGCAGGAATATACATATATACACATGTACGTATACATATGAAAATGAGAGAAAAGAAGTGAAGCACTCGGGTAAATTAATCAATTAATAAATAAACTCCTGGCGAAGTATAAAGCGTGCTGAGAGGGACTCGTATAACGTGCATTCGTAATCGTTTGTTCAATGTGCAATAACATATGGCTTAATTTGTGAAGAAGGCTCCTATTAGTCGCGCGGTATCAGTGCTGCTCCACGTTCGAAGGAAGATTCTCATTAACGTAAAACTTACACGAGTCGCGTGGCCGCTGCCCTCTATCATTCTATTTATCCGTCATTCATTAATATAGATTTCCTCCGATTCTCCTTTTAGAGCAGATATCTCCAGAGAAAATTTTCAAGAATATTTTCAATCATAACGGTGAAATTTAATTGGATAAGGCGGCCATTTTGTATCTCATTGATCACGTGACACAACGAATTCGTCGACACAAGATGGCGGCCAGCCACGCGATTCAAAGCTCCGAGCATGTGTACGAAGTGGCGACGATTCGTTCCAACTTTTTGTACACAAGAATGTATAGTTTTTCCATCGTGGTGCCGAAATGAAAATGAGAAGATCGCTATTAGTTCCTCGAGATAAAAAGAACTGGGCAACGAGCTTCGTGCGCTTCGTCGCGTGTTATATAAAGGGGTACATAATACTATACACTTGCATAAACGATAAATGAACGGAGAAGCGTGCATTGGGTCGAGCAAATCGTAAATTAATCGTCATTGTCGAGCAACTTATCGATCAACACACTGCGTTGCTCTCATTGTATATAGGATGTGTATTATTAGAGTGACAAATCTATTAGTGAGACGTATTATACATACATGCATACACAATATACACAAACAAGTATTATACAACCGAGGCTATTCGCCGTGCGATTTCAATTACTATGAATTAACATCTTAATGACACCAATACTAACATTTTTGACATGAATCTATTAATGAACGATGAAAGGATGATGAAGAATGATGAACGCCGACGAGAGAGAGATTCGAGGCATTGGTCTCCAATTATTTCAATTGAAATTCATAACTATTATCAATTTTTCCAAAATCTAGATCAAAATTGTATTTTCTGTCTCTCCGTCTCTCTCTTTCTCTCTCTCTCACTGAATCGATCTAGAAATTATTATATACACACAAACACACACATACTCACTCTCTGTCTGTCTGTCTGTCTGTCTGTCTGTCTGTCTGTCTCTGTCTCTCTCTCTCTCTCTCTCTCTCTCTCTCCCGCTTGCTTCGCAACGTTCCTCAGAGTTTCGAGGTGAGAACGGGACGAAGAGATCGGCGCGTCGTATCATAAACTAGCATACAATTAATTGATAAATAAATAGAATCGTATTACCTATTGTATTATCGATAAATAATTGTGTTAAGCATTTAACGACGAATTAATATCGAGGAGCGGGGAGAACACGGGGAAGGACGAGCCTAAATATTATATATAAGATGGAAATGCGTTTGGCACAAAAGATGAAAAATATCTGAAGGGGATCGTCGATTATTACAGACGATACTAGTTATTAAAGGTGTAACTTCGTTAGATGTAATCCCGCGTCGCCAGAAGAGGAGAAGAGGAGAAGAGAAGACGAGTAGGATGCCTCGTTGCCAGTATTTGTTCCAATGATATTTTCGTATCCTGGTGTATCGTAGTCTAAGATCGTACGAAAAAGTCTGCTTGGCCCGATAGATGGCAAACTCTAAGTTTCAGAACCTTGGAAATTTCTTCTTTAACCCTGAAATGCTACATAACCGCTCCAACGTTAAATATGGCGTCACTAGAAACCAATATTTCGATCTTGAGAATCAATAAAAATAGAGGTTAGATTTAAAATATTGCGGGCAACGTTTCAAACTAAGTTCAGATTATGGAACTCAATAAGAATAGAGGTTAGGTTTACAAGATTACAGCAATCATTTCAAAGAAATCTATCACAAAATAGTTTTAGTCCTCCTACTTTAGAAAATTATACGCACGACATAAGTAACAAAGCGGTTAGAATCTTTTTAGGAATAGCTGAAATAAAAACGAGTGGGAATGCAGTATTTCACTATAGTATTTCAGGGTTAAGTGACAGGTTAGCTCACTTCGTCTTTTATATCTCACCTTCGTATGATGGAGGAGAACAAAGACAGTCAGTTTGGTCTAATTCACGAAATAATATCTATTTTAAAAAAGTGTTCCGAGGTATCCAAGATCTAAGAAAGAGTATTTTTAAAATCATTGAACGCCATAACGTAATCATAAGTATCTCCTGAGGAATTGACATTAAATCTGGCAACGTGGTATTCGTACACCATTATCCGCGCGTTGTCCTTCGTTCGAATAGGCAAGATAGCCAAGAAAGACAGGCCAGGTCTCGTAATGAGGTAGATAGGATAAGTAGAAGATATAAGTCGGTAGGTAGGTAGATATCCGAAAGCAGGGCGGCGATAAGCAGCGTTAATATCGCGTGCTATAGTGAATCTAATTGTATAGCGTTCACTCGTTGCTCTTCGTACTTTGGATGAACTCGACCCCCCGCCCCATACACACACACACAAAAAAAAAAGAAAAACACAAAAAAAGAATTGAAGCAAAAGATCGGCAAGCGGTAACGATGGTATGTAGTTAGACCTACCTTCAGTGGACAAGATATAAAGGAAAGTAAAGAAGAAAAAAGAAGCTCTAAAATGAACTACGGATATCCTCATGGAAAGAAGAAGAGGAAGAAAGTAGTTTAAAAAAAAGAAAAGAAAAAAAAAACAGCGAGAGAAATCAGCCAGTGGACTTCTTTTATAGTGTTACCTAATTATTAATAACAGTTTACCATGTTACTCCTGACTATCGTTAGTTAACGCCTAATTACTTATTACCGAAGTAACTAACTACACAACGACTAACTAGTAAGCGCTTTTAAATTAAAGGAGAATTAACGAGGATCTAAACTACAGCCAGCCTAGTCCCAGTTTTAATCTGTGCTAACACGTAGAATGTTACTCTACCGTTACTACCTACTGGCACTAATTGTTACCGTCATCGTCACTATTTCGTTCGATTTCGTCGTGTGCGATCGGTAGCATCTGCATCGCCTCCCATGGCCTGTATAAAACCTACGTAAAAGTAAGTCAAACGTGACTTACTAGAAGTGTCCACCTGGATACTTCCCAAGAAAAGTTTCAAACAAGTCGTTTCGAGAAGCTGATTACGTCGAGGCAGCATTTTTTTAAACTTCGCGTCTTTCAAAGTATTTTCTCTATAGAATGAAACATCTTTTTTCGTAACTTTTGCCTTTCGTATAATCGCACAGATTTATAATTGCCGCGTTTCGCGGCCATTGGTGCGATCGCAGCGCCGCCGAGCGCCAGTCGAGTGCAACCACACGCGACACCGAATCAGATGAGCCAAGCGAACGGCTGCTAGTGTTACCTTTCTCGATACACGTGCTAGTGGTTGGCGCAATCGTCACTGCCGGGACTATCATCGTCATCTTCGTTCATTCGATCATCCGATCAGGAAACAGGCGACCGACACGTCGAGCGGACGTCAAGTTTCTAATTATTAACTACAAGCTCTCTACTAACTAACATTGTAACTCGTCTATTTACTACAAAAAAAAAAAAAAAAAAAAAAATGTTGTTGCTGTCGTTTAGACGGGCACAATGCGATATCGAATGGGGTCTGGTTATTTTAGTTGACATTTCTGTTCATCGTACACATCGATCGAGATCGTGGATCGTGGATCGCGGATCGAGAGACAGGCATCGAAAGGGAACGAAATAGAGAGCTTGCGCCTGCGCCGCCCTTTGCATATAGGTGTACGCTACCTGGTGATGTGACGTCGGTAAACGAAGTCGAACTATACGAATGGGAAACGTAGAACCTCGTTCTTCCAGTGTGTACCGATCACCCTTCGACTGCCGTACATTCGAGCCCGCTGTTTTCATCGAGTCGACTTAGACAAACGTGTCAGGGGTGGACATGATCTCCGTTACTTTCTGAACGTTACTTTGGCGTTACTTTGGCTTTACTTGGCTATATGGAATTGTGAATGTGTACGTCACAATGGTACGATCCTTTATACTCCATTGATTGATCTACATATGTATATTTCATTTGGTGGAATATTTATAGGAATCGTCGTGAACGAAATTTGTGTGAAATATAGATTAGATCGATGTAAGTTTATAGACGAGTATAAAGGATCAGAGAGGTTTATCTTAAGACGATAGTCTCAAAGATCTCTGACATTCTACCGACTTCACCAAGTCATGTCACTAACATTAGGCTCATCATCTCTACCTATCTTGTCCTTCCTCCCCCTTCCCCCTATTCTTCCTTCGGTCGCCAGTATCGAGTCTCCTCGACGAAACGTTCTCTGGCCGAACTGAAGAACATTCGTTTCTACCCATTGCTCACGATTAACCCACGTATAATCATGAGACTGCTCTGACCAATGCGAAACCGATCGTGTCGTCCAAGGTGATCGACTGACTGAAAATTCTTGTTGGCCCTCTATAGACCATAGTTCCTAGCTCAACTTAATCCCAAACTTAATGACACCACACTTAGTCTAAGTTTCTCATTCAGACTCGAAACGAAAAAGGTAAACGAAGACTTAACTCAGGCCTAAACTTAATCCTATCGCGATATATACATAGCCTAAAAGAGAGAAATGAAACTTGATTCACCCTAGAGTTCAGATGAAATTTCACTTATAGTTCGGTATATAACATAACCTTAATATTAAACGAAAGTGTTAACCTCGGTGACTTATTAAACGGTCCTGTGCTAGAACAGGACCTAGCTTTAGTCCCGATTATTATAGCGTTAATCTAACATTTAACGACTGTAAATTAAACCTATAAAGGGTTAAAGAAAATACGATCAAGGGTTAACGGAACAACGATTCTTGGGCCCGATTCGTTTCCTGTTGGTCGTGAAATCGCTTGTAACAGCGTGTAACGATTATCTCGAACGTTTTACGTCGGTCGTGGACTGAGGCTTGGTGCAGAAAGGAAGCGTAAACGAACATTATGCGTAAATCTCGGATTCTTGGAATCTAGAAAGCTATATGGTAAAAAGAAAAAGAAAAAAAAAAAAAAAAGAAAAAACGTGTTTCGAGCGTCGCCCGGACAAATAAAAAGCAGTTACTATAACCACAGCTTTGTTTTCTTTTCATCTGATCGATGGCTCACCAAATACATTTCTCCTCTCGAAAGTCACTATGTATCAGTCTAAACGTTGAACATTATCATTTCTAAAAGATCGTTTAATAAAAATTTGATCAGCGGGTCATCCAAGCCACGTTTAATCAAAAGAAGAAAAACGAGGGCGAAGAAATACGAAACGACCTGTATTAGCTTATCAAAATCGTTGGAAATATTCCATGGCGACGTCCATCACGTGTTCCCATGCTTGTTGTGCGACGAATGTTTCTATGTACGTGTACAACTTTAACTTGATAGCCTACGAAATAGGGACGGATCCAGTTTCGCGATGACAAAGGCTGGAGGGAATGGTAACTTAATTTTTCAATTTCCTACCGTTATACCATCGCCCAGTCGCTAACGACGCAATACACCCCCGATTATACAGAGTAATCAAATTTAATTAGTTTTAACCAATAAATCTTATTATCATTTTGAATACGCCAGCGTTTCCCGCCATTTCTCCCCACCATCGAATGGATCCGCCCTCGCCTACGAATTATTGTACGGTAACGCCGTGTTAAGAGCGCAAGGAAGTTGATTTTCTAGTCAGGTTACGATTATACGCAACATTACGTTGACAGATATCATATTTCATCGTTGTGAATATGTAAGATGTTTTTCCTCTTCTCTATTTCGTATCTGTCTCTACCTTCGTTTCGATCCATTCTTCCTGTCTTTAGTTTTGGCTTTTCGAGTCGAGCGCGGCTCGTCATCGAGCGATAAACATCTAATCATTAACAACATGTCAAAAAATGACAAAGACGACGATTATAAGATACGATTTCGAATTAATATATTAATTATTATTATTGTAATTCTTATGGTTATTCTTATTATTATTATGATTACCGTTATTGAATTGATTGCTACCATCGTCGATTTATTAGTAAAACTACCACTACAGTCATATAATACCTTTGTAAATGAGAATCAAGACACCGACGGCTAGGGAAAAAAACTTAATAAATTGAAATTCTATTAACCCAAACGTGTTCCATCGTTATTCCAATTCTCCTCTTGTGGGTGTTTCTCCTTCTATGCAAGTACATAAATTTTCTTACCTTTCAATTACTTTCGTTTCCTCTACGGTTAACGATAGTAGAACGAGGTTCTTAAATTTTGTCCCTCGAAAGCTTTTCTAGCATTTGTCCAAGACTAAATAAATTTTTTAATTTAGAAACATTTGCCAGTTTAGTAACAAGGACATACGATCAATGTTTTATAAAAGTTCGTACAAACAAAACAAAAAATATATATACGACGAACGACCAGAAAGTATGTGCACATATAGAAGCCATACGAAACTATGGAACGTACCCATAGAAATTCACCTAGTTTCATTCATGTATCGACGTAAGTCATAGAAAATTTTCTGTTTAAATATTTAGTATCGTCGTTCTTTCACGCGTCTAAATTGACAATGCGAATTGAAAATCTCGCCGATAACGCTTGTAGGCTTTCCGAACGCTGACAAAATTCCACATATATTAGTATATGCACACGTTACAAGTTACAAGTTAAGAAATCATTTTAAAACGCATTCGTATTGTTCTTATCTCAAACCTGGTATTACTTTGTGGAAGACCCTCGTAAAATAATTTTCTCTCTTAAAATAAATATCGCGTTTCATATTCTCTCTATATTTCTCTCGGATTTCATAGGTTTAGACTTTGTAAGTTGGGCTAAGGACTATGCCTAATTCAAAATATAGAAGCATATATTCGATGATAAGATTTGAGATTTTGCAGGTACGTTTGATCGATTGGAACGTTAACTTTTACCCCGTCATTTCTGATATCCAAGCCGTCGTGAATTCGTGACAAAAGATCGTACATCAATTATTATTGAATCAATGAATATTTGTCGAGATCAAACGTCAGTACGGATATCGACAAATATTTTCAAGGACCTAAATCACCGTAAGTTTACAACACAACAATGTTTACATATCAGTGGATGAATAATTTAACACGAAATAATTGTTTGTTTTAAAATAAATATCGAGCTTCATATTTTCTCTATGTGGAATATGTTAATAAATTGTAGTTTATTTGTAACTATGACTAGGTAACATGTGTCATGGCCTTATTGAATTTGTGAATTCGCGTCTTTTGACTGTCGAACAACGGACAAGAACGTAAACTAGACGATAACTCGAATCAATAACAACTGAAAAAGAAGATAAATTTCTATTTAAAGGTCATAGTATCTAAATAAAGTTATAAAAGTTAAATTGACAGTTAATGTTTCAATAATCGCTGCTATAAGTCATAAATACATTTAAAATACTAAAAAATAACAGTAATTTAGCAAAAGAAGACCTTCTATTTGCGTTAAACCTTTCCGATGATTTAATAATATTTTATTCTTAATATTTTTATTTAAGCCAACAGGTCCAAATTTCGTTTCTCGATCGTTGTTTGTTGTTAAGTACTGTAAGTTGCAATTGAGATTTGAAATAGATATGCAGCCGGTTAAATGGCAGCAAAGTGGAAGAAATTCATCGTTTCCAGTAGTGCGCACCGCACTATTTCTTAATATTTGAAATCGTATTTCAACATCCAACGTGTATGTAATTCCACCATTTAGTTTTGGTGGAATTTGTAATTATATTTCAAAAATTATTCGATTATCTCAAAGGTCTAATATAAATAGTATCGAGGTTTCTTTCGTTAATTTATCGTCATCTTCAAATAATTTAAAAGCAGTAATCGTTCGAAGCAACGGTTATTGAAACATTAACTATCGCGCGTAACTTTGTTTGTCTATTCGATGCATGATTTCGTCCTTCTACACAGATACCTGGCGATGAAATTAGGAACGTGCCTATCAGAAAGAAATTCGAAATAAAGTGGTCAAATGCTTGTTTCGTGTACGATAATCAATTATCAATTTTCGAACGATGCGAGAGAAAAAGTGTGTTAGTAGTATTTTCTAGATGACCTTCCTATACTCTTATTACGTTAAATACATGCTTGGATATTTTGAATTATATACGTTACTTAGTCGATTATACTTGTCAAGTCTGGGAAACCAACATGAAGTCATGATTTGTTATTATTCATAGATATTTTTTTCTTTGCTGTATTCAAAAATTTTCCACGCGTACAATAACGTTGAGAATACATGTACAAAGTTGTGTATGTATGAGTATTATGTACTGGTGCCACGTGCGGCACGAAAATTTATTTTACATATTTGGGTTTTGGTGGTGGCTTGCTGGTAGATTGTTTTCTCAGTCGAGTCACAGCGAGCATTCGACACAGTCTACGGCGAAGCTCTAAGCTTAACGCGATACACAGTCACAACCAGTTACCAGTCCCCAAGAGATCGTCATGGCAACCAGTACGATAAATTTGGAAAATGCGAGCGTAAAGCAAACGCGCGAGTTTTTAGATTCATTCGACATCGTCTTATCGGATTGCGATGGCGAGTTTCCACTGTTTATCCGTCTCATAAGTATTTTACATTGACATATGTTTTTCAATTTCTTTCGATATTTTTCGTTTACAAGATTCGTTACAATGCAACGATTCCTAAATTCCGTTGGCTTTGTTGCCTTGCGAAAGAGACTGTGCACCCTCATGCACTCGCATTAATACGTCTCGTATTAATTGTCGCGATCATCGGAAATTACGTATCTACGTAGATTCTTGTCGCGAGAAATACATCCGCATACGTACACATACGCAAGATGCTAAGTATCATTTCCATGAAAATATTCGAGTATTTCGAGACGGAGAATTTGACAACCATCCGTTTACCAATATGGCGAATCATAGACGATTATACTAACTTGACGTGTATTACTAGGTGTCCTTTGGTATCTTGACAAACCGATCCCTGGCTCGGCGCTTACGCTTCGTAAACTACAGGAGCTAGGCAAGCAGCTTTATCTATTAAGCAACAACAGTACCATAACCATAGACGAATACAACAAGCGACTGGATTCATGCGGAGTAAATATCAAAGCGGTGAGTGTTGTTTTCGTTGCTATCGACGATGATCTCTGCGCGCCAGTACGTGGAGGAATCGTTTATCGAATATATGTACGCGGAGTATGCGGATTTGTAGGTAAAATAGATGCGCGGGAATATAGTAGGTACATTCAATATCGAGAGTGGGTATTGTAGATAACACCAATTTATGTATGTATGCGCATATTTGAATATCTATAGAAACTTTTTCTGGATATATTACGCGTGTTATACGAAACAATTGTACAATAGAAATGTAACGAAACTCCTACTCTCGAATAAATTATTTCCCCTTTAGAATTTTCTGCTCTGTCGCATCTTGTATTCCGTTTCATGGCGAATGTTTTACAGAAAAATATAATAAACACCGCGAAAACGATCAGCTGGTATCTGAAGAAGATTCAGTTCACGGGCGAAGCTTTCGTGATTGCTACGAGACAATTCCGGCAAGTTTTAATCGACGATGGATTTAAACTCGTACCACAGGAAGTGAGTAACATTAGCAAAGCTTACGATTGAGATATACGTTTCTTCGAATTATTTAGAAGGAAATTTACGAAAAATATATCTCGCTATCTATCGAATTGCGGATTTTTATGTATTTATAGTATATACGAACGTGTTTTGTACGATACAGACACGAAGCTAATCTTTAAAATTCACTTGCAGAAAACTAAGATCGTAGAGGATAAACGATACGAGGGACTAAAGGGTATCGAGGATGATCCAGCTATTAAAGCAGTGATCGTCGATTTCTGTTTCGTCTGTGATTGGACAAGATTAGCATTAGCCATTTCTTGCTTGGATAGAAAAGATGTTTTGTATATATGCGGCTGTAGAGAGGAGTGGCTCCTTTATCATGGCAATAAGAAAATTTTAGGTACTTGCACACACGTTTGACCAAACTTCATTGATATCTTTCCTATTATTTGCATATTTATCTTGTTCTTTTTTTCGGTAGTAAATATTAAGATAAATATCTAGAATAAATCGAACGTTTTTAATTCCTAATTATTTTATTGCGATTTTCTTATTCCATTTGCATCGCGCGCATCTTTTAATAAAATACTAAATAAAGCGGAGTCTATTAGGTATAAACACAAGTAACAAATTAATTAACAAACATAACGGATTTACAACAATTACTTTATTTGCAGGTTCTGGTCCCTTGATCGATCTAATTAGCAGACAGAGCGGAAGAACACCGTTAGAATTTGCCAAGCCCAGTGAAAATCTAAAAAATTACGTTTTCGATACGTGCAACGTGAAAGATCCCAGCAGATGTTTAATCATCGGTGACTCGTAAATATACTTTCGTATAATCCATGTTGATACAAAATTAAGTAATTAAGTGGCAACGTTGCCTTAACATTTTGCACATTTCATTTCGACACTTGTTCAATTAATTTACGTCATCGAATTCTGCTTTTAATATCACGACCAGAAATCCCACGAAAGGGAATTCCAAGCAATCGATTAATATCCTTTCTCGTCTCTGTTTCTTCAACCTAGTTTTTACAATTTTCCAAAGGAAATTTATGTTGCTTCTAACGTTACAACGAATCATTGCTCGATCTTTAATCGCCTAATATAAATCATTCTCTTTCCTGTTTCAGGATAAACACGGACATGAAATTCGGTGCTATGTGTGGATTTAAAAAATTGTTCGTCAACACGGGCGCGGATAAAATAAACGAAGCGGAGAAGAACACCGAGTATTGCCCAGATTTCTATATTCCGAATCTGGCGTTGTTAAACCCCCTTATCGATTCGCTGCAAAACGAATCGGCGAACTAGAAAATGTCGTGTTTCTCCTGTTTCCATTTGCTCGGTGGTAAACTTTACAAAGCGATATGTAACACGCTAAATTAATTTTCGTTATTAATGAAACGTTTCCTACGAAATATTTTTCTAGCAGAATTGTTCAGGATTTTTTGTTCAACTTTACAACTTCTCATTTGTCATTGATTTTTAGTCGCTTTAGACGATAATATTAATGTCTGCGAATGAATAATGAATAACTGTAAATATGATGATAGTACCCAATGAAACGAGATTTTATTTAATCAGTTCAATTTGCATTTCTGCCGAGAATTACTGACAAGGCGAAGGTTAAATTAAATATGCTAACTCTTATTATAACCTCACTCGTATCGGGCTTGTTCGTAACCGAAATAGAAAAAACATTTCCGATGTGTATTCAGCGAAAATTGATGGCACGTTCGTGTATCTCTATCTTCAAATTAGTATCATTATCGTAATTGATGTATTAGGCCACATATGTAGAAACTGAAGCTTCGTGGAGTTTCTATATTAACAGTTCCTAACGTGAAACACTTGTATAAGATGTATCAAATTGTACCAACTATAGGATCAATTCAAAGTGAAATTAGAAAAATAGCATATTACCAAATACAAGTACCAATTATTTTCTTATTGTTAATTATATCGTGAATTTTCTATAAATTTTTGCCATAAAAACTATAGTAGAACCTCGATTATCCGAAATGATGCGGGTATTTCGGATAATACGATAAGATTTATCAGCGTTCGTAAATCGCATAATAAGACAATAGAAAACATTTTGATAACGTCATGTTGTATGCGCGTTTAGGTTTAATTAATTGTTTAATCGATTGAAAGTTTGATCGACTGTTTTCGCATTACCAAATTATATTTGCATTTTCGTACTCTTTGTATTAATATTTCGGAAGAAGAAAAAAATAAAAAGGAAGTTATGGTAAAAATTAAAGTAGCTCGGATAATACGGAACTTCGGTTAAACGGATTTCGGACAACCGAGATTCCATTTTCCATATTGTTATGTAATTTCTGTTTCAAAGTTTAGCATAAAATTTGCATACATATTAGATATAGACAAATGAGAATACACAATATATCACATAGATATGTAAGACAAATCCGTTTAAGTTTAGCGATATAATTATGGGAGTGGTTTAGCATTATTGTAATTCATAGTAAAATGATTGAAACGCATTGAGTCATCGTACGCATCAATGCTAATGTAGCGTCACTTGCGCCACAATCTCAACGTTGCGTCGTTACTAGTCGATGTATTAATCTCGATGTTATATCATCATTGGACTATGGGTTTTTTTATATTTTTAGTTAATTAACAAATGCAAAAATATAGTATATAAAATATCCGAAGGTGTGGCAACTCGTTACGATATTCAACGAGCGAAAGAAATCTCTATCGAGATTCTATTTCTCGTATTCGTAAAAATCTAAATTCGAATGGACATTTGTAACTATAACGACATGCTAATCCTAACCTAAATATAACCTAACGCTAGTTGTCGTCAGAGCGCTTTTGGGAAGTGTAAGGTTTCAAATATCTACAAGAGCCACATAACATATCCAAATATATAAAATATCCAAAGTGGAGTACCTATTGTGATATTTAAAGGATGAAACAAATTCCTATTTACATTTTGTTTCTTCCGTCTCGTTCATGAATATGTAAAGTTCCATAAACACCCGACAATATATTACTGCCACGGTAATCCAAATAAGCATATCGGGTCAAGAGGTGGTTTCGAGAAAAATTACTTTTAACAACCAGTTATCGATTTCACATACATCACATTTGTATTCAAAATATAAACTGTGACATCTTCCGTTTCAATAGGAAAAATTTCTTCCTTAATATATATATATATATAGATTTTATAAAAATAATAATAATTGTTAATATAAATGAAATTATAAAAAAATGTAATAAATAATAATGATATACATATAATACGTTTTATTATATAATAATTTCTTACTAGTATAATAATAAATATAAACTGCGGTAAAAAAAGAAAAAAAAAAAGAAAAGAACAAAGGAAGACGTTTGACGCTTCCTGGTCAACGACTGACGCGTTCACAGCGCACAATCGGCGACACCATAGACCTGCGCCGATACGAAGTGGAGAAGGGGCACATGCAGCCGGGCCATTGCATAATACAATCAGCAGCGACACGGTACGGATACTTTGGAATGAAGAAAATACGCCTGTGAGCCTGAAACGACGGTTTGCACGAGTGCCAGAACCGCGAGGATCATGCAAGAACACCCGGTACGTATTTATCACGATAAAACACCTTTCTTTATTCCATATGAGCACATTGTTCATGAAAATCGACGTTTTTCATTTCGTAAGCATCGGTACATTATCCAAAAAATGTTTGAGAATCGTATAAATTTCTTTCGCACCGTAGAATGTGTTAATGTAGAAACTGTAATAAGGTTCTGGTCGATTAAAGTCGAATTTATTTTCAAGTAAACACGAATGCAGCGAGTTGCTTACGCGATGCATATTTCAGTTTCTCGTTCGACGATGAGAGAAGACGTGAATCAACACTTTTCATAAACGTTGACATATTTTATACAAACATAATAAAACATATTTCACAACGTATAACGTGTTAACATAAAAGCTAATAAATTTCCATCGATTAAAACGGAATTCGCATTCGAATGAGTTTAAGCATAGCGCATGGATTATACGATGCAGATGTTTTTCATTTGACGACTAGAGACGCGAGTCGATGTTTTCGAAAAAGTATCGGAAAATTATAAAATCGATTCCACAGACACTTACTACTAACAACGTGTCAATGTAGTCAACTCTGATAAAAATTTTCGCTGATTAAGATTGAATTTGTTCCCACATTGAAGAGAATATATAGCGAGTGAGTGGTACCTGTGATGCAGACCAAGTTAGAGAATTTGAATACGATATCAAGGCCACGGGTCGAGCTGAATTAGAAGAATTGATCTTTTCGATTGATCGTGAGTATGGCGTTCTTTGAACTGATAATTGTGTTTCGATATCCGATGAAAGCAATGTTTTCGAAGTGAGTAACATAGATGAATTTTGAGCGATATTTTTGAGAATGTTAGTAGATGAGGATTGTCCGAGACGATCAAAAACTACGAGGAAACACAGCGCGCTAAACCTCTTTGTAGCAGGAATTCGATTAGGAAACAATGGCATTACGTGCTCGATTGTTACTGCACGTGTTCCACGCAGCTTCGACTTTTCAGATGACGAGCATTGTTTTTAGACGGCCGCGTGGCTCTAACAGCTACGTGAATTTTGGATATAACCTGCTACATAGGTCAATTGTAAAGTGATTCGAGAGAGATAGATAGTCGATGCTTATCTAATCTCGTTGAGGAAAATTACTGACGCTCTTCTTGTCACAATAATCTTTAGATAAATATAACATAAAACAGCGACTAAGGCACAATGGCAGAATCGTAAAAAAAAATGTTATGTTCGTAGACAGCAGATGACAAGAAAATAAATTTTTTAGTGAAACGAATTAATGGACTTTAGTAATATGGAAGCGAATTAAAAATCTAGAAATTTATATGTTTCATACGACGTGATTAAATTTTAATTATTATGACGAGCTAAGATATAATAATGGAATTTCATAAACTTAATAAATAATGAAATGGATTAAACATTTTTTTAGCATAGTTTCAATCGATAACTTGAATTATCGTTTGCGCTCCACTAAAAATCGTTGACAAAAAGATTTCAATCAAAATTCAATTCTCCAAACCTTCGACAAATTTTTATCACTCTAATTACATATCAATTATTATTTCTATTCTATAAGAAATCATGTAAGAAAGGATTTTGACCGAAATTTAAGTCAACATTTTGAATTATACAAAATAACTGCAATCAAGATTCAAAATTCCAAGGCATCAAAAAATATCTATTCCAAATTTTAGAGTATTTTATCCAAAAGTATTACAACTAAATTTAAACTATTATTTTTCTTCTACTGAAAACATCTTTAAAAAATTTTTTTCTTATCAAAATTCAGAGCTTTGTGCCACGAGCACTTTGTAGCAGCCATCCGATTAGGCCCTGTTCCATTTTAACTCAAGGTCGTGTCTCTTTCTAGTACTGGCGCTCAACCATCGCGATAACGTGCAGTTTCGTGGTCATCCTCGTGGCTGCTGTTTGGACTATAAGGAAAACTTCCCATGAAAAACGGAAACGGTCTCGAACAAATGATTCAAAAGAGCCAGACAAAGTGAACTCGAATGTTAATAGCGAGAGCAACATAAATAACAAGAACGAAGTAACTCGCGAGGAAAATGTAAATGTGGAGGAAAATGAAGAAAGAAACGACGAACAATCTCCAAACGATAAGGAATATCCGAACGATGAGGAACGTCCAAACGATGAGGAACGTCCAAACGATGAGGAACGTCCAAACGACGAGGAACGTCCAAAAGACGATACGATTGCCGAATTACCAGATCCAAAATGGGAGAAGGTTGGCCAGATTCAAGAACTATATATGTATCCATTGAAGTCTGGACGTGGAAAGAATGTAAGGGAATGTGACTTCACCGAATATGGAATGAAATTGGACGATGCAGGAAAGTTCACCCTCAGAGACAGGTAAGCAAACTTTTTATGATAGTTCTCCTAGATATGATCTTCGATTCTAGGGAAAATTTTATTTGTCAGTAATTTTCTTAACGGTTTCATGTACCTTAGTTTTGGTCTTAATATTAAACATAATATATCCATGGATATAGTAAAAATGTTATTTATCGTGTTTCAGATTAGTTACGCTGTATTATATGAGGTTCTTTTTAGCTTTTTTTAGGTATTTTAGTTCTTACATTTGCTCAAGTGCATTTTGGTTTTGATAAACAGTGAATTTTTTGTGTAGAAAATTTGTTTGTCATTTATTGAGAATTAATTCTATTATAGCAATTGCATTGTCGGATAAATATGCCAAAGCTTTTGTAAAAAGATAATGTCCAGTATTAGGATCATTATTCGGTCATAAAACTCATCCTAATTCACGTTTATCCAGTGATTATCCCACAGAACCTTTAACACGTATACTATGAAAATATTAAAAAACAAGGAAGCATGCATTATTTTCACTATATCATTAACATTTATACTTGTTTCTTCAATAAAACGTCATCAAACATCTTCAAACACCCTTCACAATATTCTATTAACATTTTCAACTCTTTCAGCTCCGTTTTCATAAAATTATAAAATTCAACGTTTATATTCACTATACAGAAATTTCACTGCACTACAATAAATTAGCTTCACTATACGAGAACATTGTATTACAATACATATAACTAACAACAACGACATACAACTAAATCCTACAGACCCCTTCCCAAAGGAACCAAAGATGAATCCCCTGCTGTTCATCAGAATGTTTCTAGTGTACAACGAGGAAACTGGACGCTTCCAAACCGGAAGACAATACCCAACCTTGATCCTAGTGAGTTTATCGACGGTGGATGAGAACAAGGTGAAGTTGGAGGCCGTAGGGATGCCCAGTGTGATCTTCGAGGTTCCAAAGAATTTGAAGAACGCGTCTGAAGCCGTGCAGTGCAAAATGTGGTGGGGAGAGCCGGTGAAGTGTATCGATTGTGGCACGGAACCCGCCGAATGGCTATCGAGGTTCGTATTTCCATCTCTTCCCTTTCTACTTTGTAAATAGGCTGCGAATTTTTACGTACCTTTAGGAAATTTCGCACAGAAATTTCTCGATAAATCTTATTTTCCTTTATTTCACCATGATAAATGTGTCCTATCGATTTTTAGTCGGATAAATTAATTCTGACTTGGCTTCGAAATTGATAGAGATGAAATACGTTGGAGCTGTCAGATCTGATGCACTTGGAAAATTGAAAAATTAAATTGATGGATTTCTAAATCTTTATTAATTTTCATTATTGATATTGATTCGTAATTAATTCATATTGATTATCATTAATAAGACTCACGATTCTTCGAAGATTTCTGACTGGAACGACTTCTGGTCTTCGATTGGGGTACACGATGATGGATAGAAGAAACGTCTTCGTCGAACCGTGGAAAAAATTCACTCAAGTATACCAGAAACTTAGAAGCGAAGATACCGTAATTATCTCAATTTTTGTCTTCCTTTTAGCGGGAAATTCATATATTTTGCTGATCGAAGGGATGTTTTCTAGGGACTGTTCAGTGACCTGGCCAGTTATATGTTAATGACCACAAGCTCCGTTGAACAACTGAACGAGAAGTTAGAGACACCAGTGTCTTCTCTACAATTCCGTCCAAATATTTTGGTCTCCACGCAACAACCATTCGAGGAAGATGAATGGGAATGGATTAAAATCGGTGAACGTGTCGTGATTAGGAACGTCAAACCGTGCTCACGGTATGGTATACATATTTTAATTATCACGCACTCTTAAGTAATTAATTTTATGTGTCCCTGATATCATCAAAATATTACAATTTAAAAGAAATATTTAGAACAACGACGAGTAAATTTATAAAATAAACGAAATAGATATATACAGGACGTCTCAAAATTACATATTTCGTGAATGATTCATTTAGAACGCCATAACAGCGAGTTTCTGCTATGTTTCTAGGCGAAGATTCTTCAAAGATTCTTACGCGAAGAAATATGTATAGTTTGCGTTAATAGTTAACACATATAACGCTAATATACTCTCCTCATGATGTACGATCCATAAGAACCTTGACATCTTAACAATTTTAAACGTAACGTTTATCCACTGTTTCTCGAAATAGAGAATTCAAGTTACGGATTACTTGAATAATGCAATTCATATTTCAGATGCAAACTAGTGGGCGTGAATCCAGAAAACGGTGCGATGGACCAGGAGGAGCCGTTGAAGACTTTGAAATCGTACGATGAGATACACTATCTTCATCGAGCATATGGATAAACCAAGAACTCATAATTACACTGGTTGACAAAAGTCTTTGTACATATAATTGGTTTTTTCTGTATATTGTGTGTGTCATATAAAACATTTTGAAATTGCAAAATGTTTCACGTAACACGCGTAATACGTTGATTGAAAGTGTCCATAAGTGTACAAATAACTTTCGTGAGCCACTGTACTTCAGAGATTCGCCTTTATCGAATCAATTTCTAATCTTCTCCAGTTTCAGGGAGCCAACTGATCCAGAACGAATCTCGCTGGAGGGCAAGGCGCCAGTTATGGGGATATATTGTGGACTGTACGTTACTGGAAGGGTGAAGATCGGCGATGAGGTGTTCATTCATCGATCCAATGATTCGTCGGTAGAATTGAATCATCGGGAAGCAGAAAATCCTAGATAGATAAGAAATATATTGAGAACTAATTCGCTTTCGATGGCCTTTCTATTTCAAAATAGATAAAGTTCGTGCGTTAAAAAAGATACCGATATATGTACGTTCATGTTCGATGAACAATTATGGAATATACTATTTTCAGGCGAACGATTCAATCGAGTAATTCCTAGAAGATTCGAAAGACTTCAAGACAATATAAATGCGCCATTTGTACGATCGATTCTTGTCAATTCAAAGTTATGTAATTGTTATACATTGTATATGTATGTTAGGTGTCCTAAAATAAGTGGCACTGGTTTGCATCGGTGTTCCTCAATTCATGTATTTTAGGGCACTTCAGAGATAATGTTTAAAAATCGTTATGCCAAATAAAGTTTCGATTGTTATACAAAGTCCGTGTCTATTATTTTCTTTTTTTTTTCTTTTTTATGAAACCCAAGCTAAGTTTGAAAATGATTTTACCTCAAAGAAGAATTAACTATTTTAAGAAGAAATGATATATAATATTATATGATATTAATACAGAGATATAAATTAATTCCCTATTAAAGACAATACAATACATACTAAAAAGCTGAAGATTTAGAGAAACAGCAGTTAACGTTCACAAATTTCACAAAACACCATCACCTTTGAAACAACTAAATGAACATTTTTTCATTTACTTTCTTCGTTACTCTTCTTTGTTTTTAAAAAGTGTATATAATTTTTCATGTTTATATCTTCCAAGTAGAAAGATCTTGTAACAGTTTGTAGATCAACCGAAAGCTTAATTCACGAGTGATACGAACAAAGACTCTGAGACGAATGGTGTATGGTCGCGAGAGTAATTGCATAGTAGATAAATGGTAATCAGAGGCCATGTTAGATAAAGAGAAATGGTAGAAGAGTAGGGAGACTATAAATAGTAATACGTTCACAAGTACCATCTCTTTCAATAGTTTCAGTCTTCCAGACACGACACGTTCATGCATCATGTTGATCCATTCGTTACTCGCGTCTATCGTTTTTCTTTCCGGATCTCTGACAGTGTTCTGTCGCGATCCAAAGCCAGATGGTAAGCAGAATTTTTCTTCATTCTCCTATTCCTATAATCGTCATATAATATGTTAAATATAATTACAGTGTAAAAAGATTAAAAAATGAAAATTTGAACAGCGTTTCAGAACACTTTGGGTCACATTAAGCCTCAAACTTCAGCGGAAGTGCAGGCTGAGGCTGCCAGAGGTGTTGCTGAAAGATTATTGGGACACAAACGTGCTGCAAAATTCCTAATGTCGGTGAATCCTGATCTTGGTCCTACCGGACTAGATACCTTCTTGGTAACTCGTCTATCACGTTATAATTGTGTACAGATAAGCACAGTGCCGTGAATAATTGTAAATTCAATTCTGTTTCTAGATTTTTCACAATATCGAAACAATAGTTGACAGGATCGTTCGTATAATTTCATGTTATGATACAAACCGAAACTGAAGATACAACAAACGAAAATTTTCTTCTTTTCAACTCTGGAAGAAATTACATTTTCTTTTAAACTTGTGTTCTCGGCTGTGAAAAGAAATCATAGTGTTAGGTATACTATCCAATAATTTTTTTAACCAGTTAACTGCGGAATTTAGTTTTAGAAATCTCTCGTGGTATTAAGTCGTGGAGTGCGTAGATAAATACAAGTGACGACGAGTATACTCGTCAAACGCAGTTAACCGGTTAAAGTTTCGTTTTGAATATCCACCTACCCGGGTTTTATTTCTTTTTTTCTTTTACGTTCAACGATATTTTCTATAGGTAGCTTCTTCTGATCGTAAACTTTTTTTTTGCTTGAATTCTCCGCAGGATTTACATACTCGATCGGATTTAGATCAGGACTGAACGATGACCATGATAATAATCCTATTTCAAAATCTTGAAACCACATTTTTGTAGCAGCTGCCTTCTTGAATAGGGCCATGGTCTTGTTGAAAAATTACCTTTTTGTCGTTTATTTCAGTTACAGAAGGGCGATAATTCGCCATGTAAGATCTCCTGATACCCTATAGCGTTCAATTTACCTTTACAAAAACTAGTTTATGTAACATATCCAGGCACGAGTAATGTTTTCTTGGAAATAATGAAGAAATAATGCAAAATACTCGTTTTGGTTTACAATTATTCACAGCACTAGATATGAATAGATATTTGAGTCCGCAAGCTTCCAACCTACGCTCTCAAGTTTGATAAAGACCTCGACCTTGCACTTGACACTGTGACCTTATTAGTATAGAGATATAGAGATATACATCTATTATCCAGATATACAAACTATATAATATGGAATTAATATAATAATGGTAATTCCAGAGTTATGAATAGCTTGCTCTACTATAAGTATCTATAGGTATCTTCGTGCCTTCAAAATTCCCATAAATGCATAAAAATCAGTAGTCTACTTATTACGCAACTGCAAATTCAACTTAATTGCCAGATCAAGAAAAACTCCTTGGACCAAGTGGAGATCTTTGGCAGTTCCGGCGTGGCTGTAGCTTGGGGCTTGCACTACTACCTGAAGACTTATTGCAACGTTCACATTTCATGGGAGGGGAATCAAATCGAACTTCCTCAGACTTTACCAGATGTTCGAGTAAAAGTCACGTCCAATGATAGGTACGAAGTTTCAAGCAAAGAAGATGAAAACACTCGTAAACCGCAAGGGAAGACTATGATAAGTCATATTTTGTATGAAGCAGCAATTGCTGAATTCACTGCAACGTCAATGAAACCTATATTATCAAACTATGTTGCAATTTGGTTCGCAGACAAAATATATAGTGAACATTTTAAGAACATCGACAAAAATGCATTTGTCAAATTCATTTGTGCTCCTGTGTAATCTTCATCTGTCTTTCTCTTCGACACTATTTAATTCTTGAATTAGGCTTGGTAGAATTTATATATTATTAGACTTAGTTAGAACAGATCTAGTATTATATGTATCGCGCGTTTTAAGAACATCTGAATGTCACAAAGCTAGTCGTTAGACTATTAAAATTAAAATTATTCGTTAAATTATATTCAATTTGGGTCCTAACAGATTGCTCTTGTTTCAACCATGTCACGTCAAATGTAACATGAAAATTCGAAAATTGACAAAAATTGATTTATCTAGTCCTTCTCGTGTAATCAACTTTTGTTTCTTTCCTATGCTACTTAATCCATGAATTGCGCAGGTTTAGGTACTATCAGAACGTATGCACTCTGGGTTACACTTTCGCATGGTGGCAATGGGATCACTGGGAAAGAAACATCGACTGGATGGCCCTTAATGGAATCAATTTGGCTCTTGCTTTTAACGGGCAAGAGGCAATCTGGCAGAGAGTATACCTCCAATTGAATTTCACTTCAGACGAGATTAATGAGCACTTTGCCGGGCCAGCATTTTTGCCTTGGTAACCCTTACAATGCTTTTCGTTAGAATAATCGTGGTGGAATCCTGACATTCATAACATAATTTCAAGTATACTTTTGAAGTATATAATAAATACTTCAGGTGTTCATTTATAGGTAGACAGCGCGTCTTTATGCAAATTTATATCTTTGTAAACATACCCAAAGATATGAAAATTAAATGGCAGCTTATTTCATTTACAAAGTTCATTATTTCAGATTTAATGGAAGCTGCAGCTATTATTATAATGAATAATTTTGCATATTTTATATTTTTATAGTTTCTGAATTTTGAGATTTTCTATAAATCCATCAACATCTGCAGTATATTGATAAAACATTTCTTTATCTGTTTCTTTATCTCTCTTAGAAAATCTGCTCTAATTATGAAACTGTTTGTATTTAACTGTTGATTTCCTCGGAACAAAAAACATTGTAGAATTATCGATAACTTTCTGGTATTTTGGATTATCTATTTGACGAATCATTGAAGAGACACTTTCTCCGTTTACCTTGACTTAGTGCAATGAATAGGTCCAAAGTTTCATTTGTAATTTTCAATATCTTATGGTTACTATGCAATTTCTTCAATCATGGAGATTATTAAGTTCTCAATTATTTGTTGATTATCTGAAACTTGGTTCTCCACTCAAGATTAATCGTGCTAAATTTGTCAACCACCAAGTCTGAAACTTAAAAAAGATGAAAGAATTGAAAATTAGTTCATTATTTTTGTCTGAAACTTGGTTCTGTAATAAAAAAAAGAAAAAAAATGGACTGAGATCAACTGTGCTAAATCTATTGAAATTTAAAATTAACAGAAAAATGGGGAAGACTTAATATCTTAATGTTTAAAAATTAGCTCCTAATTCTTCTTGTTGAAACTTTAATTTTTGTATCAAAAAATTGATTTAAAAATTGTAGTAAAAAGAAGATTTTAAAGTCTTCAATCTTCGGAATTACTTCATTTAGGAATTCTATAAGTCAAAAGAGAGTTAACTGTGAGAAACTAATCTACCGAATTTTTTAAAGGACTAGTTAGTTGTTCTTCCATGCAATTTTCATTCTAATCCTCTAATTAGGTCTAGAATGGGTAACATTCGAGGTTTCGGTGGTCCTCTAACCTCAAGCTGGCACGAAAAATCGCTTCGACTACAGCACAGAATCCTTCAAAGGATGAGGGAATTAGGAATAATCCCTGTTCTTCCTGCTTTCACTGGGCACGTACCTAGAGCTTTCCCCAGACTATTTCCAGAAGCCAACGTGACGAAAAGTGCGACGTGGAATTCGTTTTCGGACAAATATTGTTGGTAAGAAAAAGAAATTTCTTATTCCTCTGACATCGCTTCAACTCTACATCTATTGAATCTTATGCTACATATCTATCGTATTATTGAATTTTACAATTATTGGTAGCATCTACTTGATCTTTAATTCTTCAGATTGTAATAAAAAATTGCGATAAACTATCATTTTTTCTTTCTTCTAAGCAAACGAAATTTTGATAATAAAATAGTTAAGAAACAATGAATATTTGCTTTGTGATATTTTGGATCTAGACGTACATAATATTAATTAATCAATGATAAAATGTATTGATACATTACTCAATTTGTATCACCGATTAAATCTTGCTTATTTGCAGCTTTATCGTTCAGAGATAACGGATTGTTATTATTTAGAGAAAATGATAAGCTAAGCCTCAACTCTTGTTGCACTTTAAACATTGTCAAGACTATCATTTCTTACTTTTATGCTATACCTTACTATTTCTGAATGAAGATATAAATCTATTTTCAGCCCTTATCTTTTGGAACCTACAGATCCCCTGTTTCATAAAATTGGAGATCTATTTTTGAGAACGGTAGGTGAAATCTAAAATTCTTCCAAAGGATATTTCCACCTCTGTGTTCGTGGTTTCCAGTATATCAAGGAATTTGGAACCGATCACATATATAATTGCGATACTTTCAATGAAAACGAACCCCCCACCAGCGAACTGAAATTTTTGAGGAACGTAGGACATTCGATTTTTCAAACTATGCTCAGTGTTGATCCACAAGCGATATGGTAACACGATATATTATATTAACATTATATACTAACGTATATTAACATATATTAATAATTTGTTAACAGTTTATTAGTAATCATTTATTAATCTAATAATAATAATAATTGGTAATTTACAGCTTCGATGGAAAATTTGAAATAGCTTCCTCCATTTCACTGATATCTTATTTCTCCTAGTTATTAATTGGAAATTGATTCTGCAGATGTTAAGCTGTAATACACGAAAGTGAAATTATTTTTCAAGGTTAATGCAAGGATGGCTCTTTGTTCACGATGCTGTCTTCTGGACGGAACCGAGAATAAAGACATTTTTAACCTCAGTCCCATTGGTGAATATGCTTAAAACAGACATTCGAATGAATCTTTTAAAAGCTTATACAATACTTATCTTCTTTCTGATCTTTGGTTTTTAATTTAGGGAAGGCTGATAGTATTGGACCTTCAATCAGAACAATTCCCGCTATACGGTAAACTAAAGTCCTATTATGGCCAGCCATTTATTTGGTGCATGTTGCACAATTTTGGTGGGACTCTTGGAATGTTTGGTTCTGCTCAAATTATTAATCGCGTAAGTTTTTTTTTACAAAAATGTAGTTTCTACGATCTTCTACTCTCAAATTTCATCACTGGTGCACGTACGCCATGTTCTGCACGTTCGTTCACAAAATGGCGCTCTCTTTTACCACCTTACATAACCTCAACACGTGTAAAAAGAAGATTCGAATTACATAGCAAAACAACACTAAAAGATATTTAACATTTGGAAAGAGTGGAAGATTTCCTCAGTCTTAACTTTCCAAAATTAATTTGCAATAGTTTCTTAATTATCTAAAATTGAATTTTTCATTAAAAAAATTCAATCGCGATTAACTAACAATGAGATAATTTTGTTGCGTGATTACCGATTGTTTTTCAGCGAGTTTTCGAAGGAAGAAACATGGAAGGAAGTACAATGATCGGGACAGGTCTGACACCAGAGGGCATAAATCAAAATTATGTTATTTACGAGTTGATGAACGAGATGGCTTATCGTCAAGAACCTGTCAACTTGGATAATTGGTGGACAAATATCTATTAATTTTTCCATTAGAAAAATAATTGCGTACAAAATGACATATTCATAAATTGCAATATTCGCTGTTTCAGGTTCGAAGATTATGCTAGTCGAAGATATGGAGCATGGAATGAGTACGCGGTTGCAGCATGGAAGAATTTGGGTAGCACTGTATACAATTTCCGAGGCATTTCGAAAATTAGAGGGAAATACGTGATTACCAGGCGACCGAGTTTGAATCTCGCTCGGCTGGTGAGCTTAATTACTATTCTCATTGAAGTTCTACCAGATTTTTCCCTATACTGTCCCAAAGCTGCAGCTATCGTAATTTAAAAGAGAACAAAGTTCTGATAACATAGAGGAAATCATTATTTCATGTATACAATTTCCATACAAGTTTATCTAATAACCAGAACCGGTTAGAAAATTAATATAATGTTCAATCAACCCATTAAGAGCCAACGTTGTATTAACACTTATGAAAATGATCTATTCTTTTAAATTATTTGCTAAATATGTGTAATATGGGACATTGTACAGACTTGGTATGATCCGGAGAAGTTCTATTCTACTTGGTACATATTCCTCCAAGCGAGGCACGGAAGACAAAACAGCACCCTCTACCGACATGATGTGGTTGATATAACTAGACAAGCTCTTCAACTAAAAGCGGATAAAATTTACTCTGCTTTAGTCGAATCGTTTAATCAAAAGAATGTGACGACATTCAAGTAAGTTCTGGATTTGAGATTACTGAACAGATGAAACGTTCTATTATCTGCGGTAGATCATAGGTTGAAAGTTCTATTACCTACAACAGATAGTACATGACATCTACCTACAATAGATATTAGATAAATTCTAGCAATTTCGTAATTCATCAAATTTCAAATAGATATATTATTATATAATCTTCGTATTATTTCAATATTATTAATTATTAGATTGAGGATTTTTATGCGTTTATGCGTTATTTAAAGGTGTAAAAATAGAATTTGCATAATATGCGAAAATACACATGGAAACTATCTAAGGTAAAACAGTTTTGGGGATCTGTAAAATATTCGTAAAAAAATGTTAAAGAATTAATTTACTTAAAAAGGTATAAAATTGCATAAAGATACCTAGCCTGAAAATATTTTCGATTCATTCTAAAATTATGATTGATCATACGTGTAGATTGCAGGCTGATCGTCTATTGGAACTGTTCGATGACCTCGAAGCCATCTTAGCATCCAGTGAAGACTTCTTATTGGGAACATGGCTAGAAATGGCGAAAAATCTGGCTACTAACGATGCGGAATCGAAATTGTATGAGTACAACGCGAGGAATCAGATTACTCTGTGGGGACCACGAGGAGAGATTAGAGATTACGCGAACAAACAGTGGTCAGGAATTGTCTCGGATTATTTTAAACCTCGCTGGGCTATTTTCCTGGATGACCTTACTACTAGTCTAACAAAAGGAACGAGCTTGAATATCACGAGGATCAACGAACGGATTTTCAAACAAGTTGAAAAACCGTTTACGCTCTCTAGAAAAATTTATCCAACAAATGCGACAGGTATAAGATAATTTGCAATCCTGAAATTTTTATAATTGAACTTTCTCTTCTTATTGAAATTTTTCAGTTAGAACTTTATAATATTAGATCTTAAAATCTGAGTTTCTTAATATAGAAATTTAAGGGTCAAGCTTTCCTTATACTGTGCTTTTGAATGTAGAAATTTTTGGCTCTGAAATATTGAAATCGCTAATTTTTGATACCGGAAATTTGGAATCAGAATTTTTGGCCATCTCGAATTTACAGTACTTTAATTTTGAACTTGCAAACGTTTTGTTTACAGGAGATTGCATCGACGTAGCAATGCGAATTTTATCCAAATGGTATCAACCGTCCATTTTTGATTTATTCAGATCCATGAAATATTTAAATATTATGAGAGACAAAGGAAGAATGTAATATTTCAATTATTATCGTTCATAGTGATTAAGCTTGTTACTGGTCACATTCATCGTAAAAGCTGTTAAAAGTTGTTAGTAAAAAATAATATTGTTGCAAATGATAAAACGCTGTGAATAAAATGCAAAGATTCATAAAGAAAACATGAAAACTTAATAACATATGCCACTAATAGTTAAAAGAAATGTATGTACATATGTATGCAGGGTATTTCAAAAATTGTACATAAAATATTCATTATGAATATCAATGAATCGTTCATTTCATATTCATTAGAACATTGGTTAAAATATCGGAGCATGAACTTTATAAAGATCGTTATTATTGACAAAAGGACACTCTACAACAGTCGAATAAAATTACAGAATTGGAAACAACAACGACAGATTCGAGCCGAGAGCAAAAAGAGGGAGAATCGTAAATTCGCCTAAGAATTATATAAAAAGGAGTTACACACGATTCACAAATACCTGTCCACTTTACCAAGTACATCGGCTAGACCCGTGAATTATCGATAAAAGTACTACATAGATACATACTTCGCTCCTTGCTCGTCTTCACTGGTCAATATTATGGCAGTAGACGACTAAACGTAATCACTTCCGACCAACCGACTGTTTTTTCTTTCGTCTATTAAAAATAACGAACCAAAATCGTCTGTGAGATTGATTGTCGAGAAAATCAATACACTAGTCGAAAACGTCAGCCAACTCTCGCTTCAATTGAATCGCCATGTTGGATTTGGTCACAGCGTCAGTTAACGACCTCTCGCGGTTACAACGATCGATTTTTCTTTCGTTTCGCGTTAGACATTGATCACGAACACGATCGTCGATAATCGATCCCTCAATTGGCCAATTTATGACGATCGTTTGAAATATTCTCGTTCTCAAATGGAAAATTTACGATTTACTCTATTTAGAATAGACTTTCCAAGATTTCGAGATTTATCTGTTTTAGATTATAAGCTATTTAGCTGTCTCTAAATGAATTACTGGATATTTTCATTGCTTTTGTTTGGGAATCTAACTCGTCGAGTGAAATTGACTGTCAATTGAGGGCCAATCCTACTTTACACGTGATTTGGTTTATTTTATTACAAGTAGATTAAGAAACATAGTGCGCATCTAATACGAAGTACAAAATATCTTGTGCATTTCGTAGGAATATTCGTAACGTGTGAGATACATCCATTATCATACACGAAAGTGTACCGTCGTGGGTAAAAATGTCATCGAAACCTGAGCCATTGAATAACGTTTAGGAGATTTTTATCAACGACGGGACGGTTCGAGAAATATTTCTGGGGATACGTAATATTTTTATTCGAGATCAGTGGAAAATTTGTAAATATTCTTAATAGTAATCTAAATCGAAATTCTCTAAACTCGAGGATATAATGATGAAAATTCTTATCTTTTTTTGTTTTTTTTTTTTTTTTTTTTGTTTCGCTTTTAGATTATTACATCATGCTTCGAGGTAAAATTTCAAAAATTTTTTAGGGTAGGGTTTTTTTCAAGATGGAAGAAAGTGTAAGCTTTGATACATAGAAAGCAAATTGTGATTAGAATAAGATTGGATGAAATTTTTCAGCTCAAAATATTACATACCATCAGAAATATCGTAAATATAAGATTCTAGTCTTTTTATGATACACATACCCGTAACAATTAGACGCAGAAGGCCTACCGATGCACCGCGTGTCTTCCTTTGAGATCTTCTTAGTGCGAATGCAGCGCGATCTGAAGTTTAACTCTTTAAATACAAACAATTCGTCATTCATTTTGCCTCACAGTTATGAAACATCCTCTATATCAACCAATATCATCGAAACAGATATTTTACAATTTTAAGTGGCTTTACTTTCTTCGACACATTCTTCTATCTATTTATAAAAATATATACTGCACTACAGATTATTTCAAAATTTTAAGAATAAATGAAATATTATCCATCGGTAGACGATCTATTGACGTCGTTTTGCTCTTACAGCTACTGTTACTTGCTAATAAATAGACTGCGAATATTTATACAAATTCATATTTTTACGAATATCATTGAAAAAATGGGAGCTAAGAGTTCCAGCAAAATTGTTTTTTTTTTCTTTTATTAAACAACGGGTATTATTATTAACGGTTATTTAGATATTTTATATATTATATGTATTTTTGTATGTTTTACGTGCATTCTGCGTATTTTTGTATGTTCACATTGCCCATAAATGCATAAAAATCCGCAGCCTACTGATAAACGTTGATAACACCAGGAAACGGATGTCTAGTCGCCAACATGGGCATGTTCGTGAATCCTGTCGTTTCAGGAGAATTCGTGAGATCAGGACATGATATGATCATCGAATGTATCCGGTCGTGAGGTTCGACGGTTATCGATTAAATTCAAATACACATTTGTGGTCCCCCGGATATCAGTAAGGTCCAACGAAATCACGAATCTGACTTTGGTTACGTTCGCTTGGTCGCGTGCTTCGCACTATCCGCGAGACTTAAGTTTCTTTTTATATACAGGTCACATCAATTTGTTCGTGGCTTCGTTTTACTTGGGCTAGGAAAGACGATCTTGCGATTCGAGGTTAGAACGTACGATCAGCTGATTACATTAGGTAAAGTGATATAATTTTAAGGGGTACTTTCAATTTCATTAAATTTAATATTGTTATGCTATATGATCATGCTTCAGAGACATTCTGTGTATTAATCCTACCGCAATGATCGAATTCTTCCACGTATTAACAATGATTCCATCTCAATTTTCTCAAAATCAAACATTTCTTAACGATAGAAGAACACAATATTCGGTCGAAAATGGCCCAAAGAACACAGGAGGGTTAACGTGCTATGATTTTTGTTAAAAGATCGCACGATCGTTCTTCCCGATTCCGCGTTGAATTTTTCGAGGATACATATATACACAAAAGCAAACCACATATTATAGAACTTAAATAAGAATACGTAAAGGAACTGTTATCCTCGTAACGAATAGAGGTTAAAACGAACATAGAATTACAATTTCTTTTGGAAACGTTGATACCTAAACCGCGTGTTGCGAAAAAGACTTTTATCGAATCGTTTAAATCACGTAGAAGTACGAAAATGTGCACGATTACATCACAGAAGAATAGAAATAAAAAAGCTCGCCGAGAATCAATGTTCCATTCTCGTGATAACGTGAGTCTAAAACGATGTCGTTGTCTCAACAGGCTATTCTTTCGAGCCCCTTACGTTCTAACGTGGATAGAAAATACGGTTAATTCTATCAGCATTCAGCTGGCAAAGTTCGCCCTCTACCTAACGCTACTTACAATTAGTTAAAGTTCGTAAGTAAAACGCCATCTGGCTTCCAAGTGTCTCATTAACCTCTTCGGACCAAATCCTTTACAATTTAAACGAACTTCCTATTTTTTAAATTGAAAGCTTAATTGGAAGTATAAACGAGAAAAACTTTTTCTATTTTAGAAATCTCTTGTATCATTGGGTTAATTTTCTTATTTTAAAAATTAATCTAATGAAGTATAGTGCACCGAAAAATGCAAAACAAGATTTAGAGAATTTTAATTTAAATCGCAATGAAGTATCATCATTGACCGTGGTGATTCAGATTTGTAAAAAATGTAACTTCGCAAATATTTCCGATAATATTTCAAATACATAAATATTCATATAAGAATATTTTGTAGTATCCTAGTTATTTGCTATTTATTAAACCAAACAGAAATAATTTTGTAAATATTTTATATTATTTCAAGAGTACACAGGATATAATTAGTATATTAAAAATGTTTTAAAATACCATATTTATTTAAAGACTAGAAATGAACGTCATCTGAAGAGGTTAGCAGACAATTGAAAATATATTTATCATATATTTAAGTTCCTTCTTACATCTACGTTCGAAAATTTGGTTCAGCCGAGAATAGTCCAACCTGGTTTTTATTCTCGTTAATTTGACCGTCTACGCTGACAGTTTCATAGCGTTTCCTTAAATTAATTTCAGCTTGTCTTTTCTCCAGCTGTTTTCGAACTGTAGCAACGAGTTATTTCTAAATTCGTTACTTTCAGGTTTCACAAATCGAGGAAGTACCGCCTGGCGAGTTTAAGGCGAATTCACAAATGGACGTCGCCTCTAAACAGGCAGTCTGTCGACTCTAAATCGTACAGCCGAGTAATCGGCTTTGGTACATGATCGACAAATTATTTTATAATTTTTAATATTCGCGACTAAACTAACCGTCCTCGCGAAAAGTAGCCGTTTCCAAGCTATTTCAAGACTTTCGCTGTTTTTTTAAATTTATGTAAAATTGTGCCATTAAAATATTTTGGAACAACGACTATCGAAAGAAATTTTTAAAATAATTTTTAGCTGTTCAAAATCCTAAAGAAACGCTCCAAATTGAAAATATAATATGAATCTTGCACTAGTTAATTTTACTACATCATCGAATGTTAAGTCGGCTCATACCGTGTTCATCAACCGATTGGTTGATCGTGGTTTCCTTCGACGTGTTGATCCGATTTGTTTAAAGATATCACCGTTTTTCGACCTCCGTTTCTTGGCTGGATGCTTCCGTCACCGGAGGCAGAGGACTGTCTATGGATATTTGTCTGAAACTTTTTTCAAAAACACAGACGAGAAAATAAGAATAATAAATTATCATACGTTTCAATGAAATTGGGACAATGATTTTATAAATAGACGCAGTTTTATTTTAAACTAAACGAATAAATGATAATTAGAGAGATCGAGAACCACTGTTTCAACTATAACCTTTTCAATTATGAGATACATTACGGGCGTAAATTAGTACAACCACGAAATTTTCCCCGAAAATTGTGAAATATATCCAGTTTCGATCGATAAAACAGAATAATCATTAAATAAGAAATGTATAGATAGGAAACATTGATATAAAATACCGTCATTCAAGAACAATCAATTAATTTTGGAGAATTTCAATCAGGTTTGAAGAACTTGGAGCTAAGATATCGAAAAGGTTGAATCGTGAATAATTTACCTGCCGTTTGTTTGCCAATCGTAAGAATCTGGCGCAGAATTGCTTCTACCCGTTTTCTGAAATCGTTCCGACTTTGCATTTCTTATGGCTTTCCTCCCTGGTGAGGTCTCCTCAGCTCTTCCTGATGAGGATAGTTCGATGCTATCCACCGTTGCATCGGTACCCGCTGTTTTCCCACTTTTCTTCGGCAGGAAAGGATTCTAAACATCAGAAAACAATCCCTGACAATTTGAAAACAACATTATTCAAAAATATATTCTTCAGGACGATCAATTCCGTGTCACAAATTGGTTAAAGTGTTGCTACAAAGCGTTCGAATACTTCTGAGCGCTAGTGCACCAGAGATAGAGTCGTGACAATTTGAGAAAATCAGGGAAAAACATCACACACGAATAGATAATCTCTTCATGCTTCGATTCCTTCGCAACTCCACTGAACAACAACGTTTACAAAACGTGAGCAGAAATAAAAAGGACCTCTCGAAGAGCAGATAATCCTTCGAACGTTTAATTCTGAATACCATTGCTCGAACATTGTTCTCGATTCTAAGGGTAGGATTTCAAAGGACCTCTTGTGAAATTTTCGCGAATTTCCGACCTATTTTCGCGAGATCGTTTGAACCTTTGGTGAAAGCTGATAAGAGAAGAGGAGAAAAAACTAAAAAGAAAGATAAGAAGAGGGAGAAAAATAAAGCGAGAAAAACGCTTTACGCTTTTATGACATCGACACTCCACCGGCGTTATTGCCGTGTTTACGGAGCCGTCAACCTTCCTTGAACTCGGCTGATATCGACTGACTGTGCTCGTCAAATAATAAGGCCAGAGACGTGGCGCCGTGACGAGAGCAGGAGGTAGCTTTTCCACGCTACGGGAGCGGCCAGTATCGCGTCATAAACAGAGAAACAGAGAGGCTTGACCTCCCGTTGCTCACCGCCCCAAGCGCGAGATCAAATGTCGGTCGCAATTGAAATTCAATGGCCGATTCTTTTATCGTAACGGAGACCGAACTGCTCCGAACGATTTTATGATACTCGATGCACAGTCTATTTGTGAGAAAGAACTCATATTCTGGTCCAACAGGGTCTGATTCAATTGCCTAATCGCCAATTTGCACCGATTCTATAGCTGGTAACAAAGTTTCAGGCACTCAAAGTCGCCAAGCCATCACTAGAGATTAGATTCCCATATCTCTTGTGTAACTGTTTATTGCTGAGCTTTTGTGATGATTAGGACTGCATTGATCCAAATGACTTCATAGTATTCAAACTGAGATCCCGATACAAAAAGAAACTAGTTTCTAGATTTAACAGATCGAGATCACTGAACTACTGTCTTCGCCACACTTCATATTTCATAGATTTCTACTAACAGTCTTCTATCATGATCACGATTGACTGTTCCGAATGGCTTAATACGCTCGATGAAAAGCCTCTATGGGAGAAAAAATTCATTTTCATGCCCATCCGAATCTGGGAGTTGCCTAATCGACGACGATTTGCAGTCTATCTATAGCTCGCGACGAAGTTTCATTTCGTTCAAGGCCGTCGAGCATTTGCTATCCCCACCACATAGAATTCTATATGTCCTTTCATAACTTTTCACTGACGACCATAAAATAGGGAGTTCGAAGGCAATAAAAAGATTTGGTACTTACAATAACCTGACTATTGGAGAATTCGGAAGTTCCTGTAATTTGAGATTCGAGTTTTCATAATTATTTGATAAAAACATAAAAAAATCGATTTTTATTATTTTCTAGCGGGTAATCGTACATATCTTCGAAATCTTTCATTCGTTAAAGTTAATCGCAAATGGAAAAATAAGGTCTCACGGTATTCGAACGTTATCTACCACTTTTTTTCGTATTTTCTTTTTATCGCTTCATTTACAGCCACGAAGTATCTATGTATTTAGTCGACGCGGGATATTCGAAGAATCACGAAGAGTCAAGTGAATTTTTACGGTTGGCTGCACTTTAACGGCGAGGTCTACGTTATTCCGACTTTTATCGCATCGACGTACAGTTGGCCATGGTGAAGGGCGAACAATCTCACGCGAACGTAAAGGATCCATTTCCCTTTAATGCAATTATACGGGACAAGCTGGCAATAACTAGCGCTTCGTCCTAATATCACCCAAACTACGGTGAAGAGATAACCAAGGAGGGGTAAGAAAACTGCCGCGGTATATAGAACGGAGCCTTAACGACCTCGAGCATTAAAGCGAAAGGAAAGAATGGCAAAAAAAGTTTTACAAGTTAAATAGAAAAGTTCGTCGATTGGGATCATCAATAATAATTCACCTTCTAACCTTTTCCTCTTAGAGAAATTAGCTAATAGTCGAGCACTTGTCAGGACCAATTTATGTGCACGTCTCTCTACTGATACGAGAGTTTAAAACTATCAAAGTAAGAAACAGCTAAAAGATTCGTCATAACTCTTTTATCGAAAAGAAAGAAAAAAAAAAATAGTTTCAATAACATCATAAAATATAATATATCAATGAATTCTACGATATTATACAGACGACATCTATGTTAGAATGCTATAATTTAACAAATAAACACCTTATAATAGTGAATATAATTGAATATCAATTCTTTCTACTTTTAAAAGAGAGAAATGTTTATAGATCATTTAATACGAAGTTTAAATAAATGAACAAATGCATAAAAAGTTATTAATCTTACATGAAAAGGTATATGTGACTTATGGACGATCTCTACTTTACCGATAGGCACGAATTAGAAGATGTTTAGACAGAACATTCGTGGAAACAAAGGGTATTATAGTGCGTCAGCTAAGTGCAATTTGTTGCATGATTTTATGTTCGAGTAAAGCGGAGCATATATAAACTATAATTGGATTGGCAAAAGCTAAATCAGTAGCATAATACTTCAAACTAGTTGTGGGATTTATTAATTAAAGCCTGATACTGGTTGGCAGATCCGCGCCACAGCAGTTTTCACTTTACGAGCTAGAACTAATCTACAATTTATCGAATATCGATAATAGCTATTCACAAATTGCGAGTCAAATTATTTGAATAGTGTATTAATGGTGTCAAATATAAAATATTAACCTCCTCTTACTATTTTTGTAAACATTAATTATCGAATTAAATTATTTTCTTTTTCTCAACCATACTAAGCAAAGTCAGCTATACCACGAATCATTCATACATAATTGTGAAATTTATCTACGTTAACAAGTAAAAAATAGCGGCAAATTTAAACGATAGAATTCCACTTACCTGGAAACTGTGCTGTTTCAACATAGTTTTGATAAGAATCAACGTGTCGAGTTTGGGTATCCTTGTAACCACTCGTTCTACTTCTTCGTCTGTAACAGTAACCGGAAGTCGACAGTTGTCAGCCTCGCTTGGCAGTGGTTCAGCGCCACAATTGGTCAGCCAGGCATGTTCCTTGATATCTGATAACTTGATTCTCTCAGCTGGATTTTTCGCCAGCATTTTCGCGATCAATTCACGAAGATTTTCCGAAACGACGGGTTTTTCCGGAAATTTTAACGGCTCGCTGCGTATCGCCGCTTGGACACCAATTATACTCCCAGCACCGTCCCAAGGGATTTTTCCGGTCACTAAACAGTAGAGTGTCACGCCCATTGACCATACGTCACATAACTGAAACACATGAAATATTCGTTTTTAATGCAAAATTATCTTAAATGCTTCCAATTTTTAATTTCACTTTTATTTTACTTTCCATTTATTTTTTAGCTTTTAGAGAGGAAGATTAATGATGGTATCCCCACTAATTTATTATCTGGAAGCTTTCCATGTTAGAGACTCATAAAATATTTTCACTGGCTCCTTTTACGACAGAGTTGGTAAAGTTTCAACAAAATGTGGATTATAAATTGTTCCGGGACAGCGTGCCATAAAATATATATTTCGTGCTTAAATATTCGTAACTTTCGAAAGAATCGCCGATCATATGGTTGATTAAGTTTTTTCTTCAAATATTACAATTCTTCCCGATTGCTCGAAGAAAACATAAAATGTGAACTCAATTTTGATCAAACCATTGAAATTCTCTTTTATCTTTAGGACGAAACAAAAATTCGAAGATCGTCAGTTAAGAAACTGATTAGTAATTACGGCTCTTGAACAGCTAATGAATTGGGTAACGCGTCACTCTCGTGGACATTGAATTTTCCACAACTCCACTGGCTAAATCGATCGACTTGTCGATAAGGTCACGCGATACGTCCTCGTTGTAATCATGGAAATACACATGAAAGGGATAAAATTACTCTAGTCTACGTCAAATTACACGTTCGGTCGTCTGTATGACAGAGGGCGTAATGATGTGTTGTGATCGTTAATCCTATCTCACTGTTTAAGTTGAATCAGATATATATCGTTCACTTGTATCACCACCGTTCTGATTTTAGCCAAAGATTAACAATCCGTAGCTAGTTTAAGTACGCCCAAATTGTTTCAAATTAGGTTAATTATCGGTTATTAAAGAGATTCGAAGATCTTAATTCCATTTAAGTTCGTGGATCTGATCTGGACGAGTCAATGGTATTAAAGACGTTAGAATTAAAGTTAATACTTTTGTAGGCGGTGATTTATCTGTTTCTTGAAAATTCAGTACGTTTTTAAGAGAAATATTATGTCGTATTTAATAATAATATTGATAATATTTTATTACGTTTCGTTATATTTAATACGATTTTAATACAATAATTTATGATATTATAATTTTTATGTTACACGGGAGAATGTTAGAAAAACCTACCAATGTTTCAATTTATAGTAACTCGAAGTTTGATCGTCGAATGTAGGTGGGATGAAAAATTAATCGAGTTAAAGATACTATATCAAACGAACTGGACTCGACTTATCAACTAGACTCAAAGTTAATCCAGGCACGATTCAGCATAAAAGAAAGTTAAATTAAACTCGATGTCACAGTTGTTACGTCGAACGTGTCACGGTCAATCTAAGTAAAATGGCGTGGTCCTATGTGACCCAACTTTCTTATCAAAAAGTTTCAGAGTACGTGTAACGTGGCCACACATATACAAACGGCGAGTCAACTATATATTTACTATGTGTGTGTACATCGTTGCTTGTGCAATAAAGAATGCCATCTTTTTTATTTTATGCACAGTTACTGTTTCTTCTTTTTTTTTTTCTTTTTTTGACCAATATTTTTTATACATTTTTCAAAATCCTTTACTGACCATAGCGTTTTCTTTTAACATGTTAGAAATCATTTCATTTTCCTTCAAAAAAATTTGTCCCGCTTACGTAAACCTTCCGAAAGTTCACGTTTAAAGGACCGTACTTTGGAGGGTAGTTTCACCCCTTAAACTTGAGTTACTATAGCTAAAAAAAAAAGAAAAAATACGGATCTACTATCTATGGTTGTTTGGTCAGGCTCACATGGTTTCATCCAAATCGGAGCCAGTACGTGGCACGAGTGACATCGATCTTTTATACTGTTCGTAAAATATGCAAGTGAACTTGAAGTATAAAGAAACGTTTCCGATTGGACAATTAGGCCAAAGCTTGATCATGCTTTTCGGTCTATGCATTTAACGTGGTATCGAGCTATAAACCTATGAATAATTTAACATTTCTTTTTTCGCATTCTCTGACAGTGTATATAATAATTTTAGAAATATACACATACACAGAATCCTATGTTTGAACATGATAAATTAATGACATGATATCTGTATGAATTAAAAGTTTAAGACCCTGCTTCTTTTAAACTATATTTTACAAATTGGTTTTTCGCAATATCTTAAGATCTACTTGTTCCTTGTACGATCGATAAATTTTGTTGACGAGTTCCAAATGATGATGACCCAACAGAAGACTTATGACACGTCCATGGAAGATTCTATTCTTTCTTATTTAAGCAGTTAAGCGAATTCACTTGAGATTCGCGTGTTCGCTGTTGCAGTCGTATTATGTAAATTACGTTACATAATCAGATTCCGAGAGTCACTTTCCTCGTATGCGAGGAAAAAGTATTCCTAGTTTTCTTTTTTTTTTTTTTTTACAAATTACACATTTGCATAAGCACGTGCACCGTATCATTTGTAAAACAAATTTCGTCTCTTCTTTTCAGAGTTAGTTGCGTGCATTTATGTGAAACGTTCTTAATTAAAGTTGATTTGTCTTCGCTGATCGTTAATTCCGCGATCATACAGGTTTTTTGCTAATACGGTAATAGGTAATATGGCATAATCGATATCACTGTTAGCGTCATAATCTAATTATGTCAATGGACGTAATTAAAAAAAGGAATAATTGTAGATCAGTTACACAAAAATACAGGTTTCTTTTAAAACTGGACAGTAGATGTATAGAATTTCACAAAAAGACATAAACATTATTAACATATTTTTGAGATGTAATCAACATGGCGATAAAAATGCTTAACTCCAAAAGTAAATGTTTGTTTCATCAATCAATTTGATGCTCAACGACAGGGATCGTTAAGTTTTATTTGAGAAAGAGATAAAGAGTAACCATTTGAAACAACGAATCATTTTAACTGCACAACTTGTATGTTTATCTTAAAAAATCGTATCAACTATGAGCAAACAATTTTGAGAGCAAGCGTTGTCGTATTGCGAAATAATGTTTGTTATTCAAATGCGTGCGAAATACGACATATAAAATGCAAATTATTTGTTATTTTATTTCAAATAGGCAATTCTCTACATAATAGTAGCCTTTATTTCAAATAAGATTTGCACGGGCAATTCATTTCAAATCTCATTTATCCCACTTCAAACGGATTATCGCACTTCGCACATAATTTTTAAAATTTACTACAAAACCAATTTTAATAACTATTCAATAAAAATCGTCCTAGAAAGCTTCTCGAACGACCCAATAAAATTACACCAAATCCTACTACAAACAACCGAAAATGTGACTTATCCTATTCTTTCTTTTTTTTTTTCTGTGTTCGCTTGCTAAAGAAGATCGGCCATGGATGTCCTCCATTTACGATCACAATTGGCATCGCGAAATTCAAGTGGAACAATGGCACCCAAGGATACCGACACGACTGAACAGAGAGAAAGAGAGACAGAGACAGAGCCGGCGTCATAATTCTCCGCCGCCTATAAATACGGGGCGAAATTGAAAATCGATCAGACGATAGCCTCGTACGCCGATGGTACTTACCGTTCCAGAATAATGGGCGCCAGGCGTGGTTGTTTCGGGTGCCGCGAACGCTGGAGTCCCGGCTGGTCCGGACAATAATTCTCCGGATGCTCTCAGTTCCGCGCTGACACCTAAATCCGCGATCTTGATGCGACCGTCGCTATCTACCAACAGGTTGCTCGGCTTTATGTCACGATGAACTATCCTCTGGTAGTGCACTAAACAACAACAACAATAGTGACAATGAAAGGTCAATGGACTTTAAAAATACCCACGCGATATATTAAACATAATTATTAAATATAATTAAATATAATTATTAACCCACTGTCCACGAAGCGTCGCCTCGCAGAAGCCTATTTGGAGTTTATTAGACACGACGATACGTTTGACAATTGTATCCCAATTATTGATGTACAAAGAGTGAAGTAAAATACATTTTGTATCGCTGTGAAAATATCAAACGACGACGAGGAAGCATTGACTCATCACCACGTTTCATTGTATCGCTGTAGCCTGCGTCTCGCCACTGACGTGTTATGACGCGAGGTTACAACGTACTGACGTAATGTTAACGTCACGATGAAGACGGTTTCGCTGCGATTTCGTGGACAGGTGTGTGTTACAATGACCGCTGAATGGAAGCGCGTCTACTCTCAGCATCGTTGCATCTAATACGCGTGTACGAAGCTTAGCCTCGTGGACTGTGGGCCTGAGCCTCGTTTCTATTGAACCGACATCGAGAAACTTTCTGTTGTTGTTTCTATTTCTTGAAAAGGTAGCCGCTTGTTCGTTGCTTCAGCGTGGACAAAATGTCTCTAGGATGCTGTTCGTTGGAAATTTCTTGCAACTTGGCACGGGCAGCAACAAGAGGCGACGATAGGTTGCTCGATGTTGCTTCGGTGGAGACGAGGCTTTAGACTGCAGATTTTTATGCATCTATGAATAATTTGAATGTATAAAAATGTTCAAAGAATGTATTCTGTAAAAGAGCAGACAAAACACGCAACGTAAACTTCCGACTGTAATATGTACACGTGAAAGAAATCTTCGTTTAGGTTTCGCTTCTTTAATATTCATGCCAATATAAATTTGCATAAGAATTCGTAATCTAGTAATTATACTGGGTGTCGCAAGATATTAGGTGGTCGATTTGAAACGTTGAAACAATGAAAATAGTTCTTATACGAAACTATCTTTCGCGGCTTATTTTTCAAGTTACAAATAATTGTGTTTCACGCTAGAAATTCACGTGCTAAGGTTAAAGTATTTGATAAATTAACAATGTGACATATTTGAATAAATAATAAAATAAAACGCTCGAAGCATTTTCATCAAATTTATTGAAATTTAAATTGTTTCTTAGATTCTCTGTGGTTAGCTAACGTATTTAATTAAGTCTTCATAAATGACTTACGATACTCGACGCCCATTACAACGTCACGAAAATTCTTCCTGGCAGTTTCCTCGTCGAGTGGTTTATCGGTAGGTACCTGAAGTACCTCGCCCCTCTGGACCAATTCGAAAACAAGGTAAAGGTTGTCCTCGTCCGGATCGTCGAGAACCTCCACCAGTTTCACGACATTTAGGTGATCCAATTTCTTCAACAACGCGATCTCCCTGTAGACCTTCGCCAAAGGGTTAGCCGCACCCTTCTTCCCCGGAGCCATTCTACCGAAGATTCCCGCCTTCTTCATCAGTTTCTTCTTGCTGAGAATCTTCATCGCGTAGTGAGTCTCGTCCTCCTCGTTGTAAACTAGTTTTACGATCCCGTAGGAACCCTATAACATGAGAAATAAAATAAAATAAAATAAAAAAAAGGAAGGATACGAGATCGTCGACGCTAAAAAATACCTGGAAATGAAGGAATTTAAATTTAGTCGAATTTCTTTTTATTTGACACGGTTTTACCGTTGCAGAGGATCGTACGCAGTTCTGCACGTCATTTTTATTTTAGCCAATCGATGGATGATTATTCAAAGTTTCTGGAAATAGGATAATTACAATTTTAAAAGAATCTTAAAGAACTGACACAATTTTTTTATTGTTGCAGATATAATTATGGCTCTGTGTTTCGATAATCGTTTGTCTTTTTAGTAAATTGACATGTAAATAATACAAATTCCTGGAACAAATTTCTCCTGGTTTGACACAGTTTTATTGTTGCGAAGAATTATACAATTCTGTGCTTCGACAAAATTTCTTCCTTTTTCTTTTAGTAGACTGATAGGGAATTATTAAACATTTCTGGAAATGACAGGATTCAAATTTAAAGGAATTTGAATGTTTTCGCATCTCCGGGAATTTAAAGAAAATATTTACGGTTAGTAAATTGAAAGATAATTATTGAGAGTACTTTAACTAATTATTTTTTAATTTCTTGGGACGAAAAGATTAGAATTTAAACGAATTTTCTCCGATTTAACAATTCTATTCTATTGCTGCAAAGTTTTCATTTTAGTTGTATGCTTTGTAAATTCGTTTTGTTTTTTAACGAAACCCAAAGAAAGTATACAAATTACCGAATTACAAGATAGTTCCTGAAAATTTTTAATTTACTCTTTCAAAATTCCTGTGAAAGGAGGGACTTAAATTTAAACGAATGTCATTTCGCTTTCACTTCACACAGCAGTTCATACTTTTTCGCGAGAAATCTAAAGAAATTACATTTCTTTAATAGGTTGACAGTTAATTATAAAAAATTCTTAATTGAAAAAAAACAATCTCCACTATTTAACATTCGCATTCACGAAATAAAAAAAAAAAGAAAACGTAGTTTGTAAGACAATACGAGTTCATTAAAGTTAAATCCTCGTCTTGTCGACGTCCACAGAAAACTTTCTTTTCACACCATCTTTTTTTACCCTTCGTTATTTCATCTCCCATGGGAATATCAAAAGAAAGGAACTAAAAAAAAAAAAAAAAAAAAAGAAAAACAAGATACATCTTCCGGCAGAAGTGCTGCTTCTAATGGAAAACACACGATAACTTTGTACGATATTTTTTCATTTCGTTTATTTCACGGTTGTCGCGCATGATGTTTCCGCGGAATTAGAAAAATAGCGGTGGCAGCCTCAAAAGTAGATGTCGACGAAAAATGAACATTGGACAGAAAAAAAAAACGACAAAACACAATTATTTTGCATGGACCTTCATCAAATTACCGGTAACGTTGTTGTTTAACTTCCATGGTATCGTGGCTGTTGTCTCGCAAGATTTTTATTCGCCGCTACCTTTTCTGGTTGGCTGTTGCCTCTCCGGTTTGACTTTTGTGGCTTTCAATCTTCCATATTAATTACACTCACAATTAACGATTTCTGGGAATTCTGCTACACGTACAGTCCTTCGTAAAATCACAGAATAATCAAAAATTGGATTTTAGTGATAACCGTAGCTCGACATCTTCAGTGCATCGGAGAAGCTCGAATGCTTTTGATTGCTTTGGAATTTTTTTTTTTTTTTTGGAGGGGGATGATAAGAAATTGAAGGTTTTTCAATTTACAGTTTCCAATTTTCAACACTTAAAACGACCAGTCCTTGGAAATTTCAAAGCCATTGTTAACTAAAAATTATATCATAAGTTCTCCTTTCAGAATCCTTTTTACTCCTTTTAGAAATTTTCGATAATAAAGAATCGCAGCTTTATATTTACACGGAGCATCCAGTTTCAAATTCTAATTACGCTCAGAGCGACCAGTTCTTGGAAATGGTGCCACTGTTAAGTAAAAATTAGATTTAACTGACGATCTTCCTTTGACAATTCTTCTCATCGTCTCGAAAATTTCTTTGTCGGATAAAGAGAAATTGACGGTGTGTGTTGAAACACAGAGTTTCAATTTTCAACGTTGATTAATCGAATGAACGGTTATCGATTCTTGGAAATTCTATAACTCCTCGCGAAGCCATAGATTAACAAAAATTAGATTTCATTAGCAATCTTCGATCCTAATGGAGAATCCTTTCCATTGCTTAGGAAAATTTCGCGTCCGCTGGACAGGAGTTGATGCTCGAAGGTTTCAATTTCCGATATCAATTGCATCCGCCATTATCGATTTTCAGATATTTTGTGACACATACGAAATAAATAATAGATCGCAAACTACTAAATTTCATTAGTGACTTTCGCTTAAAAAAAATCTTTTTCATTAATCTAAACAATTTATTGTCGAATAAAATATACATGTTGGCAAATTTAATAAATATAAATAAATAGAAACAAAACGGTAGGAATAATACGAGGAATAATCTTTGAAAGCGTTCTGTGCAGATTTTCTGTGAACTCAGTTGTTTATCCGTACCTCTTGAAAGTGATATCATTGATATATACTACTGGTTTCCGAGAACTCGCAAATTGTATATCGTGTTCCACGAAACGTTTGTAGGAATGAAAAAAATTTCATGAAAATATTCAGATAAATTAATTAAAAAGTTTCACATATTTTATTCTTCTGGGCGATGCTTTACTGGTTGTGGAATAAAAAAAATTTCACTTCTGTTTAGTCTCGCTAAATACGCAGTAGTATTTTATATTAATTGTCGGACATGTTATGAATATTTCAGACAATCCAATAATTCGTGAAAATCTGTAAAAGCAACAGGAAAATCATATATATTTTATACATTAATTTTTCATTGCTTTAACTAATTATTTTTCACCAATATGCTTCTCCGTTCGACAAGCCGAAATTATTATTATATTATTATTATTCTTTTAAAAAACAAGACGATCAATCGATCTTTTCGAACAATGTCTAACTTAAAGTTGCAATTTTTCTTTCATCATTGTACCTTTATCATTCTCGTCGTTCTTGTTATTGACATAATTGACGTTATTTCGTTCGTCATTAGCAGCGTTATTATTTCTCGTTGTCATTACAAATTTCACTGAACTAATAATTTTTACCATTGTTCGTATCAACATTCCCAATATAGTCACAAAATAGATCAACGTCGCATAAATATCGCTCCATCAAACTCGACAAGCTCCATCGTACAATGTACACTTGAAATATAAAATTTCCAATTTGCCAGGTTGCAGTTGGCCGAGTATCTGGCAGAAATTTGATCTCGATCTGCACTTTGTAGTTGAAAAAGAGCAGTAAAGTGACCGAGACGGAGATCGAATCGAAACCGACGTTCAGCTTAAGAGCGTAAAACGACGTTTCTCCCCACAGAGCAAACTCTCCTTGCCTCCTCCTTTTTACTTTCTTACCACGATCCTAGGGATTCCTGGGATTCACCTCGCTACACCGACGAACGAAATTTTCCAACTTCTAACCAAACCACGCCCCGCTCTGCCGACTTCCGTCTAATTTTCGCGACGTTCGTGTCGTACGAAGGATCGCGCACGAATGAAATTCTACGTTCGATCCATGAAAATCAGTTTTTCGTTGCGAGGCAAACGACGGCTACTTGTCGATTGCCACTGACTACTTAGGATCCAGTATAAATATGCATATGGAGGGAGCATTGTTTGGAGGGGCAGAAAATTGGGGAGAAGGAGCGAAGCGTGCAATTTGAAAATGGCGAAAATTCACATTGAAACTGGGCGTCAAGGAACTGTTACAATGTAGATGAAATAGAAGTGTAGAATCTCCGGAGATGATACGTCGCAGATTTTTTATTCTTCCACTTGCTCAACCCTTTTTCTGCACTGAATTGTGTTATTTTTATTTCATTTGAAAAATGAAAGAACGCACAATACGTACACTTTGGAAATGGTGAAAATTCACATTGAAACTGGGCGTCAAAGAACTGTTACAATGTAGATGAAATAGAAGTGTAGAATCTACGGAGATGATACATCACAGATTTTTTATTCTTCCACTTGCTCAACCCTTTTTCTGCGCTGAATTGTGTTATTTTTATTTCATTTGAAAAATGAAAGGACGCACAATACGTGCACTTTGGAAATGGTGAAAATTCACATTGAAACTGGGCGCCAAGAAACTGTTAGCAATAAAAGTGTAGAATCTCCGGAGANTGATACGTCGCAGAATTTGTATTCTTCCACTTGCTCAACCCTTTTTCTGCGCTGAATTGTGTTATTTTTATTTCACTTGCAAAATGAAAGAACGCACAATACGTACACTTTGGAAATGGTGAAAATTCACATTGAAACTGGGCGCCAAGAAACTGTTAGCAATAAAAGTGTAGAATCTCCGGAGATGATACGTCGCAGATTTTTTATTCTTCCACTTGCTCAACCCTTTTTCTGTGCTGAATTGTGTTATTTTTATTTTATTTGGAAAGTGAGATATTTTTATTCTGCCTGGCAAGCGATAGAACGAGGAAAACGAGCAATTTGGCAAAAATAAAAATTCAAACTGGATGCCAAGAATGTTTTTAGATGTGGGTGTAGGTGAATATAGGATGATTTTATATTTCTCCACTTATTCGATTCTACTACGATGCTCGAATCTTAACGAGATAACATTGAAACGAGAATACGCATACTAGTTAACAATTTTTATCATTTTGTCCGAAATGAAGATACTTTTTAACGCTAGAAAGATATAACTAGGTGAAAAATGACCGAAAAATCTGCGTGTAACGCAACATTCTTACTAGAGTTAAAATAATCAAATAACTGAAGCAATTTCTATTGACGTAATGACAAGTTCAACCAAGAAAATCTAAGCTTTGTAGCAACATATTCATCGGCTGTTTCTTATGCAGAGAAAGAATTTTATTACGAAGCAAGTGTAATGGAAAGGAGAACGAATTGTAATTTAGGAAATTGGAGCAATTTATGCGATGTCGCAACACCATCTCGAAGCGAAGAAAAGGAAAAAGAAAAAGAAAATAAAAGAAGAAGAAAACAGATCAAACCACGATCCTCTCTGCCTTTACCATGTTTTTTCTACGTCTATCATCAATTAAAAATCATTTGATAATTACGTTTTTCACGTTCGGCAATCAGCTTTTCAATGATTTCGCGTGAAATAAATGTAACAAATGTCATAATTCATTTTTGATTAATATGCAATAATATCGAATAATAATCGTAACGACACAGCGCGACGTTATTGAAAACAATAAATCACGCTGCAAAGTAATCTCGTGTGATCGATCAGAATATTTAATCGGTTTCGATGGCAAATAATACGCTAACGCGTGATTTTCCACGCGCCCGCGGCACAGTTCCCGATACTGTTCAATTAAACGCGATTAAAGCGAATCGCCGTGCATCGAAATTGGCCTCAAAATTTCTCGCGATTAATGAGTTTCACCGGACTAAACTCCCGTGGGAAACGGAACACGTTTTACCAGGAAAGAACAAAAATTACGACCGATCCCGTTGGAGAATATTTCATTTATGGTTGCCTCTCATTTACATATTCAGTTTCGTTCTATTACAAGTACTTTACGTGGGTAGCTCGCGATAAGGGTAAAAAGTAGAATTTCCTTTGGTGAATATTAAGGAAGGTATTCGTCTGGTTGTTCTACTGGCGAGATACGTATAAGGGAGGTTAAATTAAAAATTTCAAAATGCAAGATTGCACAAAATGCACATTATATTAAAAAAATGTATGAAAAGGTAGGCAAAGAGTAGTGTTTCTATAGGTAAAACAAATTTTCCATGACGTTCTACTTTCTTAATTATATTCTCACAAATATAAATTGGTATTACATACATGAATTCCCATTTACCTTCAAAGTTAATAAAAGCGAAACACATTGGTGTTTTTTAAACCGGTGAACTTGGAAAGTTAAAGAATTAAATTGGTGGACTTTTGGAAAATATTTTAATTAATTACCAATCTCGTGGATACTTCTATGTTACGTTTGTAATTTATTTGGTGACGTGAAGACAAATCTATATCTGTATTTGTGAATTGGTTACATGAATTAATTCAGAGTTGACTTTGAGATTAATAAAAATGAACTATATAATAAAGCATTGAGGTGCAGTGGACTTTCCAAATCTTACAAATGACAGAAACAGTCGCATGACGGATAGAAACTTACCTGGCCAATATTATCCAACAATTTATACTGATTCAACTGAAGAGCTCCCTGCCTGTTATCGATAGAAACTCTCCTACTCTCTCTCAAAGGTCTCCTCCTATTCCTGGGACTTCCCTGAGGACTCCCATAGGGCGAGTAAGGACAGTACGGATAAATAGGTCTCGCAGACACGTTTCCACTATCCCCAAGAAACCTTTGACTCGTCCCAATCTCTCCAGGTGAAACTGCCTTCCTCGCGATGCAGCTGTCAACAGCTTCGCCGGACGTCAATGTCTGATTATCTCCAGAAACGCTGCTTTTCAACGTGAAGACGCTCGAAGACTTGTTCAGAGACGCGTTCATTGATACCGCCGATGACATCATTGTTGCAGCCACGTCTTCCTGCTTTGAAATTTGAAACGATATCCTTCTGTCCAAATGCAACTCGCCATCAGATCTATCCTCGGATTGGGTGGATAACAACTGATACATTTTGATCGATCGTGGAAGAACATTGAATTGGACATCGTTTTTAACAGATTGTTGTACCGTTTCTTCTCCGGTTTGAAGAGCGGGGAGCTTATTTCGAGATTCTTCGTTGACTTTGGACGCGACAATTTTGTGTCTTTCAGCGTTCGCGTCTTTTGATCGATCGAAAGACTCGTCAGATTTATTGGCGAGTCTGTTGACGTCTCGTGGACTGCAACTGAGAAACGTTGGCGTTGCGGAACGTGCGACTGGTTGAGTCGGACTCTTCGAGGTTGGAGATATCGAGAAACGGTTGATCGAGTCGCTGAGAGAAGAATCGAAGAGGGCTGACGAGTCTTGGTGTTTGATGGTTGATATGCCTGAAGTGTCTTTTGGGCAGATACGTTGATCCGCAGAATCTCCGAGAAGACGACAGCGCATGGAGAAGTCTTCTGATGAACAGAAAAGAAGCTTCAGATATAACTTATTTTTGTACGATATAAACACGTAAAATGTTAAACTTAATAAGTTATCGCGAAGAACTATAACAATATAAAAGTATGAAAATTCTATAAGCCAACCAATCGTTATGCACCCCAACTTACCCGAGCTAACCCTCTTCACAAGACTACAAAGATTATCCAAGCTCTCCTGTCTGGAAGGGACCTCATCCCTAAGAACTTCCCTAACCTCCTCGATATTCGGCATCTCGAGTCCAGCCCCAGATAGCTTCCTGTGAACTTCGGTCGTAGGCATCCTTCCAACTTCGCCGTCTTTAGTCAAACTCTCCTCGGCTCTGCCCAAAATCACCCTCGAGTTCAACCGTTTAGGACCGGTAGAAGATCTTCGTCTCTCTTTCAAAAACGATGACAAATCTTGCAAAACATCCGCGGACGACGAGTTTCTTCTATCCTCGTCAAAAGTTCCCAAATTGCTTCCGTATCCGCTACTCTCTCTTCTAGGTCTGACGATCTTTGGACTCCTAGACCTAAGGATCTCTCGAAGAGTGGGCAGACCTTCAGGTTCCTCCAGAAACAGAGCACTGTCCTTTCTAACCTCAACGATTTCCTGATCAGAAATATCTTCGGGGCTTGATGGAATTCTGAAGGAATCTTCGCGATCTATAGACCTCAATGTGGCTTCTTCCGAAGGTAACTTGATGGTCACTTTGCTTTCCGAATCTGCGAATTCTTCTGGTACTTGTCTGTCCAGGTCGTTTAATTTGTCCAGATGTGGCGATTTTTTTAGTAGACCTAAGTTGTTGATCGGTGGAGTGGTCTGTTCTGGGGAACAAGAGGATTTCTTGACAATGTTTAGAGATTGAGAGTCTCGTTTTATCTGTGGACATTGGAGCCTAATAGGGTCGTTGGTTTTTGTTTCGAATCTTCGGATCGAAGAATATTGGTCGGTCGAAGCGCTGGAGTGTAATGGGAAAATTTGTTTGATGTTTGTAGATGTACCCAGAGGAACGTCAAGCGAGGCGTCCCTTGGAGACGGCGTGGCCACTGTCAACGACTTGGCGATCGAGCTTGGGGATTCTTCGTCGATCGCGCTGTGTCTGAAAAACGAAAATCTCTTTGAAACTCGTTTTTGTTGGCGACTATATTTTTTTGAAGAATGAGATGGATTTCGATGGATCGAATTATCTTCCATTTTTCTATTCTTTTGGTAGTTTCCTTCTATTCGTTGAAATAATTAATTACATCAGAATTTTAATCTTTTGTACCTTTCGGTTAAAGATGGCCTCATTGAATACTAAGTCTCATTAACATAATGAATATACACTTCCGTCAAATATCTTGCAATTTCTTCTATGTACTCGAATTTGTGTCGTCAAAATATTTCGTCTAACCGACATGACTATTCTTTCAATATTTTCGCGAGCCTGTGTATATTTCTGATACTTATGAATCGAGGTGTATACATTCGAGCAAATAACGTTGAACGATCAGTGGCAAATACACATAAACGACACGCGTGGGTTCGACGATTTCAATCGGTTCGAGACCTCTCGTTTTACACGATCGAGAGAAGCAGATCGCGTTTTGAACCTATGACGAGACTGTCAACGATGGGTACTAGGCTGAATTGAATTTTCCTCGAAAACCAGCTTGGCCAACTTTTTCGAGCATTCGCTCCAAAGTCCACCGAAACAACAATCCGATCTGCGTTTGACATTTAATCGCCGCTTCGAGCCCGGCCTCGCCTCGTTTCTCAACGCCACCCTACTGACGAACTGATGGAAATGCTCTGGCAGCAAATTTTTACCGACCATTTCCTTTTTCCTTTCTCTTTTACTGCTTTTAGATGCGAGAAACCATAACAGTGATTTTTCTTCCTTATCTATTTACATTATATTATTTGTGCTATATATTATATTATCTACTCTGTTATAAGATAACTATATTGCTTTCCTAACTCAAATAAGTAGTATTCTTATCTTTTTCTCTTCTAGTTTTTCTATTCTTTTTTTTTTTTTTTTTAGTTGGTTATTTCATAAAGAATCGCAAAGAGGCGAGTGAAAGAATGATCATTCGATGGAAACCTTCAAATTCGATTATTTTGTATCAAATAGAAAAATATATATAGAGAATATATGGAAGCAAAAGTTCCGCAAGTTCTCTGTACAGTTTTTCCCTGAAAACCATTTCACAACATAGCGTTTCCAAGCGACCGAACATAGAAAGAAAACAAAATTCTAAAAAAAAAGCAACGCTCTTCTATCAAAACCGTGAAAATATAACAAAAATATCAAGTTTCTGATAGAATTGCAACGTATGTCCGAAAACCAACGGTCATACCATTGGTTTCTCTAACAATCCAAAGAAGTTTCAGTCTCCGGGGGAGTGTGAAGCTCATTAAATCCGTAACGAGGAGATTTGTGTCGCCCCGGCGTATGTTCCTTAGAGGGTCGACGATTTGCAATTGAGATCGTGCCGGTTAAAATGACGAAAATATGAAATTTAAATGACTCTCTATACTATTGACGACGGAATTGTTTGAAGCTCGACGTACGACGAGCTTCGAGAGCAAAAGACATTCCCTTTGTCTGAGACGAATTAATGTAGTTCTTCAAAGAGTTGCTACGCTCCAATAGCTATGCCACCTGTTTCTCAATTTACTTTGAATTTTTAAACATCTCGAAGTTTACGTTTTAATTCTACCAGCATCCAAGAAATTTTTGGACAATTGCGTTGCAATAGATTTTTAAATACATCAACCAACAAGCTTCATCTATCTCCTACCAAGAAACTAAACTCCTTTCAATTTTAAACAACAAAAGTGTTGAACGATTGCTTTAAGAGACGACGAACCAGAAAAATCCCGTTTTTTCCACCCTACACGTACAAAAGCTCGATCTGACTTGGAAATAACGTCCGCAAGGCGAATCAATTGTTCGGTTCGAACTAGGCCAATGAATACGACTGACAACGAGATCTGCATTCGCGGAGGATCGCACGGTTATATATCAGCTCGCTCGTTCATCACGCCGCGTATCTAGTTGAATTAGAACAGCTTTGAACTCGCTGACAATTAGTTACGGCCACTTCTCCATAGCCAATTGACATCTCAATCGCCACTAACGCGTCCAATACTTTGAGAAGCTGTATTTCCACCATTTGGATAATTCAAATTTCAGGCTGCCGCCAAATGTACGTAATTTCGAATGCAGGACTTGGTTTTGTAGGTCTTGGATTTGTGGCTTGGCTTTTGTAGCATAATAGATACCCTGAAATCGAATTCATTTTGTTGATGTACAAGCGTGGATGATGGATGTATGAAGTGAATGGAAAGAAGATGTTAGGAAGATTAATATTTAGTAGTATTTTATACGTTATATGTTGAATAGATTTTGAAAGACGCTTATTATATTAGATTGATTTTCTTCTGTATAATATTACGTTATAATATTAACACATTGTTATCGGTTTACGTAAAGCGCTTTTTCTTCTCATTTGATCAAGTCAATACACAACTATTTACATTGTAAAATGTATAGCACTGTAAATGTAATACCGAATGTTATAATACAAGTAATACACTGTTCTGTATAATAATAATGTTTAGTACAGTAGAAATATGTATTTCGCGAGAAGCTTAAGAAATCCTGCGATGATTTTTACGAAGCTTTCGATTCAAGAACAAACTTGAAAATTGAAATGGAATAACCGACGAAACAAGTAAAATCGAATAACAAATAAACGAACGAGAAATTGGAATTCGATAACGAAAGATTCAATCAACTAAAATTTCGTTCTTTACTTTTACAAAGATTTATTCGGTCAAACTGAAACACAGCGAACGAGATCAGAAACGAAAAAGATTCCATCGGCTACGCGACGCACGTATGTCTCGCGTAACTGCATTCCGTCGTAACATGGAATGCGCCAGTCGTTTCACGGTTTTTGCACAGTTGCAACATATGGCTTGCTAAGGTGAATAATACACTGTCGCGATCAAAAAATCATCATGTTGCCTAAGCAGGAAACGCGATTAATACGAGGGAGAAATCGAGACGTTGATTTGCTGACAAATTATCGACGATCGACACGAGAATACACGACGATCTTCCTCTTTACCGTTTCACATTTCCTTTTTCATTCGCTTTTAATCGCTGTAACGAAGCTTTTTCTTCGTTAGATCCGCGTACATGCGAATGGTATTCATAAATCAGACAGGTGCAAAGAAGTCGTGATGCACATTCCGTGTCCGTTACGTGCTCGTCGTACGTAAGTACAAGCTCGACCAGACGTTTACGCTCCTTTGTTCTTGCAACCGATGTGTCTTTCTCTTGGCAAATTTTGCGCAATGACGTATAGTACCGATGAAAAGTTTCGTGACGCTGCCGGATTTTTTTTTTTTGTAATTTTTCATTGTATTAGGTCGTCCGAAAAGTTTCTTTCGTTTTATAAGGAAATAATGGACGCACAATATTTTCCGTTTTATATTATTTTATCGAATTACGTATGATCCATTTTGTTCTATCAAGATAAAGATTACAATGTTTAACGGATTAGGTTCCACGTTTGTATAAAATTGCGTCGTTGTAAAAGACGTGTCTGTAAAAGAAAGACACTTTTCGGACAACCCTATACATATTCTATGTACATATATTGTGTTGGCAACTAAGTGATTGCGTGTTTTGTCATTACCACCTAATGACAAAATCCGCAATCACTTAGTCGCCAACCAGTTTCGCAAGGAAATTTTTGATACATCCAATGGACGATAGTTGCAAATTTCGTATCGTACACCTTTAAAGCATAACATTTTTCGTTCACATTGACGAAATACTCGTTGAGGAAGTTAACAAAGTATGTAAAATTACACTGAACGCTAACCCGTTCATTGCAATTGCATCTTTCAAATTGAAGAATAAGAAATTATCCAAGAAACAGTGCACGAATACCATTGTGCATGTCTGTCCGCTCGAAGAAATAAGAAAAAGGAGGAACTTTTTCCTAGGGAAATCCTCTTCAAACTATATATATATAAAACTGTTTCTATTCCATCGTTCAAAGCCAAAAATAAAAAATTATTCAGAAGAAACTGTTCTGCTTGTGTTTCCGTTTTATATTATTTTATGGAATTACGTATGATCCATTTTGTTCTATCAGGATAAAGATTACAACGTTTGACAAATTAAGTTTCATGTTTGCATAAAATTGGGTCGTTGTAAAAGACGTGTCTGTAAAAGAAAGACACTTTTCGGACAACCTAATAATTGTTGGTTTTTTCTGCTCGTATCTTTTATTATAATTTTTATCGTACGTAGATAAGGAATAATTATACAGCCATTTTACTTCATTTGTAACTACGACTACAACTACTTAAGAGCAATTTAAAAACAGCCACATCTAAAACACGTTCATGTAAAATTCACCAGAAGATACATAACTTTTTACAAAAGCAACAATGTCGTTTGCACAAAAAGCAACGAATAAACTGGACGCGTTCGAATAGTAACTCATTAGTTGGACTAATTAGCGTTAACAAGTTTCTTTGTACATCGCTCATGGATTGATCCAATCGATTAACGTTTCTGCTGTAAATCATCTTCCATTTGCAGCGTTTGTCAAGGAGGCGAGTGAAACATGTTGCAAGCGAAGACCTCGAAACAGGCGCGCAAACGTCTTGTGGCGGGCAATTCCCTTTGGGGAATTGGTTCCGTGTAAGTACTGTATATATAACGATAATTTACGAAGCCCCTTAGGAAATTCGACGGTGAGTTCGATGCCTGTGCTTACGATATCCGCCGCGAAATACGATCCGATCGGCTCCGAGTATCTAGCCAATATGATCTTAACAAGCTCGAGTAGCGTGGCGGATAAGATAGAAAATCGTTAAAGAGGATCGTTAAAAATAAATGGCGTAGAGATTGAAATTACATAGGAAATATGGAAGGTGAAGACTGTAAGGGAAGAACGCGATAACTACAGTTTGCGTATCTTATCATTTTCACTCTGCTAACCTTTGTAAACGTCGGGCTTCATGACATTTTCCATAGCAATAAATTTCTATTACAGCGTATCAGCCTATAACTTCGTACGTACGGCTATAAATAAAATTCTAATTGCGAGTTGTCAGCGTTTATTTCACGCAACACATAATTCAAAAAGTTTCCACTATGGCGAGGCGAAGCATGTCGTAAAGTGACGTCGCTTTTCTGACCTCGTTCACGCCTGCCAGAAGCTTCTGCCGCGTCACCGACTTGTAACCGAGATAATTTCTAACGATGGAATAATAATTAACATCGACGTCAACAGCGCAGATCCGTTCAGACGTGTCGAATAATTTAGTCGACCGACGAGTAGCCAATTGCTGTTGCTAACTAAACAGTTCAAATACATAGAAAGCGAATTAGTACGCAGTTTAGTTATGAGTTTAGTTGGTTGATGATAAAGTAAAAGGAGAAGCCTGATGAGGTAGAAAAATTTCATGAAATTCAACTATCCGATTAAATTGTTTTACTACAAACTACTCGATTCAATTTTCACGTTCACGGCAAATTTCTAAATCGATCGTCTTTAAGCGATCTCGTTCAGACGAGGAATCACCATCGAATGATCCGATCGAGTGACGAGCCAATTACAATTATAAGCCAACTACTATTAAAGTTTAGTTAGGTACTGGAGTTTAGTACGTAGAAAGTAACTGGAATTAGCAGAGTTTAGTAACAAGTTTAGTTGGTTAGTAGCGAGTATGGCGGGAGCACCCTAACAACCAGGCAAATCGAATCAAATGGATCTACTCGATTAAATCGTTTTATCGATCTCGACTAAATTTCAGCGCCCACGCACAACAAGTTAGCAAATTACTCGCCACTCGACTAAACGGTCGCACGCGTTTAAACGAGCCTTAACGTTTGACGTTTGAATTTGACCTCCTGCCTCATGTGGACGCGTACAGACAAACGAGACAAACAAGGCGATATCGTTGCATGCGTGGGATTACGCGTAAACATGTCGCAATTTCGATTAAAAAGAATGTCCGCCAAGGCCTTGTCAGCCGTCTGGAAATATCACCGTTTAATTAATCGACGTGCTCGTGGGTGGTGACGCCGTGATCAGAAAGCTGGATCACTCGCATGGAATACCAATTGCAAGATGTTCGAGTCGTCCTAAACTAGACACTTCGATGATCTTAGCGTAGAAGAACATCCATTTAGTTTGCTATTTAATTTATTATTTAATCCTTCAACACCTACGTTTCGTTTTACGTCTACGGATAGTCAAATGTGGTAATAAAATATAAATAGTAAAATAGACTGTGGATGGTTACGCAAATTCTTATTTTCATAAATGCAATTAATAAAAATAGAAGTTAGGTAAACGATTTATATCATGAAGAAAATGTATATAGGAACTTTGCACGCAATATGAAAAAATACATAGAATATCCAAAGTACAGTGTTTCCTATAATACTTACCAGGTGAAACTAGGTATAGCTAGGTGAAATAATTTTCTACCGAGACACCGCTTTTTTATATCCTCCGAGATACGAATTTGCATAAAAATTCCCAGTCTATCGATTATGGTGCTAATGAAATTTCAAAAGTTTCAATACCACCTAATGACAAAATCCGCAATCACTTAGTCGTCAACCCAATAACTACTGACTGCTCAAATACTATCGTGACGTAATGCACACGAAGCTACCCTATGGCGAATACGCAAACACTTTCACGAGCTGCTGCATAAAGATAATGGGGAATAGAAAATTCCGTTCGATTCTCATCGACCAGTCATGTTTACCAAGTTCAAGCGGATCGCTTTATTTATACAAATTGTTCGAGCCTAAGGGACAATTTTCCTAAAACGTTCCAACAATTCAGACGATATTTTCTTTTCTTATTCGCACTTCGGCTCGAGAACGCCCACGAACGTATGGAAATTTCAGTATTCATAAGCACGGTCACGATCGATCTTTTCTCCAACGAACACGTTTAACGTCCATGAGGCATTTATTCGATTCGTTTCTTCGATGTTTCTTTTCTTGCACTGACTCGAGTTTAAGTACTATCGTGACGTGAAATATCGAATTTGAGGAGAAAGCCGAGGGTCGCGCTAATTGCGCGTGTTTCCGCCGGAAACTGCACGACCTGGTGCGCCAAGTATGCGAGGAATCATGCAATATAAGGCTGCACGTGATCCATTATGTCCATAGAAATAGAGTTCTTCTTGCGATAAAACGTCTCGTCCGTGGTTTTCGCTATCGCGTTATTACAAGTGTATTCGAATAATCTTGTTCTTGCGAGGAGAAGAAAAATGATGCAGTTTACGTGATTATTTCTTTCTTCGTCGGAGAAGAAGGAAACTAATTCTACGCGAATACGAACTACGATTCCTTTGGAAGATGAAAAGTGGATTTGAAAAAATCAGAGAAACAATTATTCTGTGTGATTACAAATTGCATTTAAATGTAATCTTCTTGCGAAAAAGAGGAGAGTCGTTTTGTGTGATTATAGGTGGCACTTAAGTAATTCTTCCAAGCGAAAAAGGAAATCGATGTTAATCCTCTTTCTTTGAGAAAGACGACCTGCTGCGATAATGACTAGGATTTCCATAGTCTTTTTGCGAAGAAAAGAAAACAGAATTTCGTAGGTACAACTGCGATCGAAGATTCAAATAAAAATTAGAAATTAGATTATTCGTAATAAGAAACATTGCGATTTAAAAAATTGTATCTTCTAACTAAATATTCATTTTCAGAAGCGTCGTTAAACATTATGCCTAATAGAAATGGTACGAATAATACGACAAACGATAACCTCGAAGCTGTAACTTTATTATACGGGACGTCGATAGTGCTTACGAAATATTGGCAAAGGAAAGCGTGTCTTTCGACGACGTTGACATCAGGGAATGTCAAATAACGTCCATCCTCGATTGGACACATTTTGGCGATATTACGTCATTAGTGACCTTGATGCTTGGTAGATTGATTAATGTCGCGTCGCTCCAAATAATGGAAGGCGGCCGGTGATCCAGCAAAAATGATAACGTTAATGGTCTTCGGCATGTAATAGTCTTAAGGATTATTATTAAAATAAGCGTTGAATATTCCAGTATTATTAAGGTTAAATAAATATTAAAAATACTGGAATATTAAAGTAATTAATAAAACGTTAAAATTCAACGAGAACGATAAATAACTACAACAGTTAAGATTTAAACGTTGGTAAAATTGACGTGTTGTAACGTGTTTAAACACAAGAAGATTAATTATGCATATTATCGCAATTGTACTAAATTAAATGAATTGACGAGTAACTGCCAAAGTAAAGGTTAAATGTTAACAGAGTGAAACAGCATCAAATAGAGATAAGATTGAAATTCTCGAAATCTTGATGACACTTATGCTACATGTATTTAATAATTATTCATTCTGGCATACAAGAATTAGCTACTGTTACTGTTAACTGTAGTTAGCTACTACTAATAGTTACAATTATTAACCACGATATACACACAATCGTATTTCCACTTGAAGATAAATCGACATCAATTTTCAGCGTCAAAATCGCTTGTATATTTTTATCAATTGTCAAAATTAAAATAAAAAATCCATTACTCTGACCATGTACGTATCTTGGAAATTTAACGACGAATAATATTGTTGATTCGAATACTTCGGTCCACACTTATGCCCTGAGAAAACCAATTTCGAGGAAGGCTATTGGTTTAGAACAACCTGTCAAAAAGAACAAAGAATTTGAAGAAAAAAAAAGAAAAAGAAGGTTTTTCTTTAAATCCTTCATCTAACCCTTTCGTGCCCATCCGGCCGATTGTCGCATACAGGGAGAACTCCTGGTGCCCCTGTCCCGGGAAAAGATTTCTCTATCACAGCCACTAAACGTTCTCTGCAATATTTTCAAATTGAGACTTCGATATTTTGAAGCCAGTTTTGGTTATACAAAACTGATAACGATAATAATCACAATAATAATAATAATAACCGTAGTTAACACTTTGACTGCCACGTTGGTCATATATGACCGACCACGGATTCTCCTGTGACGCCGTGGTGGACATTGGTGACCAGAGCGCTGGAACCTATTACGATTGTAAAAATTGTATGAAAATTGACAGTTAGGACATTTTGAATATAACCGATAAATAGAAAATACTTTGAAATATAAAGTGCTCCATTCAACATTATTCGAATTGTTTCCAGTAAACGTTTGTCTAAGATAATTACACGAATAAATTTATCGTGGTCGAATATTTTATTCGCGCGATAATATCACGCGTGATATTACAGAACCGAATTAACCGAATAAACCGACTAAATTCATTTCGCTGGAATATTTTATTCAGATAATAAATAAATCTGATGTAAAATAAACTGTTTTATACTTGATGTGAAACTTGATTGAGCGATCTTTAGAAACATATTGTACGATGAAAAAGAAGCAATTATGAGCGAATAATAAGCTCGTTTATCCTATTAACACTTTGACTGCCACGTTGGTCATATCGAACTTCTTACGATTGTAAAAATTGTATGAAAATTGACAGTTAGGGTATTTTGAATATGACCGATAAATAGAAGATACTTTGAAATATAAAGTGCCCCATTGAACGATTAAACATTTTTATTAGAACATGAATAAAAAAAAATGAGAACAAATCTTGCATCTAACGGTGCACTGTGTTTGCATCCATATCTTTGAGGAGTAATCTACGAATATTATTATAAACACAGCTTAGAAAATGATCGTAAATGCTGCTTTATAATCGTATAATTGAAGTTAGAAGTGTGCACATACCTTACTATTATATATACAATGAGCAAATACCGTTTACTAATATCTTCTACACGTTTCAACAATATATTCTGCACGTTTTGCTTACGACGAAATAACGAATGCGAATGGTTCGTTGAAATAAACGAAGCCTTGTTATTATATGTCGCTGTCAACTGTTACCAAGGCGCCGCGGTGGTCACCCGTGACCACCAATAAGATAAAGGGTCCATTGGGGAAGAATGTTGTCTTAGATCATCGATTTATTATTATTTTTCCATTATATGCTTTGAATATTAAAAATACTCCCTTGGCGTCCTCGGCGAAACAGGTGATTTCGGCGTGGCAGTCAAAGTGTTAACGTTCAAAATCTAAACCAACTACTGGGTTGGCAATTAAGTGATTGCGAATTTTGTCATTACCATCTAATATTATTAGTTGCCAACCCAATAGAAATTTTAAGCTTCTTATGATTTTAAACTTGGATAAAAATTAATGAAGGAAATGAAATCTCTAAACGCGTGTATTATAGAAAAATAACTACCTATATCGTGATAATAATTGTAGTAAAAGATTTTACCATTATATGTTTTGAATAATAATGTCCTGAGCGAAACATGTGATTTCGACGTGGCAGTCAAAGTGTTAATATAGAAATATATAGAGTTAATACAAGGCAAAAATGTCCATAAAACGTAACGAATTATACATGTATAATTCGACGATATATTAAATAATTATAAATAAATAAACAAACAAATGTACATATGAATAACTCTATATACCGCATATATAGATATATGAATAACTTAAGAATCCTTTTCAATATCAAGGCAGCGGAACGCACGCTGCTTCCGCATATATGAGAAGCATGTCCCGATATGTGTCTCGTATAACTGCGAACGTGGCCTGGAAACTTGCAAACGTGCCCTTTTGTCCCAAATCGTCATTCAAATGCCGTACGAGGAACGTGAAAATGTGCGAATATGGTCCGTGAACGTGCGAATCTGTCTTGCGAACGTGGTCTGCCAACGTAGCCCGCGAATTTTGACTTTTGTCGCGAATCCTCGTTCGAATATCGCGTTGTGAGACGCCGCGTCATCAACGTCGAGTTACTAGAATATTGCGACAGATACTGACGCAAGAGCGGCCCCTATGGGACACGCGTTTTATGGCGTCGCATAAATTCCAACGGTCGCTTGTAACGTCTGAAAACGCTGACGGGAAAATTGATTCCAGAGGAAACCGTGGATAACCGGGTTTACACTTGCCAAACGGTTTACTAAACAGACAACTAGATAGATAGAGTACCGTTTAAAGTTCTGACTTATACCCGTGGGAATAATAATACCGTCAAGCCTTAAAGGCGTTAGCCTTGGTGTACTTAAGCGCGTTTAAACATTTACGACACGAACTCTATCGCCGTAAAGGAACAGACAATTGGACGAGAAGTTTTTCGTTTAATAATATTCCTTTGACCATGTTGAAATCTTATGCCGCAGTTAAGTCGATATACAATGACTCACCGATGTATTTGAACAGTTACGGTAGAAAATTTTCGCGTATAGATCGCACGTGTTATAGAAAACATCTTGAAATTTCATTGGCTTTGTAATGAGATACGACTGTCATGATTATGTTGTTCGAATTTCAAACAAATCTGAAAATCTACATAGAAGCTACAAGACATTTACTCCGAATTTACAGCGTTTTTCCATCGGGTTCTATACATTTCATTTACATGATGTCAAATCTTCATAGTTGCATAAAAGTACTACCAGAAAATACGAAACTTAACACTGGTCCTGTTCAATTACTATATAAATGTTTTAGTAGGTACAACGTTGTACTAATATTTTTCTTAACCGCTATACATAAGGATTGTTAAAGACGATCTCGTTTAATATCGAGACTTATTTCGACACATTAACAATCTTGCAGCTTTGACGTTCATCCTCGCACTAGTTTCAAACTTTAGCGCTACGATAAACATGAGAGTGCTAACAAAATCTCAGAACGCGGAGCTACAACACATCGTGATACACAGTGTATCCACTGTGAAACAGTACGCGAACCTATAGCAAAATGGAGTACAGGAAGGCGAGAAGAAATTGTAAGAGCAGATTGATCAAACTTAACACACGGCCCCTCTAAGCATTAAGACCCATTCCGATAGTAAGAGAGCTAATTGCCATCAGTCAGTGTTACCAATGGCAGCCTTGGAAAAGCGCGCACGTGGAAGTTCGCGGCCAGCCAACCCATTATCCGACATCCCTGGCACCGGGAGAATTCCTGTCCTCCTATTGTTAAGAACTTGATATACGGCCACTCGGTGGAAGTGGTGCAGCTGTTCCAGCTATTTAGACCGTCTAAATGGCGGGATCCCTCCGAGCGTTCAGTTGCAACCAACTTCCGTAACTCTCTCTGCTTGGCAATAAACATTACTCTTTACTATGGTCTGTGTAGTGGCAGCGCTACTATTCTCTAAATAAACGAATTTCTTATCCTTAACAGTTTCTTATCCGAGCGAGCTTCATCGAGTTTGACTCGCGATTGTCGAAGCCATCCCAACCTCGGATGACGGCCACTGGGACTTGTTGTCTGCACGGTTTATGGAGTGTTTCTGTCGTTGTTCTATTGGATTATACGGGATGCTGTATGCGATTGGGTTAAGCCATGATTTGCAGCTGTGAATTATGCTGAAATTTAAGCCTCGCCACGATTCTTCAAGCTTTGTGCTTCGATCTTATTTTAGCAAACGAAAAGTACTTGGTAATAAGACAGACGAGTAAATGTAAAGAAGGAGATTTATTCGAACGCGACCTTTCTGAATATTTCTGAAACTCGGTCTGTGAAATCCAATTTATGTAGTTAAAATTCAACTGGAACGTACGGAATGATATAGAATTTCGATAAAGATTTGGCAATTTTTGCGTTAATGTTGCTGCGATCCTGTAATTTTAATATTTCGACTTGGCTCTCATTTTATGAAAGGAATTCGTAACGTTTCGAAGATGTTTAAGATCGAAGCGAGAGATCGTGTACACCGATAACATCTTTTTTATATTTTCTTCCGGTGGAAGATATTTTTTAATGTTAGAAAATAAACGAAAGAAAATGGCAGGACGAAGAAAAGTAAGAAGATCGATATCGGTAAAAAGAGTATGGACGAATGTACTTTTTCTCCCGGTTTCAGCAGTTCTTATTCCTGTTTCCAAAATTAAACTCTGTGCATCTGTTTCAGGCCTGTATCTCAGCGAACACTTATCCACGTTACGATACAAGCGATCAAACGCATTAAGACGAATCATCGCGCACTTATCGACCGCTCAACTTGAGATCCAGATTTAGAGCCAACATACAAACGCACTCGAGAGTATATCCGCTGTCTACAAGGATGAAATTCCGTGCGCACTCGAAGACGTACAATTTCTGAGTTCTATTTCAGCGCTATAAGTAGCTTCTATTTCTGTATTGCACTGTTTATCGTTTGACTTTCGTGAAAATAATTTTGCATTATTTTCTGATGTTCACCTTTTTTCTTTCTGTATATATTACGATACAATTGGTTTACTGTTATTACGTTTAACATTAAAATATAGGAAAATTATCCGAAAGACGATAAGCTCTATTGGAAGATATAATTCTGCTAAAATATAGAAGAATATTCAATCAATTTCATCGCTGATGATGGTAAAAAAGAAAATAGAAGCAGATCTTGAAAAACACCTTTAGAAATATGCACGACGTACGTACAATATCTGACGTAATTTGTGAGCTCTAGAATTATTAAATTCCACTTTCGTTTATATAAATACTCTGCATTGTGAAAGTTTCTGTATACCTACAGAGAAATAAGATGAACTTATGCCGCAATTTCACGAGAAGCGTTCCGGCGAGGATCATCAAATTCGGTATAATATTCGAGTGAAATTTTCCACCAGCATGATCATTTCAATTCTCTTCGCATTTATCGTTGAACAATTCCATCGAAATATCGTTCTCTCTGTGCAAGAGATATCTTTGTCGTCAGCGATCTTCTTCGTCTGACAAAGAACCAAGTATTATATCGTTTTCTATCTGAATTTGAAAGCGAGATGCATAGATGCGAACGCTAATTAGCACTGTTAATTGATTCGGTTTCCAACGATTAATATCACGAAATGAAAAAAAGCATAATAGAACCGCGACGCATTCGCCATTTCTCCTCTATCTTGCACTAATGAATTATCGATCTGATTGCTACCGAAGAGGTGCCGATGTTAATTAGTTTTGGTGATTAATCTCGTCGCGGTCAATTTGTCGTTCGTTGGTTTCTTCGACAATCGTGTGCTCGAAATTCTATTGATCGAGAGTACGACAAGTTGGAAAACGCGAGTGTTGATAGACTTTGGAACTTTAGAATCATAAATCTTGAATTCTGAAGGTAGATAATATTATACAGAACTCTAAAATTCTCGAAATTTACGAACATATGAATACGTAAATTTTAGAAATCTGATATTGGGAACTCGAGAACTCGAGAACTGGAATTTTATAACCATAGAATGCTCTGGATTGTCAAACTCGATAAGTTACTTTGGAACTCGGGAACTCGAACTTTGGCACTCTAGAGTGCTCTGACCTTCCGAGCTCGGAAGTTCTATGAAATCAAGAAGTTCAGAACTTAAGAACTCGAGCTTCAAAATTCTAAAGTGCCCCACATTCTCGAATTCTGGAATCCAGCACTTTAGAACTCGAATAACAAAGTTCTGTACTGTAAAGAGCCGGAACTTTGAAATCTTCTAAATTTTGGAATACGAGGAGTTTAAAAATCAGAACTCTAAACATTGTTGTTTTGGAATATTAGAACACTAGACTTTGAGAACTCTAGCGACCAAGTCCCGATATCTCAGAACGCGGGAACTCTAGAATTCTAAAACGTCTAAACTCTAAAATTCGAGCGTTCTACAACTTTAGAATTGAACATTCTAAAATCCGAGAATTCTCTGCGATTAGAAAATCCTAAGACTCGAAAAATATTAAACTGCGCAATTATAAAGCTGCGAAACTGCAGAACTCCAGAATTCTAGAGTAAACCGTTTGAACTTTCGAATACGATAATTCTGGAACTCCAGATTAGTTGGTCGCTAACCCGTCGACTGTCACATGCATTATGCTCCGATTTATTGGTGCCGTAATAAATCACGGAATGGCGATAACTAGCATAGGCAGACCGACGCGTATCAATTAAGTATGTACGTGTGACACCATTTGTCTTCCCTAGAGGCATCGTGTCCGGTATGCAACGCATTGAATAACGTTCAGTCAGTGAACCGATTAGATTGATATCGATGCACACGCTACTTACCATTTCCATGTATTATGCATGAAATTTCACCTCGTAAGAACGTCTTCTTTCATACAAAACGCCATACTTAAAGCAACGTTTCCTAGAATAATATTCGAATGTCGAAATGTAAAACAGATTCGTTTCATTTATTTTTACCTCTGTCGTAAATATTTCACAAACATGTAAAACGGATGATACGATTGAAACGGAGGATATCTTTGCATTTCAAAATATTTCTAAAATCCAAATAAATTGTTGCAAAGTTTCGATAAAGTTCGAAGAAAAGGAAATTCATTGCGATTGCAAGTTATTCGAAGACTCGTAAAAAATCGAACGTTGCTTTACCCGTTCGAACTAAAATATCGGTTTGCTTTATAATCGGTTGACTTTTCGTATGAAAACACGGTTTATTCGTCGCAACAGACGACTCTGTTTCACAGTCTAATCAAAAGGTTAGGTCAACGCGGCGGGTTCGCGAGAGGAATTCCTCGAGAAGATATCGTATTATCTCGCGATCACGTTTTCGTTTTCTGCATTAATTAAAGTCGGAGAACGCGTCTGAAGGATCCACGGCTGGTGACGCTAATTTATCTCGTCTTATTTATATGTATACCATCGATTTATATGCAAAGATGTTTTCCGTCCTTTCAGGCCGTTCAACCTTCCAGCAATGGAAATTTCGCGTCACCATCTTCCTACAACGTTGAATACTCTTTAAGGTAATATGCAAGCTATGAATCTTCCTAATATGAAATTTCATATTTTAAAATCGCGAGACACCGAGATCGCAAAACATTCAGATGTAAATCGGCACTGAGTGAAGAAAGAATTGTAAAATTACGAGAATATAAAATCGTTCCGACTCCGTAAAACTTTGAATTATTACATCAATTACAAACCATTTTTCCGCGAATAAACAAAAACGCGAAAATTAAAGAAGAAATGAACTATATAAGTAAATCCACCGTGGCAAGATTAAAAAATCACTAAATTTCCAAGGAAATATTATCCACGTTTAAACTGTCAGAATTTCGTGATAAAGAAAATCATACAACGATCCTCGGGTACAATTTTCACAAAGATGCTTTTCCACATCTTCTACGTGTAGCCGATCGAAAAGTGAAAATACTTCTCGAAAGTTGTACAAATCCGAACGTCTCTGCGGACATTGAAAAATATTCTTCATCACCGTGAATTCGAAAATCGAAGCCACCCCCTTACAACGACTTCGTCCAACTTGATGTACGATTTTCTGTCGTCGTTCTATTGGAATTTAAATGAAAAGTCTGCCACCGACAGACTATAATAATCCAAGATACACCGTGATCTTTCTTCACGAAATTGTAACGGTTTAGAAACCGACGATTTTTCATGGGAAATTTAGCGATCCTTTAATTTTGCACGTCAATGTCCAATGATAATAATCCAAAGGTACAAATCGCCGCGACGAGTCGCAGAAATTATTGGCGACAGCTTCGAAATTCTCTGACATCGGTGCACGGTGAATAACGATCTTAATTAACAGTTTCAGAAACAACGATTAAAAAGAACATCTCTGCCAGCGACGAAATTTTCATACCGCGGAAATACCCATTTTTCGATTTACTCGCGCGTAGGAACACGTCAGTTAGTATCGTACCGATTGCCCACCACATTACCTCGTTTTCGTTCCATTAGGCGGGAAAGTTCGTTTTTCTCTCGCATTCGTACCGGCCATCGATTACACGTGAAATTTGCATCGGTCCGTTGCGAATATCCGCAACACGTGTGTAAACGTTCGCGTTATATGTTAAACACAGCTGGGGAAACTAAACAAACCGACAAAATTTCGATATCAATTTAGTGACGTATGCGGAGTTTATTTAATCATCGAAAATTAACGTCCAGTCCGACCCAGTCGAATATTTTAAGCGATTCTATCTCTCGTTTCTTTTTTTTCGTTTCTTCTAACTCTTTCTTGTCTTTTTTTTCTTTTTTTTTTCAGAATTCGCGATAACTCGACGAGATAAAATTGTTATGACGTTTGACGTCTCAAACTGACGTTCAACGTTTCGGATTATCGCAAATATTATTCGTCACGCTTATGAAATAAGCTGACGTTTCTATTGCCAACATCGATCGTGAATTCGACTCGTCAAGAATTTCAAAAGGAACAATAAACACGAAAAGAATAATATACGCGCTTGTGGCTTCGGGCTTTAAGAAATCTCGACGAGTGAATTGAAATTTCAAATCGATGGAAAGATATATACCTGGTGAAAATTTAAATTTTCTAGATACAGAATTTTTAATCGGACTTTTTTCAGTCGCTCAGGTTCAATGGACTCTGAAATTTATCGTAATTATGTAATTCTGATCGACGTCTACTCGATAATATTCAAACCAAATATCAGCTCGCCCATGTTCTAGGAATTATGATGTTTACCTGGCCAAAGAAGTTCGGAGAAGAGGAAGGAAATGCCAAAGATCGCGCGCCAATATTCATCTTTCCTTATTTCTAAATCATACTTTATAATCAGGCAAAAACAAAAAATAAAAAAAACAGAGAGAGAGAGAGAGAGAGAGAGAAATCCAGATCGGACATCAAAGTTCACGATGTTTGTTTGTTTAAATCACTGTGCGCTGTGACACCGTGACTTCATGATAAACGAGAGTCGACATCGATCACAGAAAACTGACCAGCGTTACTGGACAAAGTTCAAGGTTTATCAGATTAGTCGCATTTTATTTCGACATTTCCATAACATTCCATTGAGATCAGTTATTTTTTTCTTCTTTGCATATCTATGTATTTTTATCCTAAATTCTTTTCGAAGGAAGATTCGCTTTCTCTCGACAGTTTCTTTTCTGTCGACTTGAAAAGACGAGTTAACTCGTCGTTTAGATTGCAAATGTCTTGATTATGCGTTATATCGTATTTCACTTAAGTTGAAATTAATTTGGTTTCCTGAATTTCTGATCCTCTATCCAACTATCTCCAAAAGCTATATAATTAAAAAAGATTATAAAGAATTTTCGATTATTTATACCTTAAAATAACCACCACTGTGTTCTTCTTTGTTTTTCAAATTCGTCAGGTTCTTCTGCAATTTTCACAGTGTATTTTTCATTCTTCTGCCTAAATCACGATACTCGTTTGTCCTTCGAGATTCAAGGCCTACCGGCATCTGCCTCAAATTAATATAAACAATCTTCCTCGGGGAATCTTCTAATTGTTCAAGATCTGTTTCGCAACTTTTCCATGCAACGTTTCAGTATTCGAAAATTTCCATCCTTTTTCTTCCAAGGTAAAAGCGTGTCCCTCCACGAGTGACCACCTTAAACTAAGTCAAACATTCTCAGACTTCTAGAGAATCCTCTAATTGTTTATATTCTTCCTGTGGAATCTTCTAATTGTTTACATTCTTCCTGGGGAATCTTTCAACTATTCCATGTCTTAAACAAACAGATACTTATTCAAGAAGATCAGTGAGTTGTTTAAACTCCTCTTTCGCCAAATTCTAGTCTTCACATCGAACAAAGTGAAACGTCCTTCTTGTTAATTCTAAGAAAAGAATCCAGTAACTGCTAATATATTAAAAGATGAGATTCCGAATCAAGAGAATCCTTGTACCATTCTAAATCCTCTATCAGATGCCAGGCTGTACAAACAAACTCAAACACTCTCTTAGCAACAAAAAGGATCCGCTTACTATTCAGTATTTTAAGAGGAAAGATTCTCAAATTATTCAAAGTTTGACTTGGTTGAAAAATCCGCTTCGAACAAACTCAAACACTGTTCTCCAAGAGTCCACTAACTGTTCAATATCTTTCGGAAAACGATTCTCACGCAAGGGAATGCTCGAACTGCCGGAAATTCCTCGTCGACGATCAAATTCCAGCGTCCACCTCAAACAATTTCAAACGTTCTCTTCGCAAAGGGAAAACGTTCACCGACTGTACAGTATCTTAAGAGAAATAAAATCCTCCAACTATCTGAAATGTTTCGTCGTCTGTCAAACTCTAATGTTCACTTCAAACAATTCCAAACGTCCTCCTCGCAAAGAAAACGATCCACTAACTGCTCAACGTCTGAAGAAAATCGTCGACTGTCTGGCTGATACCGGTGAAAACACGATACACATATCGTCGACGTCGAGCGACCGGATCCACAGTGGCCACTTCCGGCCAGCAGTCGCATCGGAGGCAGACTCGTGGTGTTCTTCTCCGTGGACTACGTGCCACCACGCTGTTCGCGTAGCGGCCGCGTGGCTCGTCCCACCACCTCGTTCCTCGATCATTGCCGTCCGTCGAAGCTATCGTCGCGTCTCAACCGAGCCTCCTAGAGGCCGATTACGTAACAACGGAAAGGAAAGAGCGGATGATACAGCCTCGACGATCCTTCTCTGCGTTTAAGTAAGGTCATCCTATCGACCTGCGCTCCCTCTTTCCTTTTTTTCTTTTCTTACTAAGATAGAACGGCCGTGGAACCCATCGTGGACCATCTACCGGTCGGGGACAGACTTTGATCAGGGTCTCGACGTTAGAAGAGCTGGATCATGGAGATTTAGAGATTCTCCTGGAGATACTGATGAATGGTTAAAACGTGACGTTTTCTTTCCAAGATTTGGCAAGTAGAATGTGTCTATGAGAAGACGATAGGTGGCACAGGGGCGAGCCGACTATTTCCCTTCCTTACGAGATTAACTAAAGCGATTAGCTTCGCTGTTTGACATTTTAATGCTGAAACTTGTTTTATACGATTTCATCAATCGTCTCTGCTTCTTTTGTTGCGTGGGGCCAATAGTTCTTACAGCTAGACGAGTCGTGTGTGACGTGCTGTGGTAAAAAGGGGCTAACACATAGAACATTGCGTGGGTTTTCCATTCAGAACCGTTGTAGAACAAGACTCGATCGTGAAATGTTTCGGAATATCATAGGTCGATGCATAATCTTCCTGTATAAACCGTGGCTTACAGAAGCCACTCGAAAGTGATTTGGTATTTGACGGGTTAAAGCGCAGAAAAATCGATTTCACACTTTGACTGTTCTGTTATGGGCAAAAGTATGCCGTTTGAAATGAGACTAAAGCCAATTTCTTGGAATAATTATTATCGACATGACAGTTAAGATCGTGTGTAAAGAACGAAGAAGAATTTTCTCTTCAACTTGATCTAATATTTGAATTTCTAGTTTCTATTCTTTCAAATTTTCGCGTGAAAAGGAACATGTATTTTTACTGTCGATGCTCCTTAAAACGTAACTTTAGCGGTGATTTTTGTGAAAATGTAGGAACTTCGATAGGAAACAGGGTTTTGTGCCAAGTAGACCGGATCCAGCTGCCATTCTCGCTATTCACGAGCCGCGCCATAAGCTCCACCGACGTCAGATTCGAAATATAGTATTCGCAAAAGCTGATTCCCTTCGAACACGCAACATCTTTAGAAAATTCTGGAAAAACACCTACTTACTCTAGGCAGAAAAGTGACTTTTCTTGTTATACATATAAATGTATAAAACTTGGATGGAAAACGAAGATAATATAAAATTTGCTAACAATGTTTGTTTCTACGGAAAATGTCCACCGAGGATTTAAGGAAAATATAGAGTCTTCAAGCTATGGAACACGCGCTATATTTCTTTTACGGGTAAAAAAGCGTTATACATTAAGAAGATTAGGAAACGAAAGCTTTTACTAGTCTAGGGATCTTTTGCTTCCTTTTAACGCTTTCAGATGCTACAAGTATTTCCTACAAGTACAAGGATAGTATAGAATAATTATTAATGTTTTTAGCAAAAGTAATATAGTGGACAAAAATTTTAATGATCCCATAAAGGCGATTAATTATATTTTCTGAAAATACAGCGAGCGTAGGAAGCATGTGTAGGTGTGGCATATCTATTCTGTGAATTTAAATTCTTATTTACGTTATACGAAAATGGAAGACGAGCTGATTATAAAATACAAATCACTGCAATCTTCGGTATTATCGCATATTCTTATGGCTCCTTCTAACACGTCTTGTATGTATCTTATAATTATATTTAATCAGATTAAATTATGTTTATAATTACATTCATAACTATTCTATATGATATCGTTTATAATTATATTTTAAGCTTAATTAAATCGGTTTATGTCTTATACTATTTGATTTATCACTATAATTTTTGTAGTATTTCTAAATAAAAATATGCGTTACATTAACTGGAAAAGACAAAAGGAAATTTTAACACGCAATGGCGACCAGCACATCAGCTTATTTTCTTAAATATCCGCATCGATGGTTACGTTCTAATCGTCCAAACGGTGCTAACTACGATTCCTACGAAGTGAATAGCGAGAACTTTTCGTGAAACGTTGCTCGAAAGCTTTTAGCTACAAAGGAACCGTAAATCTGCTTCACGATTTACCGCCAGTACTTTGAAGTAGTCGTATCACTACACTGTCAGACGTTGTCTTCGTTGAAGATCCGTAGGAAATTAAAGTCACGTTCAAGAAATGAATCGCGTGGCGCGATCGTAAATCGTGGAAAAGGTTCGTCGTCGGTGAAAAAAAAAAAAAAAGGGAGAAGAATTTACAACTTCGACCCTGCTGGCCACGTGCCATTGCACCAAAGCAACGTCCATCTACCAACTTAGTGGACCATAACGCGGTTATTCCAACGGTCTATGCAACTTTATCGAGCATTGTTATTCCTGCAGCTTGTGAGTTATTCTCGAAAAACAATAGGAATCGTTTTAGTTTGTATCCACGCAACCTTTCCAATTTATTTTATGTATTTCACTCAGTTACTCTTGTTCATTTGCAGTGGTATCCTGTTGGCCATTAATAGCTATTGTTTGTTAAATTGGCCAGGCAATCGGTGGAAGCATAGAAAAATTAACTCTTGGAAAAAAGATATAAATCGATGAAATTCACGTATTTTTTTTATTATATAATTACCTGTATATACTTGCATATATAACTATTGTATAACTAAGTAACCAAATATAATTGCTACTTGCGTACATTACGATGCTTTTTCTAATCTATCGTTAGTAATTTTTTACTTTACACTTTACTGATCATTAATCGACACAGCAAATAGGAAAAACACGACACGTAATAAGATCTTGGTCTGGAACTCGTGTTCTCTCGACAATTTACGCAATCGGATCGTTCTTAATTAAAATGAAAAAGACAATTTATGAAAGGCTGAATTATAAAATTAATGGTTGGTGTGATTTCAGAGTACGATACACGGTGCATGGTTTGAATGAGCGTTCATTTGCATAAGGAAGGAAGGAAATTGCGGTGGAATTCGCACGAGTGTCACGCAAGATGCAAATTCGCGAAATTTCACGTATTCCGCTCGATCTCGCAGCGTATCTTGATCGGCCACGAGTTCGAGTTTACGGTGGCTCGTAAATTTTACTGAATTATCCGGCAGCGTCGTATTATTCACTTAGACGAACGTGTGGCTAGCCGTGAAGGGTGCTTAAATTTCTTTTAGGCCATTTTATCGCAGCCAACGAGCCAACCAGCCGATTTATCGACGCTTTTATGCGTTTTATGGCTTCATATACACGGCAGCGTTTTAATAAATCCCTCGTAATTTTTATTGGTTTTAATATCGCGTATCGGCATCTAGAGGTTATTTTCTTCTTATTTGCGCGAGCATATTAGTTGGCAGATATTGTGGCAAGTGACGCGTATCTGTGTCACTTTATTTCTCTTAAATATCTCATCTTTGAACTTATAATAAGTTTCAGTTATATATGGAGGAACTTCATATTGAATAAAGAAAGTCAGAAATTCATGAAAAATGTGTGAATGTATTCATTATAATTAAATAGTAACACGATGTTCTAGTAAATGTAATTAATATAATTAGGATAATAATAAAGAATAATAATGCAGTAGTAATTAAAGGCACGCAAAAGTACGTCTTTCCCGCGTTACTCGTCGCGTTAACCACCAATCATAATATAAACAGGGTTCTTGCATATAAAATTCTCCAGATTTCATTCGAAATCACATTTTAGAAGGTTGCTACGATATCGAAAGATTACATCAACACGCGAAGAAGCCACGTACAAATACTGCTTTGTCATGCAAAATTCCTTTGACATAATTTGAAATCGCGTTTAAAAAAGTCTGCCACAATATATGGAACTATGGACGGTGTTGCATAGCAAACAGTAACCTGATAACCAGGGGAAAAATATTGTTACGTACGTAACAAAAATGACTGGCAGAAAATGCATTATCCAATTAACTTCTCCTCTGTCCTGCAACGTTACGCTTCAAACTTCAAACCCTTGGTCGCTATTACAGAAATTCATGATACGATAACAGGGAATTTGATCGCACGAGTCTACCCTATCGATTCGTCTCGATCAAATGGAAAGACAAGCTGCATGTGACAACTCGTGAACACAAGGAAAAGAGATGGTGAAAGATAGAAACGATGCATCCAACGTAGTTGTAACAGGATTTACCTCGCGTATGAATGAACAGGTCGGTGAAAAGCTCCCTTTAACGCGGTCCAGCGAACTGGAAGCATCACGAGAGTCAATGCAGGATCGACCAAGCGCGCACCTTCACCAAGCTCTCAGCTGACAGAAAGAGAGAAGAATACTTAGAGTGGAATGGTACGATGGTTAAATAGATATACCGGCAAAAGTATCGGGTGGCGATGCTAGAAATAAGAAGATAGGAAAAATAGAGACATAGCGAGTCGATGAGAGCTTACATGGAAGAGGAGATTACGATATATTAGGTTGTCCTAAAAGTTTCTTTCGTTTCATAAGTGAAATAATAGATGCACAACATTTTTTATTTTATATTATTTTATAGATTTATGTATGATCGATTTTGTAGCAATAGAGTAAAATGGATCAAACGTAATTCTATAAAATAACATAAAAGAAAAAAATGTTGCGTATATACTACTTCCTTATAAAACGAAAGGAACTTTTCGGATAAATAACTTTTCTTATCAGGATGAATATAAAGTGTAAAGAGAAAGGTCAGAAGATTCGCTGAGACGTGTGGATTCCAACTGAATCAGTCAGGATCCACTTAGGGGTGTGTATTTGCCTCGGGATAGACGAAATGGACACGTTTCACGTTAAGCCGAATTTACGCTGTTTCAGTTTGCAGGAAACGATCTTTGTTTTCGAGAACGACAACGAAAGCAGCGTTTATCCGGCGTGTTCCTGCAAAGTGAAACAGTGTAAATTCGGCTTTACGCAGTGCAGGCCTCGTGAGGGTCTCGACTGTCTCTATATTCCCAGAGAGGCTAATTGGGGAAGTCATAAACCAATCGTGTACAATAGATATATTAGGGCATATATCGCTGCTTCACATCGATCGTGACACAGCTTGAAGAATTTCGAATTTCCTTTTTATCGAATGGAAACTGTACGTTGTGTTTCTATCGTTATCGTGTGAAACGGTACGTTTGTATTAAGTTGTCTTTCGTTTTATAAGGAAATAATAGACGCACAATGTTTTCTGTTTTATATTAGTTTATCGAATTATGCAAGAACGTAATAATAGAAGTAGAACGAAATGGATCGTACTTAATTCAATAAAATAATATAAAACAGAAATTGTTCTTCGTCTATTATCACCGTATCAAAAAAAAAGAAACTTTTCGATCAACCTAATAATTCTGTCGAGATTTAAAGGGTCAGAAGGAAGCTGAAGATTCCAGGAAACTCCATGAAACTGCCAAGTACAGATAGTTTACAATCGAAGAAATGGCAAAGGTAGAAGTCGCAAAGATAAAAGCAGAGAAGTTTCGAAATCCATCGATACAAATGAAAGTTTGCGAATCGACAGAACGGAAGTTCTACAAAATTTAAGAAATACGCGCGAGCTTGACAATGCACGATAAACCGAGAACCTTAAAAAGTTCCTGAAACCTATTACAACGGTGCAATCAAGGGACAAATGAAACACATAGAAAGAAGTAAATGGCTGCAAAAATAAAAAGGTCAAGAGTAATGGAAAACCACACGAGAAAAGGGAAAAAGAGGGAAATTGGAGAAAAGGAAAAAGACACGCGAAACGTATACGGGGTTAAGCTGCGCGTATCTCCTTCTCCCTTCCATTTGTCCCTTCCGGTTGCTGTTCGTTTCCTGATTAAAACCATCGCAACCACGCTAACTTCGATAACCGTGTACAATCGCGTAACAACGCGTTATTATCTCTGTCGAGGCTACATTATATGGACGTACGAGGAAGAAGGAAAATCCTTGAGACAGAAATGGAATATACAATCGCTTAGCTATCGAAAACAGCGATGAAATGCAGGTCGAACGAAAAAATATCTTTGTTCATTCGCCAATAATATTCTTATTAACTTTCTCTGGTAAAAATAACGATGAACGGAATTAACTACTCCCGATTCTTTGTACTTTTGTCGTATTGGATTTGACGGTGAGAAGCGACCTTGAACAGTTTACTGATTCGCAACTAGGTATGGCAAATTTTATTCTAGAGAAATTGACTCATTTACGGATGAAAGATTTCGAAAGATTTTTAAGTCTATTTTATCGCCCATAGTACGCATTTTTATTAGCTCAATTATCTTCCGTAGCTTTTGTTATCTTTACTAACGTCATTTCGTTACTTTATTGCCACTGCGTATTATCCTTATTATCTTTAGTATCTCTGTCGTTTAACTGTTCTCGTTACTACTGTATTATCATTAATTTCTTCGGCCTCTTTAATATCTTACGCTATCTATTCAGTATCCAACATGTAAATATGCAATTTTTATTTATCTATTTGATTTTTATCCTTCAAACGTCAGATTTCGACTAATTTTTTAATTTAAGACTTGTTCGCTAATTCGATTAAAATTATTTCAAGTTTCCGATTACGGCATATAAATTCCTGGAATTAACCTATTAAAGAAAATACAGGAAAACTGAAAGAGAAATTTCTACATCGACAAGACCACGCGTACGCTATGAATAGGAGAAACTTTGAAGAAAATTTCTTAAACCAAAGAAACCATACGTAATGCTATTGTACTACAAATACAAGAAACATGAAAGAAAAATTCCTGAAGCGAAAGAGCATGGGTAGTATACTAAAGGCAAGCAAGCTTCGCCTAAAGCTTCGATTTCTCCGCAACACCCTGAAATCGATACACGAAACAAACCCCATAAACACGCCCCACGCACGGCAACTCGGTTCGTATCGCGAGCAATCGCTCGATGGTAGAATTTTGACAAATTTGCCCGCGTTTTAATCGCGTACGACGCGAGATATCATTTAATCATTGCGAGCTGATAATTCGCTTACTTCTTTCGACAATTTTCCAATGAAAACTCTGTTCTTCTCTCGATGGATTCACCGCGTGAACGTTCGAACGTGGAACTGCAATTGTGATGCATCGCATTTACGAAACGATAATTTAGGGCATCGCGTATCGTCGAACGTTTCATAATTCAGCGTTCTGAGGCGTGCGCTCGCAAGAAGCGGTAATGCTTATAAATGATTTCGCCGTAGCTACGCGATGCATCGCGAGACGCCGAATTATCGATCCTTCAGCTTTCACCGCGTGTTTCATGCCTCGTCGCTGCCGGAAACGGTCGTTGAATAACGATTTCCAGGTTTTCTTACAAATTGTGCTTCCGCTATATAGTCGGTGCATGCACTGGCTAGCGAAAGTATTTGAACATTTATCACGGACAACTGTTACCTTTGATTTCATGGAAAACTTGAAGAAAATTCTCCCCGTTGTATGAGAAAATTATACGAATTAATTGGATGAAATAATTATACCAGGAAATTGATTGTAGAGTTTTATCGAGGTTTTATCGCTTAAATTATGAAAGGAAGAAAAATTTCATGTTTAAATGGTGAAATTATTAACAATTCCCTATTTTTCAGAAATTTCCTTCAAAATTTACTTTCTCAATCTGTGTGATTCTTCTAGGAAACCAGTGATAGAAAACCCATCAAAATGTAAATCGCCACAGACATTTGTAGTCTGAGTATAAACACGTTTGTCCCAGATGCATTATTCTTAACTCGCATTTTATTTCTACGAGTATTAGGTCGTCCGAAAAGTTTCTTTCGTTATATAAGGAAATAATGCATGCACATTTTCCGTTTTATATTATTTTATCGAATTATGATTCATTTTGTTTTATCAAAATAAAGATCACAATGTTCGACGGAATAGGTTTCATGTTTGTATAAGGATGCGTCGTTGTAAAAGACGTGTCTGTAAAAGAAAGACACTTTTCGGACGAACTAACGTATTAATAACAATCATTCTCGACGAAGAACGAAAAGATGACAAAATAAATGATCGAAAATCCCAGATTTTGACTCTTTATCCACCTGAAATAATTTTTCTACGCTCGCCCAAACAATAATTCACAGTTTTCTATCGAACAACGAATCGTAGTGGATCGAAAACGACCAGTTTAAACGCCGCTGATCGTGCAACGGGGGTGGCGAAAAAGTACGGCAGGTTCGGTTGAGGGAAAGTCGTAGAAGAAAGCAGTCACCTACGGAATTTCCTATCGTCGACGAACGAAGGGGAAAAGAAAATCGTTCCGTGGGTATAAGAAGAGAAGAATATCGGAATCTTCGATGCAATCGTGAAAGAACAGAAGCGTTTCTGCGGCTGACGTGGCATCGGGGTGGAGCAATTATTTAGACGAGTTTCGTGCCGCCTTCGTGGCTATCGATCGCTTTCAAGACAAGGTTAAAAATATCTATTTGCATGTCGAGATGCATTATGGTAGATTAGGCTGTGTGGCTCCTTGACTCTTAGTGTCGCTTTTTTTTCGTGTCGTCGTTCCACAGTCACAGGAAGGTCAATGTTAATGGAAGCGAAATTTGTGAATGGAAGACAGATTGCTGACTGTGATTCGATTACACGGTAGAATTGCATTTACCTGAACCAGAGTTCAACATTATTCGAATTGTTTCCAGTAAACGTTTGTCTAAGATAATTACACGAATAAATTTATCGTGGTCGAATATCTTATTCGCGCGATAATATCACGCGTGATATTACAGAACCGAATTAACCGAATAAATCGACTAAATTCATTTCGCTGGAATATTTTATTCGGGTAATAAATAAATCTGATGTAAAATAAACTGTTTTATACTTGATGTGAAACTTGATTGAGCGAACTTTAGAAACATATTGTACGATGAAAAAGAAGCAATTATGAGCGAATAATAAGCTCGTTTATCCTATTAACACTTTGACTGCCACGTTGGTCATATCGAACTTCTTACGATTGTAAAAATTGTATGAAAATTGACAGTTAGGGTATTTTGAATATGATCGATAAATAGGAGATACTTTGAGATATAAAGTGCCCCATTGAACGATTAAACATTTTTATTAGAACATGAATAAAATAAAATGAGAACAAATCTTGCATCTAACGGTGCACTGTGTTTGCATCCATATCTTTGAGGAGTAATCTACGAATATTATTATAAACACAGCTTAGAAAATGATCGTAAATGCTGCTTTATAGTCGTATAATTGAAGTTGGAAGTGTGCACATACCTTACTATTATATATACAATGAGCAAATACCGTTTACTAATATCTTCTACACGTTTCAACAATATATTCTGCACGTTTTGCTTACGACGAAATAACGAATGCGAATGGTTCGTTGAAATAAACGAAGCCTTGTTATTATATGTCGCTGTCAACTGTTACCAAGGCGCCACGGTGGTCACCCGTGACCACCAATAAGATAAAGGGTCCATTGGGGAAAAATGTTGTCTTAGATCATCGATTTATTATTATTTTTCCATTATATGCTTTGAATATTAAAAATACTCCCTTGGCGTCCTCGGCGAAACAGGTGATTTCGGCGTGGCAGTCAAAGTGTTAACGTTCAAAATCTAAACCAACTACTGGGTTGGCAATTAAGTGATTGCGAATTTTGTCATTATCATCTAATATTATTAGTTGCCAACCCAATAGAAATTTTAAGCTTCTTATGATTTTAAACTTGGATAAAAATTAATGAAGGAAATGAAATCTCTAAACGCGTGTACTATAGAAAAAGAACTACCTATATCGTGATAATAATTGTAATAAAAGATGTAAGTTTTAATAATGATCCGAGTAATACGCTCAACGCTTTTCAAAGACTAAAAGCCGAGTTTCGATCTTGATTTCCAATGACATATCGTGATACGCGAAGACTGCATGCTTTTTCCGGGATCAACGTCGATAATTCTCGTTAAGCGAAAAATAAATCGTCGGTGTAGGTGTAGGAGAGAAATCAGATATCCAGGTAACGCAGAGCTGGTTTTCCAAATTTATCGGACTTCGATCCGATCTTTAAACGATTTGTAGACGAATCGACAGTTCGTACGCCAAAGGATTCAATTTCAATTCTGTGTTTTCTCGTTGAAAGAGAATATTCGCTTAAAATAGCGATTACCGTATTGCTATTTGTATCGCAAATTTTTATTCTAAATATTACTTGGAATGAGAATTTGTAAATGCTAGTTACAGTGAGAATTCATTTTTATAATTGAAAATAGCTTTGACGTGCGTGCATCTGAAAATCTGCGTTTTCTTTCTTATGTTTAGTTTAAAAAACGAGAGATGGAGTTTTTTAGGATTTTTTTATTTGGAAAAAAACCAGAGTACTCACTTTGGGATGTCGCCGATCTTCGGTGGCCGACATTTTCGCGCAGGAACGTCGCCCCATATGTTGTACGCTGCAAAAAAAAAAAAAAACAATATTTTTTAACACATAATTGGTACTGCAAAACTATAGTATTTGTAATACTCTATTTTTGTCCTTATTTATTTATCTATTTCCATTTTGCTATTTTTATTTTTAACTACGATACTCGAATGAAAATGAAGCAATTAAAATTGTAAAAAGATATCTATCTTTAATTTCTAACATCCAAATGAGAAAAGTCGATTGGAACTGTACGACTACGATATTTTGCCTCTTTGCTTTTCATCAAATTTTCTACAAGAACTTCAAGCACAAATTGGTACAAACAAGCTGTCCGAAACAATTTAGAAAAGAAGCTAAAATTCTAAAATGGGTTCGAATTAGCTTTCGTTATGGAGTGAAGTTTCGATAATCGAACGGCTCAGCCTTAACGAGTTCTCAGCTTCTGGATTAACACGCGGACTTTTCAACTTTGTAAAACTTCAAAGTTCCTGTCAAAGTCTCGAAGGTATGCGAAAGTTAGACGGGCAGACGTGTCAGCGGCTTGAAGGGATTTCGAGACACAGCCGAACGAAATTTCGAAGATATCCAAATTCAGCGAATTTGCAAAATTCAGTTGCTTCAAGTTTCAGCATTCTACCGACCCAGAAATTGCCTTGAAATTAACATCGCACCGTAATCAACTGCGATAGATTTCTCACTAAAACGTATTCTCTAATGAATGAATTCTAAACGAGAGAAGTTTGGTCGTTAAAATTTCGTACGCACTGTATATACATGTACAAGGTATTTATTTGTTTAACACTAGAACTACCGATCGTTAACACGAAGCTATTTCCACCAAAGCCAGTGAAAATGACTGGTTTTTAAAAAATTCGTAATAATAGAATATTTTTATATTTATTTATTTATTACTTTCTTACAAAAACAATTCCATGTTATGTAGTACATTTTTAGTATTATTAATCCATCTGAGATCATGATTCCTAAACGAGGGTTGGCATATTTATAAAATTGTAGAAATGGTGGTATTTCTAGTGATATCATCTAGCGATCGATTCGGAATTTTCCTAATAACTGATATCATCATATCGAATGATACGCAGTACAAATTTTAAAAACGTGTGTAAAGTTGTACGAAACGAGGAAACTGGTTAATTGGGGTTCGATAAACGGATCGCAGGACCCTTTTACACTTTGACAAGTACCAGTCATTTTGGCTGATATTGGTATAAGTAGCCTTGATACAAAATTATTTTCAGTTTGAATACATAAAAAGCAAAATAAAATTCATTATATTATTCTTTTAGTTATCGTTGCGAAAGTCATTACAGCATTGTGGAAAAAATATAACATGAAGTAGAAACTTTAAAATAAAATTGTAAAACCAGTCAATTTAACTGGTATGGTAGTTCTAGTGTTAATAAGTATTCTCTGGATGTTAATACAATTATGGAAGACTAGAATGTACAAGTATAAAGTATACAAAATATTCAATGTTAAGAACTCGTTTGAATAGTCAAGGATGGACGAAATCACTATACTACACTGTAACGTACACTGTAACAAAGTAGAAACTTTAAAATAAAATTGTAAAACCAGTCAATTTAACTGGTATGGTAGTTCTAGTGTTAATAAGTATTCTCTGGATGTTAATACAATTATGGGAGACTAGAATGTACAAGTATAAAGTATACAAAATATTCAATGTTAAGAACTCGTTTGAATAGTCAAGGATGGACGAAATCACTATACTACACTGTAACGTACACTGTAACAAAGTAGAAACTTTAAAATAAAATTGTAAAACCAGTCAATTTAACTGGTATGGTAGGTCTAGTNTAAGTATTCTCTGGATGTTAATACAATTATGGGAGACTAGAATGTACAAGTATAAAGTATACAAAATATTCAATGTTAAGAACTCGTTTGAATAGTCAAGGATGGACGAAATCACTATACTACACTGTAACGTACACTGTAACAAAGTAGAAACTTTAAAATAAAATTGTAAAACCAGTCAATTTAACTGATATGATAGTTCTAGTGTTAATAAGTATTCTCTGGATGTTAATACAATTATGGGAGATTAGAATGTACAAGCATAAAGTATACAAAATATTCAATGTTAAGAACTCGTTTGAATAGTCAAGGATGGACGAAATCACTATACTACACTGTAACGTACACTGTAACAAAGTAGAAACTTTAAAATAAAATTGTAAAACCAGTCAATTTAACTGGTATGGTAGTTCTAGTGTTAATAAGTATTCTCTAAATGTTAATACAATTATGGGAGATTAGAATGTACAAGCATAAAGTATACAAAATATTCAATGTTAAGAACTCGTTTGAATAGTCAAGGATGGACGAAATCACTATACTACACTGTAACGTACACTGTAACAAAGTAGAAACTTTAAAATAAAATTGTAAAACCAGTCAATTTAACTGGTATGGTAGGTCTAGTGTTAATAAGTATTCTCTGGATGTTAATACAATTATGGGAGACTAGAATGTACAAGTATAAAGTATACAAAATATTCAATGTTAAGAACTCGTTTGAATAATTAAAGATGAACGATATCACTATACTACACTGTAACATGAAGTAGGAATTTTAAAATAAAATTGTAAAGCCAGTCAATTTCACTGGTATGGTAGTTCTAGTGTTAAACAAGGCGAATTTGTTGCCATGAGACCAAATCAAACGTATTCTGATATATAGCTATATACAATTAGCACCGGTGTTAATCCTTATTTTATATAAATAAATAAAAATTCAATATATCGTCCTATGGAAATTGAAAGATAAAAGAAAGCTACTTGTTTGTGGTGATGAATTTTTTAAAATAACGCTACGGTCCAGTTATTTCCTGATCGGCTCTTTCAACGTAGGATAATTGCTTGTTTGTTATCGGTGCCATTGAAAATAGGATGAAAATCGAGGCGGACATTGACGTTGAAAGCGTTCGATTCGAAAAACTGGAATATCCGTGTTAATTGTGCTTCGTTGTTACACATCAGCCCTCTCATTCCCTCATCCCCTGCTCGCTTGTTCAACTTTTATTCCTTTCATCGATCGCTCATCTCGAAAGACATTTACTAATTATAAAGTTGGCTGTTCGCTTTGAACACATTTGCGATGCACGATGTCCACTGTCCGCGCTCCAAACTCTAAACTCTGATTAAACTGCAACCCTTCATTTTTGATGCTTTAACCCTTCCATGAAGAGTAAACATTACATCCGGCCAATTTATTTCCACTGCAAATTAACTTGGCGATGCTACACGGTGCAATATTTTTCTTTAGCAAGGTATTAACGAATTAATTTGCATACATTTTTGTGGAAATGTTACAAATGACAAAGTATATAAATATTAAAGCAAAGCGCGTACAATATGGACAAATATACGAAACGTATGAAAATTAGAATTTTTTAAAAGTTTCTATTAATTAAAAAGTACTTTTCTTACGTCTATACATGTTTCTTCATTTTAAATATGGGATTAATATCAAATGATGTAAAATTTAAAAGATAAAAAGGTAAACACCGCAAAGTTTATTAAACAGAATGAGTGGCTATTAAAATTAGAGAGAAAAATGAGACTAAAGTTAATTACGGTAAAACTAAGAAGAAGTTCAAGTAAAATTATTTTCTGCAAACTGTACGAGACACATACGTCCCGTCAGGGATGAGAGGATTAACGCAAAATGTACTCGTCGCTGTGACAAAATTTCTTCTTTTGTCATTTGAAAAAGTCTCATATCCCTTTAAATTATGCTGTGCAAGCGTAAGCTATGTCACGCACAAAATGTTCTTCACCGTGGAAATATTCGATGAAAAGGGAAAAAGTTACGCGTAATTCAAAGAAAAGCTCGCAAATAACACGAAATAAAATTTACACTGATTATAAAGTTAACCTAAATTCAAAATAAATTCTTGCATTTAATCTAGAATATTAAATATTGCTTACAAAAGAGAAGACGATAAAAATTCAACAATTGAAGAAAATTAGCTGATGCAAATCACATTTTTGTTCAAGCTTAATTGTTGCTTGTTTTAAGCAGAAATCGTGAGATTTAATCTAATTCTCGGCTGCGTATCATCTTTTCGACTAGTACATCATTTCCAGTTATTTCGAATTTCGTCAAGGTAAAACACGATTTATTGCTAGAAGTTGGAAAGTTTGGCTTTCCGCTCCGTCGATGGAAAGCAGAGGTATCGTAAACTCAAAAGTTTCTTACAGGGTACAGAAGGCGAATCAGGTTATGGCGATTCTTGGAAACCGATCTTGGAACGAATCCAATCGTCACGAATCTGCTCGTTATCGTACGTAAAATCGAACTGGCGAAGAAAAATCGCGAACGAGTCGGCTTCCATTTCGATGAAATTCCGTAGGCTTGAAAAAGTGCCAAAAAATGGTAAATACGCGATAACTCGAGTTTAACAGGGTTACGTAAGGGAAAAATATTATCGATAACAATCGAGTGATTTTTTAATATGTACCGAGGAAATGTCAATAGACACGTTTTAGAAACGTGTTAAAAAATTTCGTCGGTCGAATGTTCACCCGAAAAAAATATCTCTATATAACGTGCACACGTGTACATAACGACGTGTATATTAATAAAAACAATTGCGTTGCGTTCTTTATTGGAAAAATAACAGTGTACATATGCAGAGTGTAGAGAAAGGTTGGGAATAAACTTTAGGAACGCGAGTACTTGGATAGTTTTGACCAGGTTTCCAAAAATTCGAAACATAGTGAAACGATTTTGATATTTCCCTTTCTCGTCACTCTTTCCAATCTACCAATTTCATTACATTCACATTCCATTTTAACAAAATTCATATTTCTTGCCTGTGAATAATTTTACTTTTTACTTTTAGGGAGATCAAAAAAAAAAGAAAAGAAAAGGAAGAGAACATTGAGACTTGTATTACGTCTCGCAATTGAGGTCCTGGGCTCCTTATTAACTGGCCACCGTCACACTTCTTCGCTATCGCTAAGTTTCGTGCCCTTAAGGCCTTTTCCCTAATTGACCGCTGCATCGTAATTCAGATAGCTAAGAGGCTGTTTTTCTATATATATCCCGAGGATGCCTCGGGAATTAATCGAAAAAATTCTATTCTCTTGACAAATTGAGCGTAAAATCGCGTCAACATTAGCTACACAACATCGGCCACATACCTCATCACCAGCTTTCAACATTACGTTCAACCAACACACCATAACTTTACGCACATTTTCAGAAAAACCTTCAACTGAACAGCTTCTCCGAATAGTCGTACATTGACAAAACAGAGTCGTATCTCTTTAGGTTTTGTAAAAAAAAAAAAAATTATTTTATTTATGATAATAATCTTCTTTTTCTATACGTGAGGAAATCCCGCTCTTGGAAGCGGCGGGATAGTGTCGGAATTTATGATAATAATCTAATAATGTTTTATTTAAAATAATTCATTTTGTAATAAAATCTGAGAGAATATTTTTCTCGTATATAACACACAATATGAACGTCTTGCAAGTGCGGATGGTTATTGATCAATAAGTTTGAAAGCTCCAAGTGGAAAATGAATGTCGATGAGATTGGGGTTCGTTGGCCACGATTAGTATCTGTTTTCAATCATCGGCTTGATTTCATCCGTGATTTGATTACTTCCGATAAATTGGCTTAATAATGCGACAAAGCATTTTGCCATGCTTGGATTACGGATCCGTTGCCGATTTTTAATGAGCAGGGGAATTGGAACCGTGGTTGTTTTTACGCGAACTTTACCATCTGTCGCTTTTATTTCCTCTCTGTTTTCCTTATTTCTTCCATTTGCCTCTTTATCATACGTTTCACGCGAAATATCGAACATCTTTTTTACCAAATGAAGAAAAAGGTGGTGAATTATTCGAATGGAAGGAACACGATGTCGAGTAACTTGACTAATGAGAAAACTCGATAAACTCCAACTTTTTCCTATTAATATTGAGCCTTTCAACGGAGATTATTTACTTCCACGAATTTATTTAATGCAAGAAGATTACATAAATAAACGTAAATTCGAAAGAAATTCTTAAAGAATCGTAATATTCAATTTTCTCTACTTCTTAATTTATCCAGTTAATCAATATGGCTTCTGAGCAATTCGTGCTTCGAGTTAAGTAAATAACAGACTACTTGATTAATTTGAAAATTACTAGTCCTGCATTGATTTACAAGATAAAAAGACAAGAGTATTTTAAGATTACAGTCGTTCGAAGGTGATACATCATCGAAGTGCATTACAAATCAAACAGAAAATTATTAAGTTGGAAACTAACTTAACTTAGTTGCCAACGCAATATTTGTGTTTTAATTCCATTGAAAGTCTTCAATTTTCATACTAACGTAGTTTCGATTTCTCAATTTCCCTAGTCACATAGACATGGAAATTCGGCACCTAAGAATCGCTCATTTCCTCCTTTTATCCGCGGTTTCGTCACCCTCTGTGCACCGATAAACTTCGTTACCCCGTTATTGCACTCGGCGAGCGATAATTAATTGAAAGGTCGGTGATCAAAGCCGGACAGCTTTTCGTCCGATTGGAACGAGGCGATGGATCTAAAGGAAGCGAAGGAAATTAGATGAAGAGCACACGATGATAGATAAGAATCGACTTCGAACTTAATTACTTTCTCCCAGGACAGCTTCGGAATATTTTGACAATATCAATTTATGTCATCATAAAACTGTTTTCTACGCTTTTCTATACGTACAGCTTCCGTTCTACAACTTGATTTTATAAAGTCATTAAAACTTCTAACGCTACTCGCTGCAGAGGCAATTAAAATTTAAAAGACCAGGGGCAGAAAGGTTATATCTCTTCAAGCTCTAATTACAAATATCTAAAGTGACATGGATTAAACGAAATTAAAAAGTTAATACAATTATAGCAAGAAATTAGAATAAACGAGATAATTAAAGGAAAGATTGGGTGCAAGGAAAAGCTACATCCTATTAATCGTTTAAATATAAATACTTTAATTCAAAAGTCAATTTTTCTAGCAAGTTTGTGCGATAACAAAATGAAGGGGCGAGACAGGTGTAAATTTGAATTCACACCTTGCTCGTTAATATTACTCGACTAGCTGCTAATTCGATTGATAGCCATCGGCTTCTCAGACGACGCCATTCGACTCGAGCAAATTTACTTTCCGGTAAGATTCATTAACTAACTGTATTAAAAAAATTGCCATCGTCTCTGATCGGCGTCCTTCGTGCCCCTAAGGCTAACCTGTTGCCCCGTTTCCCGTGAGAAATTTCGTTACCGCGCTGATGCACCCGCTAGACGATAATTAAACGATAATTAATCCCTCCGCTGGAAGATTCGACCGAGCATGGAGTCATCGTATTTTCCGTTATCAAGAATTCTGTTGGATTTTCTCGTCGACAAGACGGATATCTAGAAGCTAGAAGGACATACTCGTTTTCCAGGAATAATATTGCGCAATTTCGTCAAAGAAATTGCAATCTTTCTTTTTATATTTTCTTACTGCGATCAAACAATAATTCAAATGTTTCTAACGTTGATTTCAGTAGTTTATTTCAAGATCGATTCTGAATGTTATATTTGTCTGTAATTATCGTCTGTATAAAGCTGCTGTATTTGTTTCTCGATAGATCCGCAAGATAATAACGAGAATATTAACATTTTGTTAATGCGAAATTTTCTTACATTTTCTAATGAAGTCCTAGGAAATTGCTAATGTCGATTTTAGCCACAATTGGCAAACGATTTCTTAAATTAATGCCAATGTTCAATCTTCCTCTACGTTTTTCAATCGACGACTATTGAAATAGAAGGTATAAACAATAAACAATTAAATAGAAAATTGCAAAACTTACATCAGAAACCTTACATTTTCCAGTGAAATTCTAGAAAATTGCTAATGTCGATTTTAGCCACAATTGGCAAACGATTTCTTAAATTAATGCCAATGTTCAATCTTCCTCTACGTTTTTCAATCGACGACTATTGAAATAGAAGGTATAAACAATTAAATAGAAAATTGCAAAATTCACATCAGAACGTTTCGTTCGACTTCTCAAAGACCTAACCACATCACTGGCTGTTTATCGACGAGTAAAGGATTCCCAATAAACTTTAGAACGTTAATCGTTGGCGAAAATTTGAGAGGAAGGAATTTAACGTTAAACGCCGCAAGGAATTTGAAAGGTGGAAATTGCTGGTCTTCTCTCGATCGAGCAAGCGAACAATACGATCGGCGATCGTCTGTCGAAGGAAGAATTGAACGGGGAAAAGCGGTATGAAGAGCGGAGAACGAGTCGCGGGTCATTTCCAATTACTCCGCTAGACGACTCGTAGGCACAAGTCAATTGTTAAATCGCCAAGGGTCCACGAATCGCTTGGAGCCGGATCTGTGTTCGTATTATCTCGGTCATATCCTCTTTTCCGTCCATAACTAGTGCCGGCTAACTCTCTGGCTGCTCTTAGCTGGAATCGTTCCAGTCACACACACCTATATACTACACACGTGCAGAGATATCGATCGCGATGACGATGGAAAAATAATTGTCAAGATTGCGATCGCTCTACTTCACGTGCACGGCTTCTGCTCGAGACGTTTGTTCGTTTCGTTCGTTCACTGAAATGGGCAAACAACAAATCTCATCAATTTTCTCTTGATATACTTATGTCACTTATTTATCTTGCCTGTTGCGGGGAATAGAAAGATAGCGAATGGATTTAAATCGATCATGATTAATCTGTGGATTTTTGCGCACTTAAAGGAAACTTAAAGGTACGGAAGATCCACCTGAGACGCAAAAATGTATAAAATATCCGAAATAGAATATACTCGTTATGATATTTAATGGACAAGACAAATTTTTTACCTAGGTTCCTTTTTTTTCTTTTTTTTTTTTTTGTGGTAATATAATTTATGTTATATGAATATTAATTTGCATAAATATACCTACTCTGCTTACGTACGGTGTATCAACGAAATGAACAAACGAGAAAATCTCCCTCTTGATATATCTGCTTCATGCATTTATCTTGCTATTGGGGAAACAGTAGATTAGATAACAAGAATTGTTTTAGTTATGATATATGAACCAAGAGAGTAAATAATGAATTTAAATACTGTTGCGAAAATAAATGACGAACAACGAAAGAAATAACCTAAATACTGTTAATATGTTTCTTTTTTCTTATGTATTTGGTATCTATAAAAATATTTAGTAAATAAGATAAGGAAGAGAATTTGGCTCGATCATGGTGTATCGAACGATATGAGCAAACAAGAAATTTGAATAATATCGATGTAGATATTCGCGCGAAGAAATGAACAGTTTGAAACGTTCGTAAATCATCTGCTCGCCATTAAGTTTATCGTCGACTCGGCACGTGGACTTTTCCAAATCGAACGCCAGCATTTGCGCGAGTACGTGTGCACAGCACACACATCACCTTGACACACTTGCGGAATTAAAGGGATGCGTGTACGGCAACGAATACGCGAGCTCGTTTATCATCCATCCTACCGGATGAAATATTTTCGCAATTATACAGAGGTATAACTGCATCTCATCCGAGATTTCGTTGCTTCAAATTATCCGATTGATATACTCGCGATATGAAGCGTCGTTTCTGTGAACAGATATCGTCCATCTAATTTCTCCTTACTATCAAAACTTTCGTCAACTATGCTGAGAAGGAGAAATTTGTTAGAATTTACGTATATTGAATATTGATAAGATTAAACGTTAATTTTGATTTAATGAATGAATTAATTTAAAAAAAATAAATGAAATAATTAATTTATGTAGTTTCATTAATGTAAATATTAATTATTAAAAATTCACTATTAATTGTTGTGAACAATTGAAATATAAGACATTCCTGTATTCTTAAATTAATTTTGTTTATACTACTATTGTAATAATTCCCTACTTTACAGTATTCTTATATTCTTAAATATCTACATTACTATGTGTCTATTAGATTGTCAGAAAAGTTTCTTTCGTTTCACAAGGAAACAATAGATGCACAACATTTTTTGTTTTATATTATTTTGATTCGTTACTTTTTTTTATTCTACAATTTACATCGTAGTATGATCCATTTTGCATTACGTACAGTATATTAATACGTGTAATGAAATATGAAATATAAAAATGTTTGGCATCTATTGTTTCCTTCTAAGACGAAAGAAACTTTCCAGACAACCTAATGTTATTCTTGAATCTCTATATTCCTAAATCGATATACTATTCATACATTAGTAAGTTTCTATGTTTTTAAATTCCTATATCGTCAAATTTCTAAATTACAATATTTTTATACTTGCCATATCTCTCTCTTGAAATTCGTACATTTCCAAATTCCTACATTTTTGAGTGTCTAAATTTCTANCACTTCTATGTCCCTAGATTCCTAAATTCCTGCATTTCCAAGTCCCTAGACCCCTAAATCCCACTTCTAAATCCTTGGATTCCTAAATGCGTGCATCTCTAAATCCCTAGATTCCTAAAATGTTTTTAAATTCCTAAATCGTCAAATTTCTAAATTCCAATATTTTTATACTTGCCATATCTCTCTTTTGAATTTCATACGTTTCCAAATTCCTATATTTCTAAGTGTTTAAATTTCTACACTTCTATGTCCCTAGATTCTTAAATTCCTGCATTTCCAAGTCCCTAGATCCCTAAATTCCTGCATTTCCAAGTCCCTAGACCCCTAAATCCCTGCACTTCTAAATCCTTGGATTCCTAAATGCGTACATCTCTAAATTCCTAGATTCCTAAATTCCCACATTAGTAAGTTCCTATGTTTTTAAATTCCTAAATCGTCAAATTTCTAAATTCCAATATTTTTATACTTGCCATATCTCTCTTTTGAAATTCATATGTTTCCAAATTCCTATATTTCTAAGTGTTTAAATTTCTACACTTCTATGTTCCTAGATTCTTAAATTACTGCATTTCCAAATCCCTAGATCCCTAAATCCCTGCACTTCTAGATCCTTGGATTCCCAAATGCGCGCATCTCTAAATCCCTAGATTCCTAAATTCCTACATCCCTATATCGATACACACATCTCTATGTTTTTCTATCCGTATATCCTGAAATCCCTAAATTTCTACATTTCCACTTTTCTACATTTCTGCGTTCTTGCATAACCAAATTCCTATATTCCTGAGTTTCTACATTCCTGTATTCTCCTATTACCATATTTCTACATGGCTAGATCTCTCCAAATCCCTAAACTCGTACATTTTGAAATTCCTATATTCCTAAATTCCTCTACTTTTCGAGTTCCTACGTTCTAAAAATGCATCGTCGCAATAGTGGGATAATTCCATGGAAACACGAGCATCGAATCGTCATCGATATCGGTGTTTACGTGCTTAGGGCCAGTTTATCGCGGCGCTTATATCAAGGCCTGGCTGTGATCGACAGTCAGCTCCATTAATCAACGTAAACTCGATTAAGAGTCACGAAGCAACCCTCTTTCGACCCTCTGCGACCCTCCTGCTGGTCGAACCCCGAGGGCACGCTGCGTTTAGGGGTTGAAACCAACGGCCACAGCTGCTATAATTGAAATCTACGAATTTGCTGAGGTTTAAGTTGTATATAGGAAGGTTTAGAATATATCGGGTGAAATTGATCGAGAGATTACTCCTGGCACAGCAATTTTCAGTTCATCGGGATACCTAAAATTCACTAAAATTGTCCATCCCTTCATTTTTCTTTTTACTGAAACTCTCTGATAATCAGGAAATTCGTTTTTGCATAAATGTAGAAACTGTTGATTGTAAACTAATTAAGGAATTATTTTCCATCTAACAAGAATTTTGTTCGGGAAATACATCAGGATGTCCAGAAATTAGACGAAATTGTAGAAAATCTTTCTTTACTAATTTTTGGAAAAATCCTTTGATGATTAGAATACCAGTTTTACAGAGGTGTAGATCCTGTTGGTTTAAAATCAATCAGAAAGTTATTTTTATTTTAGTAAGGAAGTTTGAGAGAAATAATGAAAAACGTAGAATTTTTTTATATTTTCAATCCAATTCAATTTGAAGTGTAAACGATCGATGATTAATATCGATATTATTGGACGACGGACGAATAACGAACAAAGAAAGAAAGTAAATTTCTTTCCATCTCATCTGCATATTAAATTCTCGTCACAATTTTTATTCGAAATGAGAATCGCTGATATGCGATAGTAAACGTCGTTATTATTTTACCAGAGGAATGATAGAACAGATACATAATAAGTAGGCAAGAGCATGCGAATATCGTTTCTGTTTCGAATCGAACTCGATTTGAAAGGATATAGGATAATGGACATTAGGTTATTCAAATGTTAGTAGGAAATTGTGTATTTCTAGGAATTGGTTAGAGGGAATCACGTACTTCCGTTTCCATTTCGCGAAATTATCAGAAAATAATCAACTGCGACCGGTTGGATCCGCATTGCGTTGGTTCATGAATGTGCATGAACTCGTACGTAATGAAACATCGTTATTGATTACTGATAATCCAATCAGCGGCGTGTATTACTCCTCGGCATGTCGATTAAATGGTATTAATTAATCCAAAGATAGAAAGAGAAACCGAGATGATCTTAACGAACCCGGTTCTCTGCTTTCGAAATCTCCTGCTCTCTTTAAAAAAAATCCGCACGATAAACTTTTAAGTAAATAGAAAAATATCAAAACAACTTGTTTGATTATGCTAACTAAAATCATAAAACTCGATTACTTGCTCCAGGATAAATAAATAAGAAGATAGGAAACATAAAAAAAAGAATTAGAAGACGGTAGAGGCGACTTCTCTGGAATATTTTCGAATATTTTCATTCAATTTTTCTTTATAGCGAGGATGGGAAAAATAATAAAATTGGACGTTTCTTCAACGTCAAAAAACGAAGGCAGACAGAGAATCGGAAATAGCTGTAGTTGAATAATTCCGTTTGCAGGAAAAATTGTGTAGAATTCTCGAGCGAAGGAAATCAAGACAAACGGTAGAAAACAAGGGAACGTTGAAGTTGGAATCGTATCATCTGATCTCGAAACAGTAGTCACGTCTCGTACGTTTCTGCCAACGTTTCGTAAACAGAGGAGTTTGCTTCATCGGAGTTTGCCTGAATATTTGGCTAACGAGCGAGAGTATGTCAACGAAGTCTGATGAGGCAAACTGCAACGATCGTAGCCTGTCGACGAGGAAACGTGGCCACATTCTGGAAATCAATAACAGCGAAACAATTAAGAACGAGTTGAATAGCAAGCAACTGCGCGTCCTTTTCTCAATTTAAAATTGATTAAACAAGAAAAAGATGTAATATGATTACCCTTGTCGTTAACAATGTCACTTTAAATAAAATAAATAATAAGAGTAACGATTGCCTCTTTTATCTTTGTGTATTCTATCGTTGTAATTCTTCCATTCCTTGACGTTCAAGATTTTTTTTTTATTAAAGATAACAATTATTACAAATAAAATAGAATAATTGAAGTATAAAACGTTAGAGAACAAAATTTTTCCAAGTAAGAAATATATGCAAAAATATGTAATTCAAGGAAGAAACACTATTGTCTGGATATTTAACACAATACTATAGAAATAAGAAAAATAAATATATATATATTTTTTAACATTCTATTAATCAATGCCTTTGCATTCCACGACTACGTGTTAGTTATTCTCTACGCTTGTGTTTCCACTCGCCATCAGAAGGCAACCTGACTATGAATCCACATTATAAATTCAAATAAATTAGCTTTGACAATAAATCTTTCCAAAAAACAATTATACATATTCTGATGACATTTTCCAACAAATAATTATCATTTTATTTTTATCGTTGCTTACTTTATCCCAAAAACCAACTACTCGACTAATTTATGACAAAGCAAAGAAGAAATTACAATTTTTACATCATATTCTCCTTCATATTATTTCCATCTATGATATATCTCTTTCGTTTAATATTCAAAATATCATTTCCACGTTCTGTCAAACTATTCTCTACTCTTTGCGACCGTTGCCACGCGACCATAACCTGGTCAAAAGAACACGATGCAACTCACCTTCCATCGTTATATTATCCCCGAGCTTCATTTCGGTGCTCAGTGTGCTCACTGTTCCGGATGGTCCCACGTTGTTCCAGCCGACTAGCCGTCAATCGAACCTTCCCAAATCGCTCGATGGAGACACGAGACGATTATTCTCTGGAAATGTCACTTTCTCTCACTCTCTCTCTCTCTTTCTCCCTTTTTCTCTCTATTTCTGTTGCCTGTAAATCGCAGGTATCCAATTACCAGGGACCTCTAGACAATCCCTTTTTTCCCTCGACGAGCTTTCTTCGTCCTCGTTAAGCGACCAACCAACGTGCCGACGATCGCACGTCTTTCCCACGTCATGGTCAACGTGTCGTTGCGCGATTAGACAATCGAATTATCAAAGGTTTCGACAACGTGCTGACACACGGACCAGTCGATGAATCGCGAGATCCCTCGATCACCATCGATCGCGAGCCTTCCGCTTCTTGCAAGGTCATCGTACCTCTTTCGAAATGCAAAATCTTCGCTTTGATTCTGTCGATGGAGCCACGATGGATCTGTGATTCGGTCGTCGTGCAAGAACCAGAGCAGAGTTTACGGACACTTGGTGGAACTGTTCATTGTAGACCTGTGAAAGAAAGAAACGATTTATTATTATACAGTGTTATATTATATTTATTACATAGAATGATATATATTATTATCTTACATTAAAATTAGTGGTTGTTTTTCATTGGAAGGAAGAAATACGTATAGCAAGTGGAAAAAGTATTCTGACGTAGTATGAAGACCGTAAGCATGATCGTTCAATGTCGAGGTCACCTATTTTAGGCTTCTGCATTTGGGTTCTGGATTTCAATCGGTTTTTTAACAATCTGTTTTTCATCATCGCGTTTAGTATTTTATCAGCAAGTATCTTAGTATTTATTAAATAAATACGTACACGAGTCTATCGGAAGATCAACTTTAGTTTCTCTTTGCAAGAAGATAGTAAATTTTGAAATACATTTAAAGAATGTCCGAGTCTTAAGAAGGTCTTAAGAAGGAAATGAAATTACAAAGTGAAATTTAAAATTTGAAAATGCAATTTAATTTCCTTTTTATTCGTCTTACGTATATAAAATAGATGAGTTAGATGATTTCGATGAAAACACCATCACAGTTAAAGTACACGAATAAACCATATCCTCGACACACTTCAGAAAATTTCCTCAAAGGAAGAATATTAGTTTTATTTAAACATTAAGCCACTAGAACGTCTGGTCCAAATTGATATTCACAGGAGCGTCAAAACTTTGCATGTTCCGGGAGATACGCGTTCCCGAAGAACGTACGAGTTCCATAGAATTTTAATACTTCGCCTAGACTTTGTGTAGCGACAATAACGTTAAAGCAGTGCTTAAAAGATCATCTTGCAAACTTTCTTGCGTGCAATCGCGAATCTACCTATTTAAGGGCGCAAAAGCTTAAAAAAGTAGGGTAAATGTAACATTTTTTCTCGCCTACAAATATTTGCTAAAGGATCAAGATTTTTATAGCAAATTTCCAACAACATTGGAACTCTGTATTCGTATTTTTCGTACTACATAAAATTAGAAAATGACGGTGGTGAAAAACAGATTATCCTCGATGTAGCGTAAAACTTTTTCATAATTTGGAAAAATAAAGAAATGGCGGCTTGTCAAGAAAAACATTTGATTTCACGCTGACGAAAAGCAACTTTAAACATTCGAAAAAATTTAGAGAATAACGTTTAAAAATGTTGAATTAATCCAATGGAGAGTTTCGGAGATCTACTGGGTGCAAGGTCGAAAAACATAGTTCCGAGAAAAACGTGTTTGAAGTTTTAAGTTAACCTTCCTCTAAAGTAAAAGAATGCGTTCGTATTCAGCGTTGCAAGCTCGCCATTTTTCAAAATTTCAAAGTACCCTTTTACCACAGTTTTCTAGATATATCCAGCTTTAAAAAGATATAAGAAAGATTTAGATTTCTCGAAGACGATATGGTTGCATGCCTTCTTAACTGAAAATTCCTAAATGTGGTAATATTCCCAGAGAAACTTTGACAATATTTGCAGGTGAAGTTAGGATGACGATATTGCGTGAACGTATGCGAATTCGTAAATAGTTTAAATTTATAAAGAAACCTGACAGACATTCTATCAATGAAATCCTTAGAATCCCAAGGTTCTTAGTCGATTAAGCTTCTGTAACCAGAAGCTTGCTCGTTTATGAAGGAAGAAAGGAAGAATTGATCTCAGTTCCTTTTTATTATTTTATATACGAAAGATGTTTTCAAACTGCTACTAGTACAATGAAACGCTACTAAAAGTATCGATAAAAATAGGTCTGTGGTAAATAAATGAAACAAGACTTTGAAAAATCCGCCACAGTAAAATTTCATTTATCTGAATCGCGTTTGAATATAATTTGTTCGATTTATCGTTTAAACCGAGTACAATTTATCTGACAAACGAAACAGAACTAACTCAAAGACCACACGTTGAGCGTTCGCTAAAACTTTGCCCCAATAAACACAGTTCTGCCGTATTTCATTTAAAAAGCATAGAAAATTGAAAGCACCGTGTCTGAAAAGAACTTTAAGAATTTTAGATGAAAATTCATCTAAATCCGATGGAGGTCGTAGGTATTACGTTACACCGGCCTTTTATTCATTTCTCATCGATGAGTATCCAGGCAACTGGGCCACAGGAATCCAATGGACTCTCGGTTCGACCAAAAGGCACAGAACCATAATCCAGGCGCTTTGTTCCAAAGGAATTCCGGGAATTTAGTTCGTTCGTCGTGTATATCGACGAGATAAGGTGAATCTGTCCAGGTTTACGTCACGCATCATGCGCACGTAATTTCTGATGCGTTAGATTGTGCGCACCGTGATGTGTATAACGTTGATTGACGAGGATCGATGCGGCTATTAATAAAAGGGATTTGTCAACGCTTCAACATGGAAAGGAACTTCATGGTACTGCGTCAGATTTTAGTAATTTTCGTTTACCTACGAAAATATTCTGTGTTTTATGCTAGAAGCCTAAAAATTACACTTGGCGATATAACGAGACTCAACTATCATGATTTTATTCGTAAAGCTTGAAACAAATATGAAAATGTTTATGACAAACTACAGGATATATATTTGTTAGAAATTATAAAAATGATTAATTATAAATTACATTAACAAACCTCAATATTCATCGAGGCTAATAGTATACAGGATTAAGCTGGCCACTCATGTTGTATACTAATTTTATAGTAAATATCTTGTAATTTCCTTACACACGTTCAGGTTGATTTCAAATTCGATCGATATAATCACGACAGTGTGCTTTTACAGCGCAAATGAAATTTCCAAATCTTCTGGACAATACATACGACATGGACATAACACTTTTCTGTGATAAGCGTTCAAATTAGACGCGATAGAAAAATTATGCGGAAAAATTCTCAAACATATTTCCTATAATTACTTATGCTTGCACATTCGTCATAATATTGCGCTAAGCATATGCACGACTACAACAACCATCGAATCATCGCTCGACTGTAAGATCGTTATGGATCCTCTAGCTGTAATTATAGTTTCGTCAAAAGAAAGCAACTGTGATTAACCGCTTCTATCGTAAATTTTCTATCTTTCTTCTTCGATACACGAAACGAGACTTTCCTATAAAACAAGCTCATTTTTTGTTTTCATTGATCGTTCGAGAAGTGAAAAAGCAGAAAAACCAGAGGCACAAAGTAACATTTACAGACTATATTTCCCTTTAGGAAATAAGGGAGAAGGTAAGAGCGACATTTACGGTGATATTTTCAGTATTCCGTGTACATTTCAACGAACGAGGATCCCAAGCGCGTGTCGCGTAAAATTGGAAAGGCTTTTTCGAGTCGTTAAGTAAATCCTGATAAGCGGAACATCTAACGTGGCTCGTTAAAAGTGTTCCGCTGGTGTTCGAACGATGCTCATCGTTTATTATTTCCGGACGTGACTTCGCTTCCGCTATCGGTTCTCAATGAAAGCGGTTAGAAATATACATTTTGAACCGCTATCGTTTAACGATGATACACGTTTCGCTGTAAGTCGTTGAAGAAAATAAAATATTAAATAAATTTGTAATTTCCGGGGATCGATGCTGCTACGTTCTTTGAATTTTTATGTCTCGATAATTCGTAGTTTTTGTAAGAGGAATATTATTATCATTGAGAGAAATTTGTTTCGTTAAACGAACTTACAAATTTCTAAACTGAACCCCGTTACTTTCTTTGAATTTTTATATCTAAATCTGTATCTCGTTTTAAGAAACAAAAAGATTTTTGATGTTTCGAAACAAAACGAAAAATTACTTTATATTAACGTAATAATTATTTTAGTTTTCCCTAAATATGAAATATTCGTTAGTGATAAAAAAAAAAAAATGATATGAGAAACACAGGAGGAGAGCGAAGAATTTGATAACAAACGTATTTATATTTTATTTAATTGTATTTATATGTTATGTAATTGTATTTATATGTTAGAATTATTGGAACGAAAGATTTGTAAAGTAATATTCTAACATTTTTGACGTTTCTGACATTTTATTTCATTCTTCTTGATAGATAGAAAATTCCAGGGACTTTTCTTTAAATTCAACAATAATTCAGACGTAAAATATACGGCGTAGTATTTCAATGAAATTCCTTACATTCTACTCTTCGTATCAATTTAATGTCCCCAGAATTTGGGTATTTTTTTTTTTTTTTTTATTAAAAAAATCGGAATAAAGATTTGAAAGGTTTGGCAAACGACAAGCATTTCGCCCTTTTTTCTCCCTTGTTTTGGAACGTCCTTTGCAGAATGATAAATATGTTGAATTTCCAGCAGACCGTAAAAGCGCTGGAAAATTATGTGATTTTATATATCCGACTCTAAAAAATGCTGCCGCAAACCGGCATACATCTCCGTATCGCATAAAATTCGTGGCTATCTTCGCTCGATATCTCCAATTTTTTGAGCCTTTATACATTGACCCACTTCCTCCTCAATACAGTAAAATCATGGTAATACAATAAAATAGTGTAATAAAAATATAAGCAGCAGGAGTTAAAGAAAAAAGAATAGAAAATAGCGATGAAATATAATATTCAACATCTCATTAAAAAATCGCCAATTAACACAAAAATTCATCGAAGCTCGATGTTCGCTCGATATCTCCAATTTTTTGAGCCTTTATACATTGACCCACTTCCTCCTCAATACGGTAAAATCATGGTAATACAATAAAATAGTGTGATAAAAATATAAGCAGCAGGAGTTAAAGAAAAAAGAATAGAAAATAGCGATGAAATATAATATTCAACATCTCATTAAAAAATCGCCAATTAACACAAAAATTCATCGAAGCTCGATGTTCGCTCGATATCTCCAATTTTTTGAGCCTTTATACATTGACCCANATAAAAATATAAGCAGCAGGAGTTAAAGAAAAAAGAATAGAAAATAGCGATGGAATATAATATTCGGTCTTCTCATTAAAAAATCGCCAACTAACACAAAAATTCATCGAAGCTCGATGTTCGCTCGATATCTCCAATTTTTTGAGCCTTTATACATTGACCCAATTCCTCCTCAATACGGTGAAATCATGGTAATACAATAAAATAGTGTGATAAAAATATAAGCAGCAGGAGTTAAAGAAAAAAGAATAGAAAATAGCGATGGAATATAATATTCGGTCTTCTCATTAAAAAATCGCCAACTAACACAAAAATTCATCGAAGCTCGATGTTCGCTCGATATCTCCAATTTTTTGAGCCTTTATACATTGACCCACTTCCTCCTCAATACGGTAAAATCATGGTAATACAATAAAATAGTGTAATAAAAATATAAGCAACAGGAATTAAAGAAAAAAGAATAGAAAATAGCGATGGAATATAATATTCAACATCTCATTAAAAAATCGCCAATTAACACAAAAATTCATCGAAGCTGGCGCTATCGAAGCAGGCTCAAACTAACCCGGATTGGGTCGCGTTAATTGAGCCAATATTTATTTTTAATCGACCTCGATAATACGAATCGTCCTACCCTGCAAATCCCTTTAGTGAAACTAACCAAACCTCGATTTCCGCAACACCAACTTTAAAAAATGTTAATCTCGCATAAAATATAGAATTTCGACAATAACTTTTATTTTATCCATACACAATCCTACGTTGAAGTTGAAGAAATAATGCAATTTTTAGATGCGTGTAGCAAGATTTTCGATCAGACCCATCGGCTGATTATTCTACGGAAACGTTTAAAGACATAGGAAGAAAACGAGTTATAAGTTTCACAAATGTCTGTTTGCAGGGGTTTTGCTGTCGAGGTTACGACGGTTAGTCGATGAAATTTTCAACGTGTGTATAACTGTCACAAATCTTCGAAATGTGTTGCTTAAATTTTCATTACAGGCCGAGATAAAAAAAAGCTGTAAAGAATGAACTATGTTTTTACCGACCAATTGCAATTTCCTGAACAAGTTTTTACGCGACATCTGGTAAACTAATCCTTTTAAATCCTCAAAGAAAGTTTGGTCCAACCTCGGAAAAATTGTTCCATATTGAAGAGTATAATATATTGTACATATGTGTATTAATATCAGCTATCTAAAGCCTTGCTTCTATTTTTTCTAGGAGAAAATTCTGTTGCATAAATTTTGACAATTGCTTGGATAATCCTGTGCCATGACGCAAGTACCAATATATTTACAAAGCCGAGATATTAATATTTAAAGTTATGTTAAAAAAAATTCATGTTCGAGTAATTCGCGACACACAAGTTCCCGTTGTTTCAAATCTCTTTTCTAACACAAAACTGGTGAATCAAAGCTTACGTTATTTTACATATTCCATGTTGACTTTGGTATTTTACAGGCAAAGTTTATTGTATGAAAAACGTTGACATTTGTCTTATCGTCGTTTCTACATAGAACTTGAAATTGTCACCAACTCTATATCAGGTTTAACTCGCTTTTGCAAAGCTACGACGTTGCTACCTCTTACACCAAGTCACAGAATCCTACGACTCTTATTATACCGATCGACGTAAAACCATTAAAACAAATGCAACGCTCGTTTTTCACTCCATTTAAACATCGCGATCATATCGCTCGATCCACCCTCGACAGTTTCATTTTCAACCACTGCTCGGTATATCGAAATTCTCAACTTCTCGATAGGCGTACTCCGCGTCCATTGCTCGGGGATCAAAGCTACGAGCACTCTCGCTGTCGCGTTCTATGGAACAGGACCAGGGGGCGAGTGGAAATGGTCGTACGGAAGGTTGGAAAAGGAAAGAAAATTTCACAAATGTGTTTCCATTTGAAATTTTTTCCACGACCGGCATCAGCCAGCTATTCGCGATACTCGTTCGTGGCATAAGTCGTTAAATAAATCTCTAAATCACCAGCGTCGAGTCTATAGGCATCCCTCGTATTATCAGCGGTCCTCGAGCCATCAGCAAGAGTTTGAGACGCGTGTATGTTCACGCACAGAGCGGACCTAAGCATTTCGTGTACTTTAGGGAAGCTTCCCCTGGCTATTTAACCGAAGCTCGTCGAAATTTACGGCCAACTTGGAACGTTTGCGGAATACGAAAAGCGTTCCGTGATATTAGGAGCTACATACATAATAGAAGATGCCGGCAGCTGAATGGAAGACGCTGCTGATACACCGTGTTGGAACTTACGTAGTGATTTTACCTCGAAACTTAATCCTGAGGGATAGTTATCGACCAGGGTTATTCTCGATGGGTGCACGTACGCGACTTTTGCAAGAGTTTCTCGTGAGATATGGACAGCGTGTATTAGGTTTTATCCGGCGTCTATTAGTACGGATACAATTTTGTACACATTTTTATCAGAAAGTCCTAAGTAGTAGGAAGATGGTGAATTTTAAGTTGCACGAATGTTTTTCGAAAATCGTTCGTACCTAGTAGGTACGTTGTTTTCTTTCATCATGGAAATACCTTGGCGTTTCTATTACGTACTTGATATTTCCCAAGTCTGAATCTGATTTGTTATAGCCGTGCTAAGATCTTTGAAGTTGAAATAAACGAGCATTGCAAATATTGGTTGGTAAATTAGGTGGTAATGACAAAGTCCGCAACCACTTATTTGCCAACTCAATAGCAGTGTGATGTTGCGGGGAGAATTTGAATTTGAAATGGGAGGAACACTTAATGTTTTCCAGCTCTGAAGCTAATTTGTTATAACCGTGCTAAGATCTTTGAACTCGAAATAAATCAGCATTGTAAATGGCAGTGTGAGATTGCGGGCAGAATTTGAATTTGAAATGGGGGGAATTTTAGAGAATAATTTTGAGATTAGGGAAGTTCGGATGTTCGGAAATAATAATTGGTGGATTGTAGACTTTTAAATGAACAGAGGTATAGAAAATATCAAAAGTACAATACTCGTTATAATTTTCATAGGGTGAAACAAATCTCCGGGTAGATTCCATCTCTTTAGTTGTATCCATAAAGATATCAATTTATAGAAATATCTACAACGTAGAAATTAATCATGCTACAGAATCAAAGATAGGAATAAAGCGATAACAAGTAATAATTAGACCGTAAATTCTTCGTAGAAATTTACATTTTGATGAACGAGAGACAATAACACATAGAATTGAATTTCGTTCGATTCCAATACAACATGGCAAATATCGGGTAATTAACGCTCTGTATTCAAAAGTATAACGCATAAAATAACTCCAATATGCTAATTAATTAATACGTTACATTTTAATATTCTAGCAACGTGAAATGATTATTCATTATACACTCAGTGTGAAAATTAAATATCCTCTCGTTATCATAGAATTCCACGAACCTTTAATGACCTGAAACCAGCTTGGAAAACAAATCTCAATGATAATTTGTATTTATTAAAACGAATGTAAAGAAAGAATGTCAACAAGTGTATAAGCTCGAACCTTTCATCTTGACGCAAACTGATCTTTTTAATCAAATCTCTCTGTTTTTAGCTGTATCCACGACACCTACGAGCGAGATTCTTTTAACTAGATTTTGTTATTACTTTCGACGTAAATAAAATCCTACAGGAAAGCATTTCAATGATCCATAACAATACGCTGTTTCAATCTCGAAATGCCTGACCCGTGACATTAATATAACGAAACTTCAAATTCACGTGCTTATTGTTTCACGACCGTGAAACTCGTGAAATTGAACGCTTTGTTTCTATCGTGGTATTATTATAAAAGGATAAAATAAATATTAGGTTGTCCGAAAAGTTTCTTTCGTTTCATAAGGTGATAATAGACGAACAATTTATATTATTTTATTGAATTAGGTATGATCCATTTCGTTATATTTCTATTATGTTCGTGCATAATTCAATAAACTAATAGAAAACAAAAAACATTGTGCATCTATTATTTCCTTATAAAACGAAAGAAACTTTTCGGACGACCTAATAATAAAGAGCATGATCTGTTATTTGTCGTCAGGGAAGAACGAAACGAAAATGAAATCTTCACGATACGTTGATATCTTTACAATTTGTAGTTTTCAGAATCAAATATATTTCGCTCTGTGAAGAAAAGTTTTTTCTTTTTTTTAATAATTATTAATAGAAATATGTTTCTTCGGATGATTCTGTAAAGAAAACACAGACATAAAATTGTGAACTATTTTTACTAAAAATATATTTATTGTTTAGTCAATTTAAGAATTTATTCAAATATAGCATATTGTGTATAAAGAGTCGAGTTAAAAATTCCAAAAAATTAAACTTTCTTTGCAAAATTTCCATTGAGGATTGAATACTTCTTCCTGATTACTTTTTTTAGAAGCAACGATTCTCAAGCTAAGAGAATTCTTTTCGACATGAAAATTCCTTCTGCTTCAAAAATCTCTCGAGTTAAAATGCCCATCGCTGATATCCAAAAAATTCCGACAGAAAATTCCTATATAAAGTGTTGATTAAAAATTGACTACTTACATCCTACGTTTTTCCTAGAAGCAAAATTCTCAGGATAAAAGAATTCTTCGCAATATGCAAATTCCTTCTCCCTTTGAAAATCTCTCCAATTAAAATCTCCGCTACTAATTTCCAGGAATCGCCGTGAAATTTCTATCAAAAATTCAGTCCGTTGATATTGTATCTTTTTTTATACGAATATTCGTTTTTTTATTTCTCTTGAACAAAATTCTTAACTACAAACCATACAAACTGTACACATCCTGTCGCTAAATGTAAACCAAATATAAGCGACATTTAATTTTATAATTAATGTGTCTTTTTGTTAATATAAATGCGACATTTACTAGATTCTAGTGAACTATCCTAATCGCCTGTCCTAAATACAATACTAAAATGGTACAACAGTACAGCATGACCTAATTAATTCGTTCAACGTGCTACAAAAAGAGGACTCCGGCGATGAAGCTGCAGATTTTCTAAGCTCTGCAAGATATTGGTTCGTACGATCTATTCTATTAGGTTGTCCGAAAAGTTCCTTTCGTTTTATGAGGAAATGATAGACGCACAACGTTTTTTGTTTTATATTATTTTATCGAATTACGTACGGTCCGTTTTGTTCTGTTGAGATAAACACCGCGACATTTCACACACTTGGTTTCACGTTTGTACGAAGATGCACTGTTGTAAAAAATACGTTTGCGAAAGAAAGACACTTTTCGGACAAACTAATAGTTCGATACGTTCTGTTCCACAGATCATTCTCATCGTGGACATCGATAACCATGAAAGCTGCACGTGACCTTAAACGCGAGATAAAAATGGGAAAAGATACTCTTAGCTGGTGAAAATCCATCGTGGAATATAAATTTTTTCTGTTTTAAGAATCTCCCAGCCTTAAGAAACCCTTCGTTGGTCCCGAAAAATTTCGTTTAACCCATTTCTTGGCTCGTGAAACCCTGAGAAACCAGAAGTTCCTTTCTCGCTCGCGTGGTAATAACCTCACGGCCGAACAAAGAGTACGAATGGTCGACGTGAAAGGGAAGAAAGGACCTCGATAAAAGTCGCCAAGTATCAAAGAGGAGAAAAGAGGGGAAAAAAAGAGAGAAGGAAAGAAAAAATTGCGAGACACGTGTGGTTGAAAAGGCGTGGCCTTGAACCACGACCTCGTTGCTATTCCTTGCGTTTCACGATATTGTACGCGGTAAAAAGGATACCACGGGTCAGAGTAGATAAGGAGGGACCTGCTGGCGTAAGAAACCAGTTGGTCTGAGTGAGAACGAAAGAAGAAGAAAGAGATGTGCCAGGGAAGACAGAAGGGAATGAAGCAACCGTAGAAAAAGTAAGGGTTGGAGGATCAAAGTGAGATATTCGGAAACAAAGGTAGATGGAAAGGAAACTAAACGAGAAAAATTGTGACATACGAAAGAGATAAAAGCGGCTGATATATATCACGAAGGTACAACTTTGTTCCGGAATTCTTACGGAAAACATAGGGAAATCTGGTTCCACCGGAGCAATAATTTATTTATTGTAAGTAAGATCAGACTGCATTTCGTGTAATTTCATATTTTTATTGACGCAACTATAGCAATGGGACGTTACTTTAAAATTTATGTCGCCCATCAAAGATTATAACAGCTGCTGTTTTTTTTTTTATTACACTTTTTATTACCGCCTTTTATTATCACTTTTTATTACACGTTTTTTTTTTCTTTTTTTACACGTTGTACGTTCCTACCGTTTTAGATTTTCTATAAACGCAGTCTACTAATGATATTTGCAAATTAGTTAGAAGTACGTGATATAACGACCGCTATAGTAATTGCTGGTTAAATAATACGAGTTTGGATGTGCAGATTCCATCTATCGAGGGTTGTTTAACGAAGCATTAAGTAAAATTTTGTTCTAACACGCGGAATCCTGCCATATCTCACTTGGATTTGTCGTCCATGTATGAGAAGTATGTATCATATATGTAATGTCATGGTAAAAATGTTCACGAATTGTACAACATGGAAAATACGTAACTGACTGACTTAAATTTTTCAGATGAAATACGAAGCAAGGGTCTTTCCAGTACAAATCTTTTAATGAAACTTGAAAAATTACGGTTGGAATATATTATGAATGCAAATGAAAATGCAAATGAAAATGCAAATGCAGATCCTTTCTTAACTCGTATATAAAATTCAACGATATATATCCACTTTACAAGAACGATGATTCGTAGAGGTCTCGGTATTTTTAACTACAATTTTATAAACTTCCCCGATACTTTTTAATACGCGGACGATTCAAACACAAACGCATCTTATTTCTTATATCGTCACGTTGTACAAATTTAGTTCTTAATTCGGAAATAATTTTAATACTTTATTTCGATCGAAATGTTCAGGCAGTTTCTATAAAGCAACAGATCGGCAACGTTCACTAACGACACAGGATACGATTATAACAGATTATTAAATTATTTGCAATAAAAAAAAAGGTGAATAAAAAACTGCATCTTTCATAAATAGTTCGTTCCAATCGCATACATAATGTTCATATTTGTGTAACACATATGCGTGTCACTCGTATAATACGAAGAATATTTTCAGTGTTATATAAGGAATCGACTATACTTTACTGCGAACAGAAGTGTAGGTGTTACATCTGGAGGCAGCCTTTGTTTTCCTGATTCGACATTTCCTTCCAGACGATAGCATGGAATCCATCCTAGCGGCCCCGAAATTGGCCTCTTTCTATGGTTTAAAGACGCCAGGTGTGAGAAATATTAAATTAAAAATAACTCAAGAGAGAGAAAGAGAGAGAGAGAGAGAGTGAGAGAGAGAGAGGGAGGGAGGGAAAAAGAATGGAAGTTGTAAAAAGTTCGAAGATGAATCTTTTGAGTGAGAATGGAATGATTGTTTGCCTTTAAAATTTCTTCCTCTCTGTTCTACCTTTTATAACATAAAATGAAGTTCTGAGAATTGGATACACAGATTGTTCTTCTGAGACACTGATGGAACTTTCCAAACGAGTACTATACTTCCTTTTTCCTTAACCCATTAAGAATCCACGTTTCGTTTCCAATCTTTTTCAATCGATTTATACTATCGTTATTATATATATATATATATCGATCGTTAATTAACATCGTGGCTACGAAAGAGAGTTTCAAGGATTCGTTTAATATTTTCCTCGTGGCTGTTCCTTCTACCTACATTTTACAATTTTATAAAATTTGCGATAGTACGATAAATCCTTGGTTCATCCTTAGATGAGTCAAACAAACGTATATCCGAACAATATTGAAACTCAGTTTCCACGAAAACGAAAAACCGCGTAGAAATATTTTCTTTCACATTCTTGAATGATTTAAGTAGAATCGGACGTTTTCCAGGCTGACTTTGATTACAAAGACGCGTTATACGTTTCAGTCGTAGATAAGGTTGCGTACGCGTAAATGGATGAAAAACACGAGGAGAGGACGGTCGTTTTCGCGTGAGATCGTACGTGGCGCGTGAAAATCACTGCGCGTGAAAATTTATAGGCAGAAGCCGAGTGTAAGCCACTTCGCCACAGGCACTCGTTTGTTTGAATTTCTTTTGACGGGCATACGCGCAAAGACGAGCAGCCAAGCGTGGCCACTCCAGGGGTTTTCATGAATTTTAATGCTGTTTAGCACTGCAAATCGCACCAGTTATACCAATGGCAATCGTGCTACCAACGAAAACCGGATTGCCTGACAAGCAGTACTATTTTCTACCTTTTTTTTCCCCCTTGCAATTTCTGTCTCCGCGGAAAACCAAACGTTACATTTAAACATACGTTCCTTTCTGAGCGATGTGTTCAGTCGGTGGTATTTGAAGGTTTTATGGAGTAATTTTTCCTTTGGAAAATCCCTCGTGTTTTATTTCGAGGAAGAAAATGTCAAATATTACGTAAAGAGGAGAAATTAAGCGAATTTATTTATCGAACAGGTTTACGAATTTATATCGAGAAGTAGTTAGTGTTTAGTAAAAGTAAGTGCAAGTAAAAGGATAATTGTAGAAACAAATTTATTTATTAAAGTTATTATATAACTTTATTATACTTTCTAATTAATTTTCGCCTCGTTATTTTGTAAGTTTTATTGTTTGTTTTTTAATCTACAGAAATACACGCTATCTTTGTTTTTACATTTTGTATATTTATCCTAAAAATCTCTTGTACGTAATTCCTATTTTTCCATCATTTTTACTTCCTTAATTTCCCTCTGATCTTAAAACAGCCATTTTACGGCTTCGTGAAACGATGAAAGCGACAACTTATATAATAACATTGGCAACGCGGTTGAGATACGCGCGATCGCCTAATATTTGCTGAACAAGGTTGATAAACGCCAATGAAACGTTATTAGAATCGCGAGTCGGTGCTACGTATCGCAAACACATATCAAACAAATTGCGAATAAAATTGACCGCGGCCAGTTCAGACAATTAAATAGAAGCAAACATACCAACAATTAACGTCAATTTCCATGCAAATTTACGATATTCTCAAACATTTCATAGCGTCGCGTATTCATAAAGGTTCATAGGAAATATACATATGTACATAATAATTACAGCGAGGATATTTATTGAAATTCAGTTTCCCTCTACTTATTAAACGTTATGAACTGTGCTTTACTTTGAATACGTTAGATATTTATTCATATTCCGTGCATTCTGTATTTTTTGTATTATCGCATATATAGTAAAGTATAGTAACACATAATAAATAAATATATATATACTATTATATTTATTTTGTATTACCTTTATATTCATATGAATGCATAAAAATACCAGATCTAGTAATAATCGTAACTGTGTGTATCTAAAGCTGGCGAAATTAATTGATGTGCATAGGGTACGTATGTTATACGAAACATCTTGAAATTTCAATAATGTCGTAATATAACACGACTCTCTTAAATTTGTAACGATGCAGTTTATCAGAAATACGCGATGGCCCGAGACGTTGAATTTCGAACTAGAGTTACGAAAGTCTGAAGCTGCCAAAGATATCCCGTTGCAAGTTGAAACACACCCGATAATACCAAGAGCTACACGAAACCAAAATTTGCATTTCTCGGTTATTCTCGGCTCTCATAACTTTGGATTAATTTCTAATTACCGCATCTCCATAATTCCGTTATCCCTAAAATGCAAGTCAACTTCACCCTGATAAGTGAACATGATGTCTGTAATGCTTCCTTTGGAAAAACAGGATGTGTCCTTGGATATAGTTGAGGCGTATATTAAACGTGCCGATTCGTTTAATAAAGAGACGAGTGATAAAATTGTAATAGTCGGTTATATTAAAATCACTGTAACTATTAGGTTGTCCGAAAAGTTTCTTTCGTGTTATGAGGAAATAATAGACGCACTACGTTTTTTGTTTTATATTATTTTGTCGAATTACGTACGGTCCATTTTGTTCTGTTGAGATAAACACCGCAACATTTCACAGACTTGGTTTTACGTTTGTCGTAATACTCGCTAATTACTGTACTATTGAACTGTCCTAGAGAGCACGTTCGTCTATTTATACCTACAGTTGTTATTATAAAACGTAACTCCGGTTGACGATCACAAATAACGGCGATAATATTTTGTCCGGAGTTCGTTTACCTTTGAACCTAGCAAACGAAAACAACGTTGGTATTCCAAGCCACAATAATATTCAAATCTTCCATTGACTCATGTGCCGCTACATAGAATTTTATAATATTTGTTATAGCATTTTATAGTAACTTGCAAATACGCAATAATTTTTGTGAGTATTTTTAGAATAAATTTTGTGACACACGATAATTATGGATATATATATATATATTAAATATATGAAATCTTTATAGTTTAAAGTATCGCGTGAGATCTTGCAAATTTATTTAATTCTTCGTAAGTGCATCGACAATTATGAACAGAGATGTGTATATAAGAATATAATATTAATATTTAATAGTATGTGCAAAATAAGAAACATTGCTGGTGTAACAGGAAAAGCTAAGAGTAAGGAGAAAATTCTGAGAAATCGTAATTTCCTAGAAACCTAATTTTCAAACGTAAAAAGATGTTCGACAAAGAAGCCAGAAGGCGCCTCGAGTGGCTGCCTCAAGTGTGTGGAGTGAAACGTAAGTAGCAAAGGCTTGTATCTCTCCCTTTGTTAGTGATCTAGTTAGAAAGTTATCTTCACCTTCTTTCGTGTATCATTTTCTCTGGTTCAGATATATGAATTTCTTTCACTCTAAATATACGTACGCATTTGTCTTCTTTCAAGTTCGAGATACGCGTGTTTTCTTTTCCGATTTGTCTATCCACACGTGCACATTCCTGCAACAAAAGCAATAATGCTTCACATATTGCCAACTGCTACCAAGAAATCTTCCAGTTTCCTTCCTATAGCATTCATTCGCAAGAGATAATATCACGGTCTTAGGAAACTTCCTTTCGTAGTATTAGGTCGTCCAAAAAAAATCTTTCGTTTTATAAGGAAATAATGGATGCGCAACGTTTTCCGTTTTACATTATTTTATCGAATGACGTATGATCCATTTTGTTCTATCAAAATGAAGATCAAAACGTTGGACAAATTAGGTTTCACGTTTGTATAAAGATGCGTCGTTGTAAAAGACGTGTCTGTAAAAGAAAGACACTTTTCGGACAACCCTATACATATTCTATGTACAAATTTTTGATACATCCAATGGACGATAGTTGCAAGTTTCGTATCGTACACCTTTAAAGCATAACATTTTTCGTTCACATTGACGAAATACTCGTTGAGGAAGTTAACAAAGTATGTAAAATTATACTGAACGTTAACTCGTTCATTGCAATTGCATCTTTCAAATTGAAGAATAAGAAATTATCCAAGAAATAGTGCACGAATATCATTGTGCATCGCTGTTCGCTCGAAGAAATAAGAAACAGGAGGAACTTTTTCCTAAGGAAATGCTCTTCAAACTATATGTATATCTATATATAAAACTGTTCCTATTCCATCGTTCAAAGCCAAAAGTAAAAAATTATTCAGAAGGAACTGTTCTGCTTGTGTGCAACCATCTGCAACGAAAGAAAAAGAAGAAGAAAGACAATGAACAGAAGAAACTCTTTCTCTCTGCAGACTTGAAAATACTACGCTTAAACTCCCAGAGAAGAACAAAGTATAACGAATGGCAAATTAAGAAAAGTTGTCGAGTTACATAGAGTTGCCTGATCTCGTCATTGGTGTTGCACGTTCTCGTGCATCTCAGAGCACGTATATCACTTCGTCATTTGCATCCAGCAAAGGTATGGATCGTAACGTTGTGTCACGAAACGCGGAAGAATACCGTGGATGGAATTTCTAAGCGAAATTCTCGACCAACCCAACTCTCTCTCTCTATCTATCTATCTATCTATCTATCTATCTATCTCTCTATCTCGTTCTATTTGTTTCTCCTGCTCGATGCTGCGCATGATACTGTGATAATACAGCTACTCCTGTAACTCGAGAGAAAAACATCCGCTCGATCCAACTTTTCTCCGGTTAACGTTATCCTCGGGATCCATCGTCCAGGTGAAACGATAGACTAGTCGAGTTTCTGAAATGGGAATTCGATACGCTGGAATTCCGTCATTCGAGGCACCATTAACAACTATCCAAACATTTTATCAGTTCGATGAGTTTTCTTCTGTTTCTTCGTTATCTTTGTCTTCCTTTCTCTTCTTCTTTAAACGAAATAAAAAGAAAGCACTGCACTTCTTCTATTATTTTAAGAAGATTGGCTTTGTATGAATATTATCGGATGATTAAATTTACGATAAAACTGATAATTATTATAAATAATTAATTAGTAGATTTTGATGCATTTATGGGACAATTGAAGATGCAGAAATGCATAGAATGATATGAAAAAGTATGCAAGATATCTAAAATATAGCACATGTTATAAACGACGACAAATGAATATTGAAAAACCGACGTGCGAGATATTTTCAAGGAGATAGAGAGATAAGCAGATAGTATATTAAAATAATATTCTTGGAAAAGATATTGCTGAAAAGTTCAGACTAAAGAAAATTCTACATTGATTAGTAATTGATTGGAAATCAATTTTTCTAACTAAATTAAAATAAGGTGAAGATTAATTTAGAAAGATTAGAAAAATCTTTCACGCGCGGTTACGGATTAATTTATAAATTATTCGACAATTTAAAAGAATTTTTCTAGCATTATATCAATGATGCATCAAGCGTATCGATGTCATCCTATGTATATTGATCGACGTTCTACCTTTTTAATTATATTCTCGAAAATATGCAGTTACATAAAAGTCCGCAGTCCACTAATGATTTATTAAAAAAAAAAATTTCCACTCCTTCAACGAGGAAAGTTTAGTTAATCCAATTACAGAAAGAGGTTCCAAACACTCGACCTTGAGCCGAGCGCATATCCGTCGGAGGCTTATCGAGCCACGTCTGACCTCGCACGGATCAAACTACTAGCCTCGAGGATCCTTCACCGTCACGTCGAGCTTTTCATCTTTCGCGTCTTATTGTTAATCTCTAAAGGCTGGTTCAGACACGACCAGTACAGCAGACGAGTAGCAAGGAATTTAGAAACTTGCCGTGACTGAACACCAAGATTTTAATCCGATAGTCGAGTAAGACATTCCAGTAGCTAAGGCAAGAAGCAATTAACGTTAGTGAATTGTCGCGTGTAAACACTAAAATTTAGTCGGACAGTTTAGAGAAACGTCGTTCCAAATTTTTAAATTTCCTGGTCAAATAGGCCAACAGTTGGTCGCTGATTGGAATTTATTTTAAACCAGAATGCTCGGTGATCGTATGGAATAGTATACAGATTATTTTTCAGGTAACTTTGAATATTTTTTGAAAACAACAAAGAGCAAGATTTTCAGAAGCATCGAAGAATATAAATAAAATCGTTAAATTCTCCATTTCTACAATTTTTCCATTTTTACTAGTCCCGGTACAATGGATCATATCTTTGAGTAGAAAATTTTCATTAGGAATAACAATTATAAAGGATAAAAATTTCTTTCATTATCGGTAATCATTATCAATGAGAGGAGCCTTAGTTTGGTTGTCAGTAACCAATATAAATGTCTGGAATTTTTTTTTTTTTTTTTTTTTTTTTTTTTTTATTAACTATTATCGATGATCATTATCGATAAGAAAAAATTTGTTTGATTATCGCTAACCAATATCGATGATATTGGCCGCGTGTGAACCAGTTTTAAAAGAAAGTACAGTCACCCTCTCGCGAAACAAAATTACATCGTAGAGTAGACGCATGTACACGATGCTTGCGTCAAAGAACGAATAGTTTTTTTCTTTGTTTTGACATTTGCCACCGGCAAATAGGCGGCCGACTGACGTAATTCATTGATAATTGAACGGAATTCGATCGACTGCCCCCTGTAGAGCGTCATACTAACAGCGGATTACATTCTCGCATTCGTCGTTTTATTTTTCATCCGATCGAACAGAGATTGTCTCTGGAATTAAAAGAAACGTAGATTGATGAAAGTCAATCGCGGACTGTTCTATTTTCGAACGAGAGCTTGTATCTATGCGTCTATGCGGAATTTCAAAATGCATAAATTGTACAAAAAAATATACCATGTTCTTAGATTTCATTCCTTTAGAAACGTTTCTTTAGCGATTTTCCGCGATCTTATTTCTTCGGGAATTTCTCTTCAGAAGCCCGTCTGTCCATAAAAATTTGAAATTGCGTAAAAAGATCGGAGATTAAATAGTCTGCTCGAATGGTTGTGAATCGAAAAGCTCGGTAGAATATTTTCGCAAATTTGTGACCTTAAATGGGAAGAGAAAAATTGCTAAATCTTGGTGGAAAAATATTGCTAATTGGATGGCTGTGTAGATAAACTTTAGATTAGTATTTTTAATCTGGAAATAGCTGGAGAAAAAAGAAGAATTCTTAATTTGTCGAATTAAGAAGATACTGGATGAATTATTTTTTCTGAATGCTTTATGATAATTTTCTTCTGTTCGTTATAATTCCAGGCAATTTTAAAATAATTTTTATTCTACGTTAACTTATAAATTCGTTCTTACTCGACCAGGCTTTGCGATATTTTCGCTGACAGTGGAATTTCTCTCATAGCTTCCTAAAATGCGTTCATTATCCAGGGAAACAGTAATTACGTATAAACAAAGGATACCGTCTGATTAAAGGATGACTTTAATATTCATAAATCTAACAGGCAAAAATAGTCTCTGCGTGATTATTCAATTAGAAGTTTGAGAGCTCCGTTTTAATCCGTATTTCTTGCAGATAAAATTGGATTAAACGGAAAAGATACAGAAAAAAAAGTACAGTGAAAGATATGAAAGGAAGAATGAATGAAAATGATCGCTAGCATATCATATCGCAAGGAAACTCTATTCGATCTTAATGGAAGACTTCCAAGTTAATTAAAGCGATAATTAATATAAAAAATACCAGTAAGTGTTATCAATCCAAAAATTTATCAAAAGAAAAATACAGTCTTCGCTGTGAAGACGACATTTCTAATTTTGAACAATCATCCTTTATTCCTTTTCACTGCAGAGAAAAATCCACATCAACTTTCTATTGACTATGTTTCGAACGAAATCAAACAGACGATTTCTACCCTTTTCTATCTAAAAATGATCTTCCTGTCTTCTTTAGAAAAAGATTCCTAAGAAAAGGCCGCAACAAATATCAAGGTAAAATTTCATTAGAATCTTCCACCAAGACATAAATTTGTCAAAAGTAGAATACAATCTTCTCTTAAAATACACGCGTTTAATTAAAAAGAATCAACGTCCATTAAATTTCAAAAGGAAAATTACTGTATTTTCTGTACAAAATATGCAAGACACTAATCAGTGCCCTGTGTTATCAAACCACACATTTCCGCATAGAAAAATGCAATCTCTAGAAAAAAAAAGAACCTTCCAGTTCTAAAAAACCAACCCCAATTCTGCTTCATCTCGGCGAAGAACCGACACCGACGTTCCATCCAATAAATTTCAAAGAAGACCGAGAAAACAATATCATTGCTCTTCCATTCTCAAAGATAGTCATTCCATTTCCTCGAAACCAACGGAAATGAGAATAGATAAAAATGTCGTGTCATCGATCAGCCCCCGTTCTCGACTATAGCTACTTTTATTATAAATCGATGCGTCATACAAAGGACACGAAAGACGACGATGAAGAAGAAACGCGAAAGATCTTCGAGATGGATGAGCTGCTTCCTTTCGAGGGCTCTAACATATCTCCGTAAGATCGTCGCCACTATAAACAATCCTTTGGTTACGCAAACGAAAGCCGAAAGGATGGCGAGATAAATCACGACGACGTAATATTCCGGCCGATTCAGCACAGTCAGTGAAATATTATGTAAAATGTAAGCGACGTTGCTCGACATGATCGAAAAGATCACAGAAAATGTAAGAGAAATTCTTCCCTATGTTTTTTGTCCTACGAGATACGAGGTTCGAACAACGACTTTCGTGAAATGAAAATTTATGGAAAATTAGGAATATTTTAATAATGGGAAAATAGTTCTCGACTTATTCTTCACGTTACGGAAAATCCAAGGAAGATTGAGAGAAGTTCTTCCCTAAGATTCTTGTCCACTTTCATCGGATTACGAGATACGAGATTCGAGGAACGACTTTCGTGAAATAAAAATTTTTGGAAAATTAGAAATATTTTGACAATTAGAAAATATCTTCTAGCTTTTGCAAGTCAATTTCCTATCACTCTTTGTAATTTTATAGAATTATTGCCTTCTATAAGAGATAAATTTCTTATCGATTACTTGTAATTGTATATTGTAAACATATAAATTAGAAATCCTGCCTTTTAATTCATAGATTTGTCGTCCGATGGCTATAGCTTCAAAGAAGATTCTTTGTGTCGAAGAAATAAAAATTAAACGTACCTTCTTCCATATGTATCAAGAAATATTGAGAATCGTTTAAAGCATTGGTCGAGATACGCAGTGGACATAAACAAACAAAATTTAATTTTGTTACAATATTGAATCTATATAATATACTATATAGCTTACAAAATTCTATATACTTAAATTATAAAATTCTATTCCAATATATAAATTATGAATTATATAATTATATACATGTATATACAGATTCTTTATTTACATAGAATTTTATAATTTCTGTCTGTTTCTGTCTCGCTTTATATCAATTTATACATCGTATACGTATGATATCTCAAGAATATCTTACGAACTATTTACTATCTTCTCTGGATTTACCTCTAAACCATATCAATGTTCCTAAAAAAAATTCCAAAAGAATTTGCACGAATAAAAGGGTAAGAAGATCCATTCCATTGCAAAACATTTCTTCGAATTTCAATTCTGAGAAGATATTCACACGTGTAACTATGTATCGCTGCTTAAGGTTTTGCTGTGACACGAACTTGTTATCTCGAGGTCTGGATATAGCGTGTCTGAAAAAAGTCTTTCAAGGAACGATAATTCGCGGTTGGGGATCACAAAATGCCGCTCCTTTCGACCGCGACTTATTTCCCTCGGTCACGCTATACGTAGATAAAAATAATTCGAGGTTCAGGATTAATTCACTGTAAATTGATAAAAAAAAAAAAAAAAAGGTTCCACGTTAACCGACTTATCCGCTTTTACACTATGCGTTATTAGCGATAGTCAAACGTTAGTCCATCGGCCGTAGATACCTGCGGCTCACGCACCACTTTTGGCTCTCCGACACGATAACCTTCGCCAAACTCGCAGATTTTCGTGTCCAGCATGAAACGAAATTTTTCTATTTTTATCCCGTTCTTTTTTAGTTGGTCAGGAAATTTCATATAAAATAGCTAGTCGGAGTTACGAGATCGTTGTTTATTTTTGGGTAATCTTGTCTGTTAATCTTCAATGTACGAAGCGGTGGAGGAATTTTAAGTATCGTTTAGCTGAGAATTAATTTGACGATGGCTAGATAAGCAGGGCTCAGATATAATTCTTTTTAGAATTATAGGTTAATTAATTTAAGATTTTTGTACAGTCCTTGAGACTTTAATGAAACGATGGATATATTAGTTTGCTGGATTGCTGATTATTGAACGAAGGTTAGGTAAGTAGTGGATCAACTCGTAACATTTTAATTAAGTGTGGTGAGATAATTAATCTCTCGAGAAAACTCGAGAAATTTTACGTATCATTTTCAAAAATATGTAATATATTTCTTCCATTTTGGAAACTTTCTCGCATTATATTTCTTTAGAAAATCTTTTTCGGAAACCTTACCCTTTCTATATACAAATATCAACTTAATGTAAAACACTGTACCTCTTATTTATTCTACAACGCCACTAGGCCAAAACAAAAATAATTTCGTTGAATTTAAAATCGTAAATACGTATCTTACGAGATTTCAGGTTTTCTACATATCTTCATCGACAATCTTCGTTCCGGTCATTCAAATCCTTTAATATTTCAGCTTCTCGATTCCAACGGAATCATCCGGGGCTCCAAACTCGGAAAAATTCGACACCCACGTTGCCAAAATATATACAGAACGGCGCATCAAACGCATCGTTGAACGATTACAGGAAGTTACACACCCACCCACGTTCTACTTTGGAAAAGTTCTTCACGCGAGAAACCAATCCGTGTTCCATGCATTTTTAATTAAACAACCAAATAACGCGATACCGTGTGCCCGGATAACGTGACTCGAGGAAGGAAGTTTGCTTCTAAAGAAAACTTCGTTTCTCTTGGAAGCTCGATACTTGCAAGATTCGATAGTAGCTCTAAGTTTACGGGATTGAAGGAGGAGAATCGATGAAGATGGGAAATCGAAGACAAGCCGTCGATAAGTGTTTAATTTTTTTAGCAGAGTTGGACGTTGATCGGGTTACTCGATTATAGGTTTCTCTTCGTGTTTTATTGGGTCAGTTTATTGGGGTGAAAGTACGGTTTGGATCAACTAAAGTCTTCGTTAAATGTATTACTCTTCCTTTTTCTTTCGACAATATATCGCTATTTATTGGATGTTAGTATCAAACCGCGCATTTTTTTATACATTTAAGGAAAATTCATAATAAAAGTGCAAGAATGTACAGAATGCACGTGATATGCAAAAATAGGACAAATGAAACGATTGTTGTAGTCTTCAACGGATGAACTGGATTACACAGCGTCAGTTATGCGGAGAATTAAATGAAATCTGATTTTATTTGGACGATATTATAATATAGAGATTTCATTATTTCGTTAGAAATTTTATAATTTTGTATAATATTAATTATTAGAAGTTGCATCTCTCTGTTAAAAATGGGAAAAGACAATGGAAAGAAGGCAATTACAAATACGTGTATTAGTTTTCTGCATGAAACTGCCCGACATAAAAATTGATTTATTTATTTATTTCAATAAATACAAGTGCGGGAATAGAAAAAAATATGAGATAAGAGAAATGCTATAAGGTAAAAAAAAAGCTAGGGAAATAAAACAGAATGCAATTATGCTCTTCGCCAATCTGGAAAATACAGACACCTGACAAAGATTCATCACATTTGCGTCAGATTGTTTACCGAGTTTCTATTGCACATCCATTTTAATCAAATTTATACGCATCAGAGAGAACCGTGCCGTTCCTTCGGCCGTCAACGGGAAACGAATCGAAAACAGATCGATCGAAAAATTGTTTTTCTCTTGCCGGGAATGCGAAGCTCGTCGGACATCGAAATAAACGAAATAATTGATAGATCGTCGCGCCGGAACTAGCGCGTCGGATATACGATCGCAATTTGTACTATTTCTCTGTTGGCGTATCGTAACGTGTGTCACGGAACGTGAAAATATTCGCACCGATAACCGATGAATGGAAACTTTTCGCAGCAGAAGCTCGGGAAAAGCACTTAAATATACGGTCGAATCGATATTTATTTCAAAATTCACGCAACGTGTCTTTCACCGGAATAAAATCTCTGCAATTACAAAGCAGAATAACAAATGAAACTGAAATATCTTTAAATTATGTATATTTCCTAATGATTTTTATCAACAAACAATATATTATGATGCTTGTCGTGCTTTTCGCGACTTCTAGCGAAACGAGAGGGTAAAAAATGATGAGTTTGAAAACTTTCGAGAGAAATAAGAGACGAACAGAACCTGGTATCGTAATAGCCTTAATCCTTTCACATTTGACACTGCGTATATACGACACTGTATTTCAACAAGCTATTACATTGCTATTACAAGCTATTCGTAAGCAGCGTTTTCATTATAAACGATGATTTTATTAAAAGTACGTGTTGCAAATTTAAATTTTCTGAATTTTAATTTTGAATTTTTATATCAACGTCTTGATCTTGTTTTTACAAGCCAAGAGTTTTAAACATACGTTAAATATTCAATACGACTGATACACACAGATACGAAGGAGAAAGATGAAACAAGAAGACACAAAGAAATATGTGAATCGATAAAGATTCTCTTGTATTTCTTTACTTAGCTATACTTCAACTAGTTAGTACGATATATAAATACAATAATAAACACAGTGGTGTAGAAATACTTCTTACGCCAACTGTATACATAATCTCTCTGCTTATAGTTTGAAAAATAAACCAAAAATTACCTACATTCAATTTATCAATTATATTTATTTCTTCGACATCGTCGTTAATTTCCAATTTTTCAACGACCCTTACACAGAACCCATTGCCAAAGCTTTGTAACGTCGGTGTTAACGAGTTTCCTTGTGCGTTCGAGAAGGTAACACCCATCGCAAAAGATCCTCATTCTCTGTCTATGTTCCAAGGTTTCCTGTTGGCAAATAGAATCTGTACAAGAGTACATCGAAGGCGTCATCCGAGGTAAAGGTATTTAGTCGGTCACGCGAGACATCGTGTCATCAAACAGCCAGTTAAATCGTAAAACGCGACGAATATACTCGACGAATCGATCTTTCCGCAAGTAACACGATCTTCCACGTGATTCCTCGATAATTCGCTTGTACGTATATTTAAATAATTAGATTTTCAGCTAATCGTCCATTAGTGTTGTAATCTGTAACACGAGTCTCAAGTATCTATTTTGATAATTTGTTTCGTTCTATTTTCTATAAGATTCCAACTTGCCACAGCTACGATCCACTTTTAACATTTCTTGCAATGTTTAGGTTAGAAGAGCGTAGGCTCGTTACCGATGTTGCCCATTCGCCTTCGACTTTGTAAACTGTTATATATTATATTGGTGGGAAATTTTCCAGCTAGTAACGCTAAAATTATCGATAGTTAACATGAAGCTATTTCTACCAAAACCAGTGAAAATGACTGGTCTTAAAAAAATAAGTAATAATAGAATATTTTTATATTTATTGATTTATTACTTTCTTACAAAAGGAATTCCATGTTACGTAGTACATTTTTGGTATTATTAATCCATCTACGACCATGATCCCTAAACAAGGGTTGGCACATTTATAAAATTGTAGAACCAGTCATTTTGACTAGCGTGGTAGTTCTAGTGTTAAAACTCAATGCTCGTCCGAGGACTCTCGGACGATTTCTCTCGTTCCGTACATCCACCCACAGAACCAACTATGCCCCTAATAGTTGTATTAATCAAATACGTACATGTAAACACGCCAACTCACTCATATACCAGTTCGACTTTTTGTAAATCGTTGCCTACGTTTAAAAAACAAACGAAAAACGCATTACATTCGTCTTCATTTCCATGGCGTGTATGACTAGTGTGATATTTTTGTTACATGTTGGTATATTCGTTTAGTCAATGACGATTGTATATAAAGTAAAATGTTTATTTTCAAAACGCCTACAAACGAACGGTCGAATAAATAAATACTTTTACTTCGATGGTATTTATTTACTATCAAGCAATCAATGTTATTTTATTTTATTTTATTTTAGTTACTTTCTAATATTGGGTTGGCAACTAAGAGAGTTGGCACTTAGTTGCCAACCCAATAATTATCTTCCAATAAGAGTTTTTGTACGTTTCGACGTACTGAAGTGAAGGTTAATTTAGAAAATAAAAAATATTCTTTAACGCGATTGGAAATTGTTTGCGACTCGTTCTTTTTTTTTTTTTGTGACATTTCACTTTTTTAGATAGCCCTTTTCGATGTATAGAAGTTTGAAAATAATCGCAGATTCCGACTAAATTGTAAAGTATTACCGATTATAGAATAATTTCAAAGAAATTTTATTTTTGATATTTGTACATTTGTGCATCTTGGCATGCCGTTCTATATTTTTGTACATTTATACGTGCCGTAAATGCATAAATGTCAACAAGTATAATTCTCGGAAGCCTTTTCGTAAATCATAGCTCCCCGTTTCTTGAGATAAATCCACGAAATGTCGTACATTCGATTTGTACACGAAACTTGCCAGTTCCGCGATTTCCTCGGAGAAAAATTCCCAATGCATATTGCGGTAAAAAGGAGGGAAAAAACCGAGTCGCAAAATTCCAGCGAATAGCTTTGATGAATTTTTGCTTTTTTATAATACTTTTATGTTACGCTTGCAAAACGGTCCTTTTGGTACTCAGAATTTTATCATGCGGTTTTCCTTTCCTTTTCCTTTTTTTTTTTTTTTTTTTGTGAAAGAAACGAGTAAAAAGAATTTGATTACGACAGTGATCGGGATTAAAAGGATTTTTATTGGAACAGAGAGATATAAATTTGTCATGGGAAGACAGATAGTTTTTCAATTGTGATAAAATGGAATGAAAATTGAGAATACGGTCAAATTTCTAGCGAACGTAAATTTATAACACTCGTTGTAAATTTTATAACGAATTTTCAATCGTTGGGAGAAAATTATATGTAAAATAATTCCTTCTCCAACTGTTATTTGTTATGCATATCTGAACGTCTGTTAATATTAAGTAAACCGTAATGTTAAATACGTCGACCAATGAAAAAGATCTCATTGTGTGGAATTTCATACGCGTAATTCAATCTCATAATTCCGCTTAATACCTACATATTCGTTTTTATATCGAATACCAAAATCTCATTTATGATCCTCCCTCTTTTGTTTCATTCGTAATTTCATTTCGAAAAATGAATTCTTAACCTATACTTACGTATTTATCTTTATTGTTCAAAATAAACTACCATACACATCGGAATATTATTACGACATGTATGGTTGCCCTGCTGACGCAATATTATGCTTTTTTCCAGGATAGAACATGGCCGAGTGTCTCTTGCATGACATTATTACCGAAATTTTGCGAAAATTCTGTCGCAAAATAGGATCAGTCGAATAAATAAAATTTCGAAATAATGGAAATTTCGTAAATAGAATAAATTTTGCAAATTGCTAGTCTACTAATTACTAATCTAATTTGATCTATTAATAATGTGTGATATAATATGTACATTTATATAACACTGAATTTACTAAAAATAATAGTTAATATTTCCATTTAATGGAATTCTTACTCGAGACCTTTAACGTATCAAGACTTGTAAGCGGAAAATTTCCCTTTATGCATATGTATACAATCATAATCTCAATGGTAATTATATTAAAACACCATCAATCTTAATCAATTCACCGCTTTTCGAAGAATCTTCTAAAAAAGACTTATTATTCCATATTATCAATTTGTATTATTTCTTTGCATAAAAAACACGTCCCCCTAGCGGGTACGCACTTAACTAAAAAACACAAGCAGATACAAAAACGCGCGCTTTTTGTCACCCGCCATATTTACTTCGTAAATCAAATTCAATAATCAAATTGAAGTCAATTGGAACCAAGTATACAAGCGTTGGAAAAATATTTGTCAATAAAGAAAAGAAAAACAGATGGGACAGGATCACACGACAAAAACGAGCGAACGTGCATTACAGAATCGTTAATATACGTTATAGACTCGAACATAGAGAAACATAGTCGTACATTATTAATATAAGTTGTTGATTTATTGCTGAAATCCGTATAATCGTTTCGCCCATTGTCAATCAAATATATGCTGTTATTAATAATTACGTTGCTAATTTATTAAAATACAAGTTATATTGGTTTGTCGATGAGGATCTTAAATCTAGAAAATATCTGCGAAATACGTATAATTCTTTCGCCCTTCGTTGATTTAAGAGCATTGTGCGTTTTCGCTAATATAAACACGGTATGCGTGCTAGGCGCACGTGTTCCGGGGGAAACAATAACAAACACGGTTTCGACTAGTTTCGAGTATCAATCTACAAAGCGAAACGTTATCACTTACCACATACGATACGTTCGACGTCACACGCGCTGTTTTCCTTCCATCCTTCTTCCCACTAGACCAAAGAAGCTAGTCTCTTTTCTTCTCCGATCGAAAAGCCTCCTTCTTCGATCAAAAAGGAAGCGAATTATATTCAAAAAGCACGGTCATTCGTCAAGTAAAGTCTTCGTTCGAGCGAGATATCACACGAAATATGTATGTATATAAACGATACGAAAAAACACACGCGTACGAAATCACGGAGAAACTTCGAACTAAAATTAATGTTAAAAATTTCCAACTATTAAAGTATTGATTTTCACGGAGCGTTACACGGTTATGTTCGTTGTTTTATGTTTTGATTCGCGGTTATTGGACCGTACACGTTGTTCGTCGCGCGTATGTTCCGACGACGATCACCGTAACACGTGTTACTTGGTCGACTGACGAACCTCGACTGCCGCCCCAAAGCCAGGATCGCTTCGTGCTATCCCCACCTATGCGCGCTTCTCCCACGCCAAGGGCCCATGGCTTCAAACATTTACATATGTAAGGCAGTAAGCTTCCTTGAGTTTGGCTGCCCTTTGAACCTTCAGGGTGGAATAAAGTTTGGCTGTCGAAACATAACTCGTAAACGTGGAATCGTTCTTCTGTGTTTGACTATCTATCTAGCTTTTTCCAATGACTTCGATCTCGTGGACTATTAAAATATAGGAAATAATTTTCAAGCACGTGAATTTTTACAAGCGAAGTACCTATGCATGTTTTATACTAACAGTTTGATCATCCTTCGTAGTAAAAATATTACATTGTAAAAAGGTTCGATTTCAGAACAGATACGACGTGAACTACCATCGCATGACCTTTGCCAAACATGAAAGCGCGTACAACTCAGATACCATTTTTCAACTTTTGTAAAACAGATCGAGATGAAACATACCCTGTGTTCTTCCCCGGATACTAAACTACGAAATAGAAAAAACCAGACAAAAATTCCAAAAATTAGATTTTTCCACTCCATAGCTTATGAACTATTTCTAGATGACTCTTTCGTTCCTTTTTATTCAATGCACAAATACAACCCTTCTACTGTTTTGTTACAGTATTAAATACTATTCAATGTACAGCCTTATACTGTCTTATTGTACGTATAGATGTGTGGCGACACACGAAAATAATAATAGTACACCTCCGGCAAAAACAATGTCGCCGTTGAGGGCAACCGTCGAATTTGATTTTTCGGATTTCTCTCCCGACCAGTATAAATTAGCGGACACGCTCGCGAGCGAGTTAGTTATCCTCAGTTATCCTTTGTTATCCAGAGTTAACGTTATCGAGATATCGTCCTAGTTATTATCAGCGAGTATTTATTGTACTATCCGACGACTACGTTTGTATTCGACTATCCAGACTTTAAGAATCAATTATTTATTTAAGTTATTATTACGAATACATTGACGGTTGCTACAGCAATCCACCGGAGTCTTATTTTATCTATCTGAAAACCTTCTAACTCCTCTCTATCCGCTACAGATGTCTTGGTTTATCATTTCTTTGCCAATTTTCTTATTTTCTCTTTTAAGTGAGAAGCTTGTGGTTAGTAATTTCTGTAGTTTAAATTACGGACGACTCTGGGACAGATGATACTATCAAGGACTATTACAGAGTATTATTGTATGACTATTATAGAATGCTTCTAGCATTAGAGATAGGTGGTCATGTCAGAAAAAGATATCAAAAACCTGGTAATTTATGGTTTCTTTAGTAATTACACAGTGTGCGGATATCGTATATAATTAAATTAATTCCATAATTCAATTAATCTTGGTGAATGTTAACAATATTCTGCTGTAATAATATGTGAGATAGCAATATTATGAAATACATAATGACAATATTATGGTAGTATTGTAATCAAAGAGAAATTGCACAATTTTTAATCCTCAGTTTAAGCAACAACTGATATTATATAATAGTGACATTTATAAATATCCTACAAGATTTTTAAGTCTGTTGAAAGCCCAGAAGACTAAAAAAATTGGGCTTAGAATTGAAACTGAAATTGAAATTCAAATTAAACTTCATTACGAAAATAACATTTTAATAATGATTTACTATGATACTACATATTTCTATTCAAGAGCCTGTTCTGTTCAAATTTTCTGCGCAAAATATTATTTCTGTGAAATAAATCCAATGCCAAGAGATTGAAATTATTCATTATTCTACATCATCCACGAACAATATAAAAAATACATCATGGTAAAAAATTAACTATAAAATTTCACGGCAGAGAAAACAAGGGAATAATTACAATGCCAATCAGTTAACCGGGTCATGTTAGAATTTCCATCGTACACAGAATTAATACTTTACAGGAATACAGTGATTTTAATGGAATCGATATTAATTTTAAGAAATGTAATAATTATACCACTATTAACTTTGGCTTTCTGATAATCTCTTATAATAATTATTGTATCTGTAAACAATCGATTAAAGAAACATCCAGCATATAATAATAAGTAATTAACAAGTAAAATAAAAATCATAAAGAAACAGTGATCGCTAGCTTTCATTTAATTACAAAGAAATCGATAATCAATCATTATTGGCATCATACGAAACGCTCTGCAGTACCATTAATCGAATTGAATTCCAATCGAAGGGAGAAGATATTCCTTTTGAATGTTGCGATACCCGGAAACAATTCAGTAAATTGACGACTATTAGCCAAAACGAGCACACATCTGATGATTTTCCGATGATCAAAGGCCTTCTCTGTCCCGATTCGCGTTTTCGACGATGCAACATCAACGATAACTATTCTAGGGAAATTCAGTGACGCGTGTGCATTATGCAACGCATTTCCGGATGTGGCACTTTCAAACCACAGATAGCTTGTTAAAACTTTCATGTGGAGCCGTTCCACCTGTGCAAAATTATTTTAACGCGTTTGATACGTTTGTTGTTGAAGCTGCGAAATAAAATGTTAAATGAAACACACGCTGCTTTTAAACTGTAGCAGGACAGATACTCCTTCTTGACGGCGTGTCAAATCTTCAATTACGAAAATTACAAAGATAAAAACGAGAGCCTGGAATGGCATCGTCTTCTATTGTTAAAATACCTAGTTGAAGTCAGCTTTAACAGCGTACGGGAAAATATCAACTGTCGATAGTTTGTAAATCGTGGAAACTTCGTAATTTGCTATTTATTGTGATGAAAACTTTTCATACTGTTACTGTAAATCGACCAAATTCCAAGTATACGAAAAGAATTCATCGATTAACCCTGTTCTTTCAGACATGTTCAGCCCAATAGTATCTTTCAATATTGAAAGCATTTCAAATTGGAGCGAGACATGAAAAGATCGTTATCGGTATGCGTGACTCTTCGTTTCAATTTTACGTTAAACATTTTCTTAAAGCGTTACAAATCCTTTTTGTTACTAGAATAAAAGCAAGATCGAAATATCAAAATTCCACATTAATTTCCATAATATCCTATCTCTGTAGAATTCTCCGTCTCTCTGGAATTTCCAACTCAAGTTCATTTATTATGTGATCTACCTTAAATTTGTGTTTAAAACGTACGAAAACAGTTTACCTAGAATCCCCATTTAAAATGCCTGCTCGGTTTACATGGACTTCAAATAAATCGATACCCTCGGCAAATTCTGCGAACGGAAGGTTCGTAATATCGTAGATATAACAAGGAATTCCGCAAATTTGGAAAATCAAAATTCCTCATTTAGTAACTTGGAGAGCGAAAAAAGCCGGAAGGTTATTGATTCGTTGAAGCATCGTAAAGCTTGTGTACAAAAAGAGTTGGATGTCATCGAAGGGGAATGCTACCAAAGGAATTTCTTCGTCTCGCGAAAGCTGCTTATTTATCGGAAGCTTTCTCCACGGTCTTCATCCTCGATCTAAGAACCACCAGTTATCAGAAGAATTTCTGCCTCTTTCTCGCGCACGTTCCACCAGAATTATCTAAGTACTTTAATTTATTTGCTCTCAATATCTTTTAGTCCTCCTCGTTTCGTTTCTTTCGTCTTTCCATCATAGGGAAATGTCACTTAACTTCGTTTAATATCGAACATTTACCTTCCTCGTTCTTACTTCAAATTGGACAATTTTTCTTTTTCATTCGACGCCCAGTATTTGCTTAACTGAGTATGTTGCAAAGAGTAAAAATATTGTACAGGGTGTAACAATCATTCGTGAGGCCCACCTCGGCAGCCGAGTGTATATTTAAAAACAAGAAAAAAGAAGATGCTCAGGACGACCATCTGATGTTTCAAAGCGAATCTGTGTTTTCATGGCTCCAATAATACCGTGAATGATTCCTGGTGTTTCCCGAATTCGTTGAAAAGCTTGTTCTATTCTGAATCTTAGTATTTCTTAAATGTTGCATTTATCGCGAGAATATGATTTATGAACCTTTTTTATTACAATCATCTCCTCAAGCGGATTGCACACGTTCTGTTGCACGCTGTATATAGAATGTTCGTGGAAAGTGGGACAAAGCATAGCCTTAAAACCAGATAGAAAATTGGTGAAAGTTTTATTAGATGAAATTGAATGGTTTCGAGTGATGTACACCACCATTTATATGTTTTAGGAATTAAGGCTGTTAGAAGTGAGAAAAATTTCAGAAATAATCAAAGAATTATAAAATTTTTATTTAACAATGGTTGCTGATATATTACTATATATATATATATTTTCATACTATCTTACAGATCTAAGATCTTCCTCTAGTATAAAAAAACAACATAAAACTACTATCTTTTCGCACTATTCTCTTAGCGCACATGCGTCTACTATCCTTCCAGGAACGTGATTATGTAGAATTATACGATTATATAGAAGATAATTTTATCTAATAATTTATGAAAATACCTATTGTTCGGACTACAACAATCTTGTAGTAGAGTGACTATTCCTTTAAAAATTAGAATATTACATTTACAGTATATAAAATGTAAAAATTGGGTTAATCATTCCGCCGTAAGGGTTTATCGAAAATCATTTATCTACGTGTATATTCAATAAGAAAGCGAAGATATAACGGTTTATATTTTAGACGTATGTGAAATCGATGGCTGATTGACACTTAAAAGTCATTTTTCTCCAAACCGCTTTTTGAACAGATACGCCTATTTCAATTAACACGGCAGCATAAATCTTATCTTTAATTTCCAAATGAATGAGAAGTAACGTTACATTAAAGACCATGGCAGAAAACGTTTGCACATAACTCATCTGTGTTAATTTCTCTCGATCAAATATAAAATAAAATACGCTGCGATCTTCTCTCTCTCTCTCTCTCTCTCTCTCTCTCTCTCTCTGGCATGCTACGAAGTCCACTAATCCCTCATCAAACTCGAAGGAACATGTTTCTGAAAATTCGTCTATTTTCTTCTATACGCCGATGGATAATCTGTGAGAATGCTACCAGTAGAGAGAATCGCTCCAGGACGACCCAAGATTCCACCTTTATTCGCCAGCCAGCCATTTCCACCGAAGAATCCAGCTGGTTCCAATCTATCCGTGTAAAAGCCAGAATCGCTTACACTCGCGACATGTAGCAAATTGTTTGCGTTATTCAATTGCTTTCCTTTCGAGTCGTTACGATTTCCAAAGCCAAGATTCTTCAATGCTTCCTTGAGCTGAATGACACGGTTCTGCAGAGTTTGGGGATTGATCTGCAGATTCTGAGTCAATGGCGTGAGGAACCAGGCGAGTAGGCTTGGTTTTGACGTGCTGTTGGTGTCAGACTGAAAATTAATATCAGGTAGACTGTTCATTGGGATAGCGAAACTCGATTCGATGATCGCAGCGAAGAATTTGGAATGGAATGTATTTGCTTGAGATATGATAATGATTTGTTTTTTGGAACAGTGGAATTTAGCTTTCAAGGCTGAACGTCTTTTGGTAAACAGCAATGCTGTTGTGCTAACAGCAATTTGCTTATCGATTATTAACAGCGGTATACAGCAATTTTGCTTGACACAAAATACCATGCACAGAATAAAGTCGAAAGATAAGTTCCCGGTAACAAGTTAAAAATAAAAATTCATATATAATGAAGAGTTGTACTAATCGATTGAAACACCAGCTAAGATTAGATTTGATTCTTTACTTCGCAAGAAAAACTACTTTTACTTTACAATTTTCAATTAAATTTAGATCACGTCTTAACGTGAAACGAAAAATTTACGATCGTTGCTGAAGAAACTTTTTATATTCCTCTTAGTTTTTGGGTTCCGTTTTAAGGACGTACGTTCAGAAGTAGAAAAACTCAAGGTAACGACCGTAGATCTTTTTAAGCGTATAAAGAACTTCTGTTGCTCTCGTTTCATAGTCTACGTTATGTAGAGCATAAAACACGATTTATAGCTCTGCCGGAAGTGTTTTACTTTATTGTTACGAACAAGCAGCTATAAAGTCGGGTACGCTTTATCGTGCAAATCCCATCCGGAATTATCCTACAGTACGTGCTGTGTTATTCTTAAATCTAGACTATTCGAGTCATCAACTATTATCTTCGGTATTAACTTACGTTTTCGATTACGTGTTCGAAAACTGGCGGGTCACCTGAGTCTTCATTCACGAGCTTTTCCTCTCTTATCGTCCCTTGTTCGATTTTATTAATCGAATCTTCAGATAGCGTTACAGGCATCGCCTGTGTTCCAACAAACTAAATATATTTGACAAAAGGAATAGAAAAATAAATATGACAATATTTTATTACCAAAATAGAGGTGTCTAGGCAATTATCTATAACACTTTATTGTTTAATTAACATTTTATGTACATTAGGTGTTTAAAAGAAATATTTGAAATATATTGAATATATTATATGCATAAAAAATACATTTAAAAAAATCCGGAATATAATACGTGAACACCAACAATTGAATAATTCAAGAATAAGAGTGAATGTTAATTAGTCAGAAAATCAATATTAATTTTGCTAAGAATTCCATATTTTCAATAATTAGGAAAATAAAATATCCGAAATCTGCCATTTCTGCCATTTCGATATTTATTTTTAATACGCATCAACAATTTTAAGAAAATTCCTAATGATCGATTTAAATGAAAAAAGAAATTCTGTAAGTATATATACATATATTTGATATAATTTATTCAATATCATCAGACGAGTTAACTCGTCTTCACCAAACAAGATAGTACGAAATGTCATCTTGCTGATGATTAGATTAAAATTGAAGAAAAGTCTCGACAAAATATTTTATATATTAAATAAAAATGGCCCAAAGACAACGCTGTTCGTGCAAATATTATTAACTAAATGTTAGAAGATTTCCACGATAACGATAACAGCCTAATGCATAGGTAATCTTGGCTATAAGAAAAAGAAACTGATCAACGTGTATCTTACCACTACGATCAAGAGCAAAACAGGCGACATCGTTTCGAAAATCGATTTCCACGATAATCCCAACTTCCGTCGAGGGAAAACACGTTCCAACGGTTCACAGGAGTTTCCACGATGCGCAATAATCGAAATGCAACTGCGTGAAGCAATGCCGCAACTGGGAGTCTGAATATATAACGCTTCCCGTACATAGGATTCCTCTTATCGAATGGAGGTACCCTCATACCTTCTAGATAACACTACTATTACTAAATTATACATGTTTCGCGTGTTCGAAACTTCCAGCCGTATTTTCCATCCTTTTCAAATCTGTTAACTCACGAAGACGAGTTAGCTTCTTTTAAATTACTATAAGACATACGTACTATCTTGTTTGGTGAAGACGAGTTAACTCGTCTGATGATATTGAATAAATCATATCAAATATATGTGTATATACTTACAGAATTTCTTTTTTCATTTAAATCGATCATTACGAATTTTCTTAAAATTGTTGATGCGTATTAAAAATAAATATCGAATATATAATCTGAGTATGGGCGTAATTCGATGTGATTAATTTCTTGAGGATAGATACATAGAAAATGCACGAAGACTAAATTTGTTTTTGTACATCTAATTTCTTAAAAATTTTATTGAAATTCTCTAATCTACTTATTCAAAAAGACGAATATTGTAAAAGGTCTCTATTGTTTTATAGTTGTTTTGGACATGTAACTGGTAAATTGAAATGAAAGTTCAAATTCTTAGATTGGTCTTTATGTAAAATTATTACTTTAAATCTTTTGTAGATTATTATAATCTATATAAAGTATAGTTAATAGTATATAATATAGTAATATAAATAATAGTAATAGTAATATAAATAGTAAGTAGTAAATAGTAGTAATGGTAATAGTAATAGTAATATTAAAATAATCTATTGACATTGAAACCTAATAATACAATTTTTATTTACTGAAATTCATTCTGCGATTGAAGTACATTTATCTACTGGCGAGTTTCGTTCTTCTATTTGCGTCCTATTTGTATGAGAAACAATTTTAATATTCACAAGCGTTATCGAAAGGACGAGCCAACTCGTCGTTTGTTATCAGTCACTACCCAACTAAAAAGTGAAAACTCCACTTCCTCCTTTCTGTCGTAATATTCGATTCGATTTCTTACCTTTGCCACGTTTGCCAAATGGGCTTCGTTCACTGCGACAAACTTCTCGGAATCGAAGGAATCTTTAGTGAAGCGGAAAGCTAGGCTAAAGCTAAAAGTTCATTAAGACGGATTCTACGAACTTGCATGATCTGTTAAACGTGGGCGGTATGATTTTACAACCAGCTTTACGTCTTTGTTTATCTGCTAATTGCTGTCCTCGCAAATTCGTAAGCAAACTGCTCGTACTTTCAAGATGTAAAAGCTATATATTAATTAACGAAATTTCGAAAGCTAAGTATCAAAACACTATGTTTCTTAAGGAGCTTTCTAGAGAAGAATATCTCGTATTCCTACGAAGGAAAACGAAAGGAACATAGTAATTCTTGGAAGTAACTTTGAAAGAAATTCTCAAAACGGGTGAAACGTTGTAGAAAAAAATGACTTTCTAAATTCCAGATTTTTAGCCAAAACACATACACAATTAACAATCACAAATACGTATCATAAAATACAATATAAAATATAATCATATAAAAATCACAAGTAACATATCACAATTAACAATCGATAAGAAACATCATATTTCACATATCATTCGCGAGCTTTTCTTCTCTTATCGTCCCTTCTTCGATTTTATTAATCGAATCTTCAGATAGCGTTACAGGCATCGCGTGTGTTCCAACAATCTAAATATATTTGACAAAAGGAATAGAAAAATAATAAAAAAGATAAAATTTCACATATCTGTAAATTTTAAGTTAATAGATATAATAAATTCGAATGTAATAAATATAATAGATCGAACGAAATAAATTCCTAAATTCCAAGAGGAATCTCGTAAAAGAGAAACGAATAATGGATCCACAAATAGTGGAGAACCAGTTGTCCTTTTCACGATCGCGTTCAACCGGGATCCATAACCCAATCGCCTTGAAGGTGCAATCATCGAACAATGTTCGCTTGTTCCCGTCCTTTTTCTCTGCTCCTCCGTGAAATCGCCGCAACGGCCTTGTCCAAGGTCGTAGCCTTCCGAAAACGAAAGTCACGATCATTGGGATCGTTCTTCTGTGATTTACTTTCGCCCAGACACGTTCTACGAGCGGCAACGCGATCTCGAAATACAGCGTTGGCTGTTAAAGGAAGTGGGGAAAAAAAAGAAAGAAGCGGAGAGGTTCCAGATACGAAGGACGTCGAGGTAAGATAAATCATGGAAGATAAATGTTTGGGATTTGATATTGTGCGTTAAAGATTCACGTTTTCATAGGTATAATTTTTCATAAATTGATGTTCCAGTTTGATACTACAATTTGAATAAAAATAAATGATGTTCGCTTAATCACGATGGTGCTTCTACTAACTAGATTGAAGTATCTTTTTCATACAATTGTAATTCTAACGAGTATCTCCGTTTTCAGATATATAACCGTAGATTGGAATTATTTATTTATAAATTATATTATTATCGTAATAGATAACGTACAGAAAAATGAAAGAATTCCTAATGGAAAATGACCCGTTTCGATTGCTATCCTGTTCGAGAAGAACGAAGAAATAAAATATCGAAAATCTTCAACCTTTTTATCCAACAAATGTTGATATATCTTAACGAAATATTCGTCGCGTAACACAATTATGGGGATAATTATTCAAACGAAATTTCCTCGCGATGAATTGTAGAAACCTACAAAACGTACAAATGCGATTTAAAATATGCAAAAATATAATATGCATTCAAAGTATAAAAACAAAATATTTTTATCGTTCCTTTCCTTTCAACTCGCCAAGTAGAACACACCCAAAGTTCACAAGAGCCGCCCATCGAACGGTCGAAACCGAGTCATCGTTGGCGCACTATCCGAACCGGAAACCGGAGGAGAACGATCCTCGAAGGCGGCTGCGTAGCGGGAAACCGAGGCTCAGTTCACGGACACGCGACGCATACCGAGTGCAACTTAATTCAAGTGTCACGCGTTCACGTTCGCGAACGAACCGACGACTCTCGTTCTCTTCCTTCTCCGATTAACACTTCTGCTTGCTTTACTCGCGGCTTAGAATGTACAAGCGCGACGATGGAACCGTTACAAGCCTTTTTCGAGACCAGTCCGGCGGTGACGCTCGGCCGCGAACCTTGATCCAAAGTGTGGAAAATCGAAGAATCGGACGAAACGAGCTCTCGTCTGGACCGGTTCGATCTTCCAGTTGCTCTTCGACGACGCTCTGACGCGGATTCACAAACTTTTTCAACGAATAAAACACGATAGCCTGAAATCAGTGAAACATCTCAGACGTTCGCGAAGCACTTTTGCAGTATTTTTGGAGTATTTTTTAAGTATTCCCCAAGTACTTTTGGAGTCTGACGGATTTGGCAGAGGTTTGAGAGTGGAGATCTCTTCGGCAGTTTGAAAATTTAAGGAGGCAATATGAAGACTATTGGCTGCTTTTTGGTGGTTCTACTGGCTCGACAGGTGATTCAGATATTTTGTCATAAATCTATTGTTTCATTCGTATTTGTTTGATCCATTTTACCGGCTTAATTTATCAACTTGTATTTTGTAAGGTAGAATATTCAGCGAAATAACATTTGTTCGAGTTCGCTGATAAATGTAAGGAGCCTTTTGATAAGGAATCTTTTATACATTTTTCAAGATTGTTCGTTAGTCATAGTATTTTCTTTCAACATGTTAGAAGCCAATTCGATCTTTGTTGACAAAATCTTCTTCCATCTATAACCGTTTTCGAGTTACCTCTTAAGGGGCGTTTTCACCCTTTAAATCTTGCCTTACCGCAACTAAAAGGGATACTTTTCTACTATTTTTGTCTGTTTTTCGCGCCTACGTAATTTCATCTCAACCGTCTCACTTACGTATCGCTGACGATCTATTCTAACGATTAATGCGACTGTAAACAATTTATCGAAAAGGTATTCTAGTAGGAAAAGGAAAGTCGTTATTTTCCATTACGAAGACAATCAGAGGAAACTGTGAAACAGATTTTATAATAGGTCCTTATTAAATTTTAATTAGCTTCTCAAAGGCAAGTTCGTTTCAATAGACCGAAGCTTGCAAATTGGCAGAATTAACGTCAAACACGACGTTCTCGTTAAATTTTCATTGGCCAGTCCGTGACGCGCTAATCGACCGATTCCGTCATTTCCCAAAAATCTAACGCTACGATAAGAAGGGTAAACCGAAAGTTACTTGCTCGGAGGAAGATAAAAGGTCGGCTTTTAATTAACCAACTCACGAACAAGTTTCGCCGGAGTTTAAGCCGTTTCTCGTGTCGTTTCGTCGTTTCTCCAGGAATCGTCGCTGAGGATTTTCTGAAGCCGGAACTTTTCCCTCTCTCCTCCCTCTTAATTACCCCTCAAAGTAACCGTGAAGTCGTTCATTCCATTCCAGACATAGTTTTCGATATATTTTCACGAATTTCTGCGTTCGTTGATAGCCAGATCTTCGCGGTTATTCGCTGCTTAAAATTATTCTTCACAACGTCAGATACATTTAATTGCCTTTATCGCTGTACTATTGTACTTTATAATCATACCGCGAATATTTCTAGATTTACGGAAAATTTAGAGATGGAAAAATTGACAAAAAACGTGATAAAATATGTTCAATAAGATATGTCCAAAGTAGAACACGCGTTACGATATGATAAACCTGCGCACGAATCTCCTTTGACCTTTGCGTCAAGGCTTCTGCTTATATTTTTTGACGATACATTAGTGATAATTATAACTGCTCCTTTTAGGCTATTTGCGGAATCCTTAGGAATCCACCAGCCTTCTCGAAGCCGGATTACTCGGATTCCTATCTTCCGGCAGCCATGCAGGTGAGAATCATCGTTAACTATATCAAGTAGCCTCTGCTTAATGAAGAAATATTTTCATACGAAACATCTCCACTAAACAGAGATATTGTTATTAGTTTATACATTAATACAGAACTGAATTGTTATAAAATTAAATGTTAGTTAATAATTTATTATATTATATTTGTAGTCATCTCGCAGGCTAATTATTAATTTACTATTAATATTTATAAAGAGGTATATATAATATATGTATAATAATACGTACAAATTGTCAATTCGATATTAATATCAGAAGAATATATTAAAACACATGTGGAGATGCAAAATTTCCACAACTATCAAATTCTCGTTAAAACGATCTGCTTCTCCAACGCAGGTGATATTTTACGCCGTCGAACAATTGAAACTTCTTCAATCAGAAGAGGCTATGCAGAGTTCCACCTTCGCAGAAAGCCCCTCCACTTCACCCATTAGCTTCATAGCTGAAGATCAACAGACTGCTTCTCAAGATCCTTCGACCATATACAGTACCGTAATATCCCAATCCTTGGACGAGTCAAAGGGGGAGGAGGACGAATCCAAGTCGGAAAACTCGTCGAACGACAAAACAGAAGCATCGGTGATTAAGGAAACTTGGAAAAATAAAACCGAAGATTCGGCAGTCGAGGTAGAACAAACAACGAACGACAAGATGAAAGAACCAAGTGCGGAAAAGACACAGGAAGGCGAAACGGGCGAATCAAACGCGCAAGAAACGGAAAAAGACAAAATGGAGGGGTCGAAGGTCGAAGAAGTGTTCGACGATAAGACGGAAGAATCCAAAACCCAAGAAACATCGACCGACGAAATGGACGAATCGAAAACACAAGAAATCGCGACAGACAAAGAGGAAGAATCGAAGACGCAAGAGGCGTCAAAGGACAGAACAGGTGACTCCAAGGTGGAAGAATCGTCGAAAGACAGCGCGGAGACTCTGGTGGCGCTGGAGACGTCGAAGCCAGGTGAAATTGACCAGCAATCGATGGAGGATTCCTCGACGCAGTCAGAGTCGCCAGAGGTGAACGAGGAAACGCCAGAAACCAACTACGCGACGCCGGAGACGAATTACGAGGAACCGGAACAGGTGCACGCCGTGCAAGAAACGAATCAAGAAGTCCCCGAGGAGAATCACGAATGGATCTCCTGGTCTCCTACGAGCACGGAAACGAAGCTGGAAACGACGACTGCGTCGAGCGATCCTGATGATTCCACGAGATCCGAATCGATCGTTGCGAACGCCGACAAGAAGAAAGAACCGACTATCGATAGCGTGGTGCAGGATGTCTATCAGATCTTGAAACCTAAACCGTCCAAGTTCGCAGACGCGGATCATTCCGAGGAATCGAAAAGCGTGGCGGGGATTCCCTTGGAGAACGTGGAAGAGGAGGATGACGAGACAAGGTGAAGCCTTTCGTTGGAAAGTTTATTTGCTTTTTGGCGAAGAAATAGATGGTAGGGTTTAAGAAAGGGATTTGCTGAGCGTTTGTTAGGTATTTCATTAAATTCACATTTTCATGTAGAGAAGATCTTCATCTACCGAATATTATACCGAACAATGTACTTTAGCTATTTTCTATATCTTCGTTTAGGTTCTTCATTGTTCTATCTCCGCGAGCTTTTAATACGAGAAAAGTGAGTTTAAAGTTTAAGAAGTTTAACATTATTACGTGGAGTTGAGAGCTAAAAGAACTGAATATTCGTTGCTGCCCAAGCAGAATTTTCATCGTTGAGAAATACAGTTAGAAGAGTTAAGAACTAGGGTAACGGTATCTTCTATCACCCGTACCCTATGCATTTTTGAATTTTTTAATTTTTCATAAATATATAAAAATTCTCGGTTTAATTACGAGGCAATTTATCGCATTTTAAAAGGTTGGATGTTAAAAATGGCCATTTTTTGGCCTTTCTCAGGGCGAAAACTTCTCGCAGGATATTTGAAAGCATCTGTCAAGGAAAAGATACGTTATTAGCATTTATCCGGAACGTGAAAGCTGAAAAAAATGAGTGCAAAGATGAAAGAGTGGCAACGATCAAACTTACCCTACGTTTAAACTTCATCTTCTCAAGATGCTGAACTATTTATGAAATATTTCCTTGAAAATTCTGCCGATAAATCAATTAAAACTTGGAATCGAGCAAATCCAAAGTATCACAGGATTATTGTTGCACATTATTCTCACGTAACAACGATCTGATGCTACTTCAGATTTACTCGATTTCAAACTGTAATTGATTTATTAGCAGAATCACCGAGAAATTATTATGTCGATACAGATGAATAATTATTCTGTAACTGGATCAGAATTCGAAGAAAATTAAAATTGAACGTAATAAACGGATAAGCTTCAGCGCTGCTACTTTTTCATCTCTCGCAGTCATTTTTTTTTTCAACTTTCTCATCACATTTCGGGTAAAATAACATTTTTCGTCCCTTGAGAGACGCTTTTAAATATCCTGCGAGAATTTTTCGTTCGCAAAGAGGTCGAAAAATTGCTATCTTTCAACATCTTCCTTTAAAATCTCATCTTATTTTGAAGAAACATTCAGTTTGGTTTATTTAGAAATGATAATAAATAATAAGAAATGGAAGAGATTCTTGGAAAGAGAAGACAGATTTGATACATTTAAAGAGACGAAGCAGCTTGGTATTTTAAAAATTTGCAATTTGGTACGCAGCAGGTATATACAGTTTGATTTAATGAGAAATAGAGTCAACTAGAAAATAATAATTATCGTAAACAAATAATAAATGATGATGGTAGAGATCTACTAATAAAATAAAACAATGCAATAAAGTGCTAGGATAAAACTAGAATGAAATAAATTAAATTCGTAATTCGTTTTTAAACATCAAGATGTATTTGCAGTCTGTGAATTTTTTTTTTTTTTTTTATTAAACTTCGTTTCGTATTATTAGCAGTCATAAGTTCTGAGAAAAATTTGAATACTTCGATATTGGAACAGCATTGATATCTCAGAAACGTCTAGCAAATGTGCTACGTTTATAGATTGAAGGGGTGCCCGTTCGAGTTTGAAATTTACTTTGGCAAACTTAATGCAGAATAAACATAGTCTAATGCAGCAGCCGTAACAAGGCTGTCACAACTCGACGTTCGGTTGCTGGGATCAATTCAAATTTCATTGAAAAGTCTGCTTAACTAAATGTAGATACAAGCATGCTTCGAGTACAAATTTTATTACGTTACATCTGAGATTTCGACGATAATTCAATCAAATAATTTACCACTTCGTGTCCATATTTGACATTTCAAATACTATGAGAATTTTGAAAACTGACAAAATAATTGAGAAGAAACGAGATCAATAGCATCTTCCCTCTTTGATAGAAAATTAAAGCAAATTGAAATTTGATGAATGAAATTTGTAACAATGGAAGTATTATTTAAAAATAAGTAAGATATCCGATTTTTTAATAGATCGTCAAAAATCCTATGGTAATTTAAAAACATTCGCGAGAAAAGAGAAATAAAGTATACGAGAGAAAGTTAGTTAATCAAAGTAGAAGACTGGATAAGAAAATTAATTAACGATTCGAAGGTGACCCAAGACTAAGAAAAATTTCAATCTCTCGATAAAGAATATATGATAAAATAAACTATCAAGATTTCAATATTAATCGATGCTACGTTCTTACAACTCCCGGCGCAAAATTACAAAATAAGCTGGACTGAACGCGTTAAAAAATCCAAGTCAATATCGAATTATATTTACCGAATATATTAACTTTCTAATCTTTCTAATTCAACCAATTCCTCGACAGATTCACACGTTTAGGCGAGAAGGTGACGCAAGTGCCAAGGCCAAGCCTAAGCAGTTACCTAAGACGTTCAAAGGTGCCACCGAGCGCGACTCTTCAGCAACTCGCCAACCTGTACGACTCGTTGAGCAAGGATGCCAGGAAGCAAGGATTCGGGAAATACACAGGTTTCTCCGACGATGTTCTCAATACTCTACAAAGTTCCGCGGAGGGTGGTATCGGACCGCAGCTGAAGAAGATTCTGTCGAAGCTGCTGGAACGAAACGAGTTGACGAGAGAAGACGCGAGAATGAGGACGTCGTTGGCTGTTCGAGATCTCGACAACCCTTCGAGCATGCTGAACAAAGACCTGAGACCCTTGTTACCCTTGCGTTATTCCCCGTAATGCTCGACATTAACGTAACACGACATTATGACATGTGTCGATAAATGATTAATCGACCGCGAATTTTTATGCAATTATGGGAAACTTAAAGGTGTAAAGATATACAAAATACATGCATAATATGTAAAAATGCACGAAACTCGCGTAAGATTTATATGAAATGGCGAACTTAATATGAAATATCGAAAATAGAATAGATGTTAGTGGTTACAATTAGACTGCGGATTTTTATGCGTTTGTGAGATTTTTGAAATGCAAAAAATTGCACAGAATGCATACGTTATGAGGAAACATATAAAATGTCCAAGCTACATAATAGCGCTTTCCATAATTACTTAACGGGTAAAAAGCGATTTTCTACCGAGGTTCTACGTTTCTAATTATGCTTTCAAAAATATGAATTTCCGTAGTTGTAGTCTAGTTGTAATTAGATCGCGGATTTTCGTACATTTGTGAATTAAAATGGAAATTAAAAAGGAAATTCAAACCGGTAAAAACGCACAAACTGCGCGATATTAAACGTAGGATGCAAAATATTAAATACCATTTATGGGATTTTCAAGGATCCGAAAACGCACAGAATGTACATAATATGCAAAAATATACAACATATACAAAATAAAGTACTCGTTATAATATATTTGATGCAAGTATTGAAACAAATGTCCCTTTAGATCCCATTTTCTTAATGATATTTATGAAGATACTATTTTCGAGTGCAACTAACGTGAGTACATCAAAGTATCAAAGTTTCAAGAGGGCAGTGTACGTTTGCAAGTTAAAAAGGATGCAAAACCACAAGAATCCGTAGGATGACTCAATAATTCCGAATACAATGAAGTTGATTCACGTCCGATTTTTTGGTAAAGCGTTGTTACGACGTTGACTCATAAGTATCAACTAACGTAACACATACGTACCTATAATCTTCATAATACATACATATTAAGTAGCTCGATGCAATCCATCAAACGAAGATCAAATTCACATCTATACGTCATGAAATAAATTATTTCTAAACAATATACATATTATATACGTATAGCATGTACTCCTACCAAACATCTGTTGTTACCTAATACTTATCTATATGTATATCTACCTGAACAACCATAGAATCATGTTTTACTATTCGCTTTCAAATACTACCAAATCAAACCGATCAATATTAAACTGAAATCTTCGCCTGAACGCCAGAGAACTAATTAATGCCAATAACATCCCTGTGAAACTTCTACCAACCACCTATTGTATCCACCTAAACATCATAGAATCGTGTTTCGTTATCGATCTTCCAGTACTACCAAATCATACTGATCAATATTAAATTCAAATTCACACCTACGTACGTATGCGACGAACGTGGATTATTTTCAGGTGCTTCTCTGAAAATTATAATATTCTTATTTCTCGGAAAAATATATGGAGAAGTTCGTTTCATGTAAAGAGCAAAGGTTGCTACAAAATTTTAAGCGCCAATGTTTATTCCGATTAATTAGGTCCAAGTATATATATTTACTCTCGTACGGTTAGAAAAATTCACTACTGTGATACTATGTATGAAAATGGAATGCAGATCTGATAAAAAGAAGAAAACGCTTCGTTGGAAAATAAGGGTTCGTGCCAATACTTTTTATAGCCACTGTATATATACCTGCCCTAGTATCTATATGTACTTTTATCTAACCAATATAGAATCGTGTTCTACGATCCATCTATCGACACCATCGAACTCAAACCATAGATCCCATGAATTTTTTCGATCCACCTTGACCCGCGGCACGATATTGTTTATTGGTTGAACAATATGAGTTGGCAGAGTCCAGCATTACGTGTGTCGAATAGCGATTTCCATTAGGCAACACCGTGTCAATGGTTTGTCCAGCAGGCAGAGGCGCGGACAGAAAACAATAGCCTCGCTGCTATGATCGAATTAGACGCGACGAGACGCTACGCCGCTGCATTGCACGTCCGTATAAATGGATTTTGAAATCAATGGGTCCTTCAGTTGTTGCCTCGCTTTCGATCAAAGGAATCATCGAAAGGGAACACTTGACCCAGCTGAAGACGATATGAAGACTCTACTTCTTGGATTTCTCCTTCTTTCTGTAAGTAAAATTCATATTTTTATGAATATAATTAAAACAATGAAACCTAGATAGGAAATTGGTTTATTCATTAAATATTATAGAGATTACTATACCCTGGATATTTTCTACATTTTTCTTAATTATTCGCACCCTGCGTGTTTCTGCATTTTCAAATTTGCCACAAATCCATCAACATGCACAGTCTAGTAATTAGTTTTTTCTTCCTTTCTCCTTTTCTTTTTTTTTTTTTTTTTAATATCTCCTTTTGAAATTGCAATCTGTCTTGAAAACATTCGACAATTTTATATAGCTTAATTGCATTAGTAACACGTAGATATTTTCCTGGGGTTCCATACCTTTTATCATTGTTAGATTCTTAGATCATTCGAGTATTAATAATTAATAGACTACGAGTATTTATGCATTTATGACAGGTGTAAGTGTGCAAAGATGCGTACAAATATAAAATGCGAAGTACAGTTACTCTTTCATTATAGTTATTGGATTTAATTAAATGTGACATTCAAAGGGTGGAATATTATAAAGGGAGAAGTTTGATTTTCTTTGGATTTTTTTTTGGAGGAACTTGTGCAAGTTTTGGTTCATTGAACAGAGTGATAGTTGTAGCTTTGATTTCGACAAGGGATTAATTTCCGAACGTTCGATTAAAGTAATGAAAGTAGCGGAAGAAGTTCAAAGAGAAGAAGGAAAGGAATCTAAGAGGCAAACTGTTTGCAACATTCGCAACCTTCCTGTCGTTTAATCGCGAAACTTCCCTGCTTCCGTCACAACGAACATCTGCGTTTATATTTTAAAACTCTGAGTAATCGTTCTGGAAAATTTTATTGAGCAAGGATTTTAAAAAATTGTTAGGTCCTTCGAATAATCCTTTCAAAAAATGTCCCCACCTGATAATTTACGAGAGTTATCCAATTTTTCAACAAAATTTGTCAAAAAAAGTTCTTCCAGATGAGAAATTCCAATGATTTAATTACATCTCAAATAAGTATTAGGTTGTGCCAAAAGTTTCTTTCGTTTTATAAGGAAATAATAGATGCACAACATTTTTTGCTTTATATTATTTCATTGAATTATGTATGATCCATTTTGTAATAATAGAACAAAAAGATCAACAAGAGACACTCGGTCGTAGTTTCCCAAAAAACAAACGCATTTCACGTGCATCTCTCTCTCTTTTTTTACACGAGGGATTATCGGCGTTTCAATTAGACACCCTGTATACAATATGGCCGACAGAAATGGATACATAACCTTGAAGTAACTATAAAGTAAAAAAGTAACAAAGTAAAGTTATCGCACATTCTTGTCAAATTTCATGAAACTCGCGTGAGACAAGTGTTCGATAATTAGTATCCGGTCTCCCCTTCGATCTCCCTTGAGATAAGCGAACGTGATGCTGCTCGATCTTTGGTACGTACAAGATGTTTCCAAATGCAGATGAAAGTATGTATATAATTGTACATCGACTTTTATCTATCTGATATATTTTATTTTTATTGAGATAAAAGAATAGAATTAACAGAATATTCGTACAAATATATTACTCCGATGTATAGGGCGTTCCAAAATCCCGACTCTACTATATTTTATTCTACTCCTGATAAAAGTCATAAAGAAAGCAAATTATTAGAATTTTCTAAAAGTATATGGTATGATATATAGGACGTTTTCAAATCTCGATTTTACATTTTTCATCTCAGTAAACTCTTGTACGACAGCTTCCCCGTATGAGATCAGAGCCGGACGGGCATCTGTCGGGTACTACAATTAATTGCCTGTTAGTCAGTTCAAAATCATCTTCTTCCATATATCCAAATATCTTCATCGTAGTACTCATCTCTGTAGTCGTGTCTGTCGTTAAATCGGACACAGTGTTGTACATTTTGGCATCTCCTATTTTAATGCTTTGCTTCAATCTCTGCAAGAAGAAGGGTAATTTTGTTGTCGTATCTCCCTGAGAGAAATGCATCAGTGCAATGAGCACGAAGACAGCAAGGAAAAGGCGAGAAAATTGCAACATCTTTCTTGTGGAATCTTCTTAGACCTTGAAGTGGAAGTAAATTAACATGAAAAAAGAATAAAAGTAGGATGAAACACTACGGTATTATTTTCACGGTATTTTTATTTATGTAACAACCTGTATAGTAAGGAAGATCTTAAACCTTGCTTTACCTTCTCAATTAGGAATCTTCCTTTAGTATGGAGCGTAATTGGCTGTCTTTTAATATACAAATTGGCGACCGCTTTTAGTGAATTAACCTGTACACAAGATTTTTGCAATTGATAAGTCGTCTTTTTTAGAAAAGAAGAAAAAATCTTCTTCTATTAAAAAGCTTGTAAATGAATATTTTTATACCATTACTTCTAAATTATATAATGTTGTGATTGATTAACTTAAACCTAACTTAATTTAAAAAAAAAAAAATAATTTACCTTGAAATGTGTCTGTTCAATTTCTGTATACTGAACTCAGCTTCAAATTTTATGTTCACCTCCTCTGAAACAGCCTCTACTGCAACATTAATGCAACGTTGGAAACATCATATCAATGAGAAACATCAGTGACCGTAACCATCCATAATTATCGTTATTTAACCATTACTAGTTACCTAACAGTCTATAATCATAGATTATTTCCGGCAGATTAACGCGATACGTGTATTTTTACGTTCTCCGAAATGCATGTACGCGTTAGTGAAAGACAAACGAATTTATTATTCGATCCAATACAATTACACTTCGGAAATTGTATCTATTTCTATTTATTGTATGCACTGTATGCATCTTTAAATTTTTCACAGGAGCATAAAAATCTACGATCTATTATTATAAATATATATATATATATATAATATATAAAATCCCAATGTCTCCCTATTTTTTAGAAAACCAAGCGACTAATATTACATCGTTCAGAAAATTCGTAGAAAAACTTAAGAAGAAACGAAAAATAGTCTACTTCCGTAGAATCAGCGCTTCTTCTTCAAAAAACTTAATTTTCTCTTCCCTTGAAATTATATCTTTGGAACGTGTATCAGCAGCAATTTATGCCGAATAACTAAACGCCACGAATTTTCCAATCAACTCGATAAGAATCACACTATTTAAATAAAAAAATTTAAGATTCAAGGACCGCACCTTATGAAATGGTCAATCGCGTCAAACCAGATCCAAAACTAGACCAACACTATTGGTGAATTCCAGATGGTATAAAAAACTGCGTTGTTGAAAAATTATTCGAGGATTTATTGGCAGAAAGCGTTTATCTTCCTAACACGTCGACGACAAACACAACAACTGTCCGCTACAACACCCGCGAGACTATAGGATTCACACCTCCTAACTTTTCAGCGTGTGAACTGAAATAAAACAGAGCTTAACAATACGTAGTACAGCGTTCACGAGCTGTGTAAACCGTGTAAAAGCAACGGTCACTCTGAGAGATTACGATTAAAGAACGATGAACAAAAGATAGTAACCAGTCTCCCAGTTCGTCGAGACGATTCTGATTGGGTCAAGAGTGCACTGCGTTATCTGCGAATGTAAACTTGTATCGCAATAAATTATTTTGTTAGATATGTTTCTGTCCTCGTTTTTCAATCACACGTTTATCGATCACAAATTCTATTTCCTTTTCGTCTCTTGCTTTTTTTCACGTATCAGGTTATTTATTCATGCATTGGCTCACGAAATTGCATTGAAAATACGTACACTTAGCATATACAAATGGAAAATGTATGCGAGATGCAAAAATATGTAAAATATTCAAAGTTATAGTATATCATCCATCATGATATTTAGTACGCAGAATAAATGTCTGCTTAGGTTTCATCTTTCCAGATAAGGGATACATTTGTGTTTCGTATGTTTTAAAATTAGAAATTCAGTGGTGAAATTCCTGTAAGTCATGATACACAGTTTGCGGTTGTAGTTGAGGATGATAAGAAATGTAAATCTGGTCAAAAAGATTGCTTTATAATTTTCCATCATCCGCTCTGTACGAAGGCTCGATAAATATTAGATTGCCGCGGCAAAGAAACGTTAAATTCAATTATGAATGATCCATTTCGTAGTAATAGGACAATAATGGGACAAAATGTATCATCATGCATAATTCAATAATGTAATATAAAACGAAAAATGTTGTGCGTCTATTATTTCCTTATAAAACGAAAGAAACTTCTGGGACAACCTAATACTTCAGAAACGTTAACTGTTTATAGCAAAATTAATGTATCAGTTTTCTAGAAATAAATTAGTCAAAGTAGAAAAATACTTTAATCTTCTAAAGAAGAAAGAAAGAGAATTTAAAAAAGAAAACATTAATCTCTTCGCCAATATTAATTTATCAAGGTTTCTGTAAGAATAAAAGTAAAAATCTGTATTTCAGCTCTCCACGTTGAGAGTGCAATCGAAGCCACAAATCACGAGACTGTTCCCGATCCCAGAAGAAACGAGCACTCCGAGGCAAGAAACTAACACCGAGGCAAAACCACTGGATAAGTTGCTCGGGAAATTGCGAGCCACGTACAACTTCGTGTTTCGAAAGCCAGAGAACACGAGTAACGTGGAGAAAATTTTGGCCAAGGATACACCGAATCCAGACGTCGAAGCGCTTAAATTAATCTGGTCCAATCGAATGCAACAGAACTCGAAGGACAAAGAAGATTCAGGAAAAAAGTCTGAATTAAAAGTCACGTATTTGGGATCGCCAAACGATGATTGGGTAAACGATATTCGACCTTTGGAAGACTTAGAACCATTGGAACCATTGGAACTGCAGGATGAAGTGGAAAATGACAGAGATCGAGAAGTGGAGATCGTTACACCGAGAACTGCTTTCCAGTTTCCGGTGACGCTCAGTCGTCATCTTATTGATTGGCTTGGATCACTTTTAGGAATCACTTACGGTGTCTATTCTAAATTGGCTAGAGCTATTTATACCAATAATACGATACGTGTTAATTAATTATAATTAACGATGGCTTATTAATTATAAGGAACATGTATTATACCGCTTAATGGACCTTCATTTGTATTAAAAGATTATTGAGAAGTAAAAGGAGATGTAGATGATTATCCCAGGAGCTGAAATAATATGCAGACACGGTAGAATTTCATTTATCTGACTCTGTTGAGAAAAGAAATATGATTCATCGTCATTTTTCAAAGTAAATAGATTCTAAATCTTCTGTCTCGTGATTGTTATTTGATAGCTATTCAAGTGAGAATTGGCTATTGGAATATTGTTAAGGTATATTGTATATAGTATACAATTTATTATATATAATATAAAAGTATTACACGTATATAATTTATTCTTACATTAATCTTTAACTTAAAAAATTGAAATTAAATTAAACTAAAGTTCAATCCCTGTCGAATAGAAATTGAATTACTTGATATAAAAATATTATTCCAATAAATGGAAAGTTCAGATAAATGAAATTCTATCGCAGATAATACAAGTAAATATTTTCTTTACACTTATTTTATTCAAAAATATCTTGGTCTGAAAAATACATGTGTTACTTTTTCTTCAGTTATCTTCTTTCTTTTTTTGCAATCATCGTATTACTATACATAACAATCGATCGAAGAGTAACACCTTAGCGCAAACGCGTATCTATTTTAAAATACTTCGTTATTGTATCATCTTACGTGCGATGTCCACGAAAAATGGCCACAAACGTGGACATCGAAAACTTACGTACTATTTCATTAACTTTAGTGGAAAGATTAGCGCTGTTTTCGTAACCCAGGACAGTGAATTCTATTCATAGATTTTGAGCAGCGCATTATTCCTTCTTTTTTTTTTTTTTTTTTACTGTACCGTAAGTAAAACTGCATCAGAATTTAGGAGAATATTTGACTGTTTACCATCCAGGGCTAAGTAAAACAGGAAGTTGAAAGAAGTTTAGGAGGAAGAGACAAAATACTGCTATTCTCACGAACATCTTTGGTTCTATTACAACGGGGTATTAGTCTTATCTTTAGCGCCATTCGCAGTTACTCACTTTAATCTCATGTGCATCTAGCAGACATTTCAAAGGTGTTAGTCGTAATTAAATTGTAATCACATATTCCAAAACCAACAGCGTGTGGAAATATTTGAAAGCATGTTCCACCATAGACAGTATTCAGTAAATTGCCAAAAAACTAGTCAATGTCAAAAAAAAGCTAGATCAAAATTTATTTGAAATTTATCTAACAAATAATAGAAAAGGTATAGAATTTATAGTTAAACTATATTATTATATTATTAAAAGATTGTCCCATTATAAGTTTTCTTTTTGTCAAAGTTGAAAGACGAATTAAAATTGGTTTTGTAAAACCTCATTCACTTTAATTTTTCGACAATTTACCGTTTTCATTCCAAAATTATTCTTGAGCAATTTTTTATCATATCCTTTTTATTACATAGTTAAAAGATGATCGAATAAATATAAAAGATCCATCGCGCAACAAACACGTTTCTTTTTTTTTTTTTTTTTTTTTTTTAAAATTTGTTTTGTATGAAATGAAGAATGTTGCTAAACTCTTTCATGGACAATGGTGTGAGTTTCAGTAAAAATGAGTCGCGAGTGAGTCAAAAGAAATGGGAACTTCTCCGAATCTAAAATAAAAAACATAAGAAAAAGTCTATCAAACATTGTTACTTAAACAATAATATATTGCTTTCATTCGAGAGCACTATTTAAGGGATATATACTCTTTGGTACAAGAAAACAAAAAATCTTGAAACATTGAGCAAAGTAATCTTCCTTTCCTCTGAATCACTTCTTAACTATTTGCAAAAAGTGATACATAATTGCAACGCGAAATATAAACTACGTTACTAAAAAAAAATTCCTAAAAGATAAAGTTATATTTTTAAATTAAAAGTAAAAAGCTTTCAATTAAAAATTTCTATTGTTTTTGCTTTAAAAAAATCCATCTGTAAAAGGAAGGAATAAAAAATGATCATGTAGTAAAGATATATTTACTGAAAGGTAGATAAATATTTATATGTATAAAAAATATCTGTTTGTCCAATTCGTGCATGAAAAAGTAAAGAGAAAAATAAAAGGTGAATAATAGTGATGATGAATGTTTATGTAAAATATATATGCATATGTGTATATATATATACTTGTTAAAGATGAACACGGACGAATCAGAGATCAAACAACATATGTACCTACTGAGTCTTCATCAGGTAAAATTTGTATAGCACTTATATACACAATTATTCTACAAACTTTTATAGCCATATTTATTGGCAGTATGTTATTATCTGCTATTGGTACTCGCTTCGAAATTAACCTAACGACAGATCGGCAATTTCGATGCTACTGATTGTTGATTATCATTTAAACGTACTCCATTCTAGGTCACAAACATATACAAGAAACTCGACTTCATTAAAAGAAAAAACTAAAAAAAGATTTTCTATTGCAAGTCACAATAAAAAGTTCAAGTTCATCGACCTACGTTCGGCTTTCATCTGTGATCGTAGACTAGAATCAGTAAACAAACTATTTGCTTTAAAACTAATTTAAATAAGACGGTTAGTGTGCTCTTACATAGGTTGCTCATTTCTTTTTAAATTAACGTCGTATTTTCTTTTATTTAATTTTTCTAAACTTATTATTAGACTCATTCAGGCTTCATGGTAGACTATTGTTAAGTGTTACTATTTCATGCAAATAACGGAACTTATTTATGGTTCATAATGTGTCCACTAAAAGTGGAAACATAAGGTACTGTTCATAAGAGTAAAAAAAATGGATGAACGTCTCAAGTTCATCTAGAATCTAGTTGTAGTTCAATGACCCGATCACCGCCGATTTTTATGAAAATTTACAATCTACCACTGATGAATATTCATTTGTTAATTGCACCTCAGTTTCCTAGTGCTGCCTTCTCAAAACATTTTACAATTCGAATTCTAGAATACGTTTTCAATTCCTAACATATGCCTAACCAATTTTCTATTTTGTGCTAACCCCGACGCTCCCACGTGAACAGCCTTTATTGCTTTGGATTTAGACGAGCTCATTTACGACTAAGACGGCATTAAGTACCTTGTATTCTGAGGCAGAATCTCGTTCATGTTTACCGCCTGTTGCTGCAGTACGGTCGTTGCTTGCTCCTTAAACGAGGAGAATGTGTGGATCAGATTTTGATCCTTTTGAAGATTCTGTATATATTGCAGAAAATTAGGCTCTTGCTTCATAAAGCCCCCGTCTTTTAGAACAAAGCTCACTTCTTGTTTAGGCGTCGTGGAAACCTCAGTAGCTTTTTCAAAAGACTCCTTTTGCTCCACGAAGAACGAATCCTTCTTTGTTCGATTCCTCCTAATTCCTAGGTGCGTTTGAGTGTGTTTGTTCAGATGATCCTTCCTAGAGAAGGCTTTCTGACATACCGAACACGAGAAATTCTTATCACCAGAATGAATAACGTAATGCCTTGTTAGGTGTTCGTTTCTTTTAAACGCTTTGTGGCACACTGGACACTTAAATGGCCTCTCGTCCGAATGGCCACGCATGTGTTGATCGAGATGCTCCTTCCGTTTCAACATGGCGCCACATTCTTTGCATTGATACTTGCGTTCCTATAAAAAGAAGTTGACACTGGTATACTACATTTATTTTCATGATCAGAAATACTAAAACACTTTAACACATACTTGTATATGAGCTTGTATATGTTGTTCAATTTCTGTTTTATCCGGAAATGCTAAATTACATTCTGGACAACAGTAAAGTGTCGAACCATCCAAGGCAACACTGATTTTTATTTCTCCTGTTTTCGCCCGGAATTTCATCTTTTTCTCGGTTTTTGGCGAGTCAGTTTGTATTTGCTGTTCAACCTTAACAGTCTGTACTGCATTATCAGTCTCCTGCTGATTTTCTACTTGAATATTTAGGTCATTAGGATTTATGGACACTATCAATTGATCTGAATTTATGAAGGTGTTATTTCCATTTTGTGTATGAGTATTCCTGAATACTGGAACACTAGGAATGTTAAGAATATTATTCTGTGTGTGCTCCACTTTCTCCTCTTCAGTCTTTTCTTTCTTCACCTGCTCCGTTTGGAGTTTAATCAATTGCTGCAATGTTAATGGAAGAGTAGTAGCTTGCAACTTTTGAAAATACTCTGCCATGGCACTTTGTTGCTGAAGTTGGACTTGCGAATCTTGCTGCAATATTAATATATCATTACATAGAATTATATAAATCTCTCAATAGACATTCTAATTGGCTAAAAGAAAAATTCTGTACCATTGCGGATGTTTGTTTTTCATTCTCAGTCCTTGTATCCAACTCCTGTTTTATAACATCCGATTGTGAGGTTGATGGCAAGTACACGTTAGGTATAATCCTTACTGGTAGACTATTCGATTGGACACTAAGTATCGTGTTATTTTGATTGTAATTAGGAATGTTAATTGTTTGAATGCCCTGCTTCTCACAAAGCTGCATCAAAGTATTTGGATCTGGCCATGCTAATATCGGTGCTGCATACTTGTTCGTTGAATTTACCTTTAGAAAAACACATAATTAAATAAGAAAGCTATAAACGAAGATGAAACAATGATAAATCTTACCAATAAACTTTGTTTTGTTTGATTCAGGCCAGTAGCGGTTGTATAAACAGTGGTTTGCTCTGCTTGAGTATTATCACTGCTGGTAAATTTCGATGTGGAAACCGTGCTCGATCGAGACGTTAATTCCGAAAATTGCGGGAGCGCACCGTGGATCGTGTTGTTTCCGGAGAAATCCATTTTGCCGCGAATGGACTCGAAAGGTACGCGCGTTTCCAATTAAAACACGCGAACGTTTATAACCTATAGTATCTCGTCGTGAGCGACGAACCAATAATTCAAGTATTACGTTTTTAGTTTCATATTTCGTACATGTGGAAACGTGAACTAATATCCGGACGAGACATCCACAGAAAACACGAGACGGCTAATTAAATTAGATAATACTTGTCGAGCGACTACACATTGTAACGTACGCCGCGTCCTATGCCTCGCTCCAACATGGCTGCATTAAAGCACTATCTCCAAAATTCAATCACATCTCTCGAACAGCAAAAATTAACAACAAAAAATATATTTGGGACACGTTCTTTATTATATAATGTAAAAAGATTTCTATCCTTCAATATGTACGATATGTGTGAAATATTAAATAGTTTCTACTTAATTTGAAAGAAATGTGGAAAGAAAAAATGGTATTTATTATCATGGCAAGCCTGGTTGCGTCATTCTGTTTACAGTGGACGCTCGGTAAACTTCAATTGATAAAATAAAAATAAACATTTTGTTTGTGATATATTGAAGTCAAAACGAGAGCGTACTGTTCATGATTTCGAGAAGTTAAAAATGTAAAGATAGATAATTAATGGTCTGGAGAAGGACTTGAACGTGACCAAGAAATTCTAATCAGAATACTCGATTCTTCTTGATTTGTTATTGTTTATTAATTCATCTCCGAGAATGTTATAAAAAAATACTTTACCAAATATAAAATGAATTATAAATGCTTCATGGGAAATCCTTGAATATATCGATTAAAAGATCTCCATTTAATTAATAAATAAACATGTAATCATATGGGTGAAAGCTTCAACGAGCGTATAGAGAATTTACGTAAACAAAGCAGGCATTTATTAGCTCAAGTAGATAAGAGTTCTAAGAAAGTTAAACACGAAATTAAGAAATTATATTCTGAAAATTTGTAAGTATTATTTCCCATATTATATTTTATATGATAATCCGGTATAAACTTATATAATTTCATCTTCATAATCTGATTTTTCAATGTAGGACATTCAGAGATAATTTTAAAAATCATGTTGGCAAGGCAAATGCATCAAGTGTGTCTTATAAGAAAGACAGCAAATCATGGAGATTGAGAAATGATTCTAGCGGAGTTGGTGAAATCTTGCGATCAGATTATCTCTGTAATAGCCCTAAACAGACACCTGCATCAATGCCTAATACATCAACAGCAAAGAGGATATTAATATCTTCAAAAAAACACTCCGAAAATCAGCATTACTTGGGAAACATTCACAGAAAACCTGTCAAAGAGTGTTACTGTAATCCTGAAATTAAAAAAGCACAGCTAAAACCCACAAGGACACAGTATAAACCACGTTCTCCCAGTAAAAGATGCAAGAGTCATACCTTCTCTCCTGCTATAACGATAGAAGATACTTGCGAAAAGTCAGCATTATCATCACCTATTAGTTGTGAAACATTGAGGAGAGTCCAGAAAATAGATTATGCACCTAGATCTCAATTCTTACGCAATGTCAGAAGCAGAATTTCTCTCTTGCAAGCAGGAGGAGGAGACTGTCCAGAGACATGTTACAGATCACCACGTTATCATGATCTCATGGCCAAGAAGGATATATATAAAGCTGATTCCATACATCAGTTGAAAGCTCATGATAAGAAATCAGAAACTAGCTATCGCTTAGCAAAATCTGTCCCTACAAAATCAGAAACCAGTGAAGAATATTCAGGTTCTGAAGCTGAAGATACAGAGAAACGTAGCACAGGAGTTCAAGTATCTTTGAAGAAACACTTGAAGCCAAAAGTAGTAGTAAAAAGAACTCTTACCTCTAAAACATCTGTACCTGATATAAAAAAGTCTAAATCTAGTTCAAAAGTAGCAACTAAGGGTAAAAAGATAATACCTGGCACAGCATGCCAGTGTTGTCAGAAGGATAAGTTAGAACATTCCAAATCTATACTAGAAAGGGATACTTACATTGATTCAGAAAAGTATCAAGACACGGTCTGTACAAACAAAGTACCAGATGAAACTAGTAGGAAATACCTCTCTGATAGAGAAATGAGAGAATTGGAGATATTTCGTGAACAAAACTATTTTGACACCCATGGATCCAGCCATACTTTAGCGTCATCTAAATCTTCTGGTTCTTTAGAGCAGTGTCTACTAAATGACAGACTGTTCCCTGAACCAGCAAGAAGGATACACAAGAAGGATTTAGTCGTAACAATGCCAGCTTGTGCCACGATACAACGAAAACGAATCCACTATTTCCCTAGATACATCGTTCGTCAAGAAAAGGGCAATTGTAACGCAAATAACAAGAAGAAGCGATGTCAGACCTGTCCTCTAACCGGCCATGCCATTGATCTTGGCATCACGAAAATAAGACCTCCCTTGAATAGTTTAGCCCTTAAGTACCAAAAACGATTGCCTTAACTAAAAGTAATTTTATTTTTATTAATATTTTAATTAAATAAAGCTATATCTCTAAGAGGAAACAAAGTAAATGAAAGTTCTGATAATTAACTCCGGTTTAGCCATTTGCATTTTTTAGCATGCCACAAGGATTTCTAAAAAATTAGTTTCATTTACTTTGCGCTATTTTTTCAGCTACTATAAATTTTCGAACGTAAAACAATAAAATTCTGTCACATATTTTCATCGGAAACTAGTACAACAGTATGATCACGTTAATGTCCTCGGAAAAGCGCATTTTTCAGAAGCCATGGCTTTCAGTATGATTCAGTGTTTAGTAATGTGATCGTAGCTGAATGAAACATTAGCCGCGACAAGAGAAGTACAATACAGCATATAGTACATTCGTGATTGACTACGTGATCTCGCACAAGAACATAAAATCTCATAAATCAAATTTCTTTTGTGACCATGATGAGTCGGCAATCTTTGACAAATTCAAGTTTGCCAGATGCAAATTTCTACTGAATAAAAGATGCGTAACCATGAAGCATTTATTAATGCGATTAACTAAGATCATTTGAGAAATGTTTCAATGAACAAACGATGGAATTATAGAACATTTATCGTCAGATTTTTATTCTACAACTCTACAGCACATATACGATTCTAATAATATTTATTTGTAATATTATTTTACTGTGGCCCACATGCTTTAAAATAGACCAATAAAATTTTATTTATTTAATAAACTACATAAGATACGTATTATTTATTATTGAATTGAGAATGTTTATGTAAATTTATATTTTTATAAATAAAAATAGAACCTGAGGAACTTAAAGGAAGAAGATAAAATGTAAATTATGAACGCGCGAGTACAACGACTGACGAATTTAGCCGATATATACACCTTTCGCGTCCTTCATTCTGTTTCCAAGATGCTGTCTCCATAATTATATATTCCCGTACAAATTGAGGAAAGTTTTACAAGCTTTTAATTTGATGAATTAATCATAGAAACTTAAAAGATATATTTCCTTACTATTCACAAATTCTCGTGGGAGAATATGGAAAAAGAAAATAAATAAGGGAAATTTAATGAATTGGAAGTTACAAGGTTCAATTTGAAAGGTGAACAGCTTCGATATTTATGGATTGTAAAATTGCAAAGAATAGTACAATTTATAGCTGTTTAGAAGGTTATTCGATCGAACAAAAAATGGAAGATTTTTTAACCCGGCGAACAATTTTCTCCTTTGATTACTGCATAATTAAGTAACATGCAACCGCAAGCGATTACAAAATCTGTGTGGCATTTAATTATTCACAAGCGGAGTTATTTAGATTCTAGAAGCTTCAATATATTTTTGTCACAATATGCGCCCAACCCATAAAATCGAAAAAATCTTGTAAACAATTTTTTTTTTTAATTGTTTAGATATTCTAATTTGAGACTGTGTAAAAATTAAATGAAATAAAATATTTTTTCGGAATTTATGTCCAATAAAATGCAATGATATAGTGAGTAATAATGACAGAAAATCTGAATGATGACGGAAGTAATTAAATATTCGTTCGAAGAACATTGAACCTGACGAGCATTGGCAGACTCATTAAATATCGATTTCACCGAAAGATTAACGCCATCGAGGAAAAATATCTCTTACACATGAAACTGGTTTCTCGATTTCTCAACGGACAAAGAAGTTGAGAAATAATTGCGTGCTTATCCCAAGAGCCAATAGAAGAAAAGAGACTATTCTTCGGGCTGTGTTTACGAAGCGAAGTTCAATAATTAGTAACTTCGTGTATCTGTACGTAATATACAATCAGACTATTTTTATCGTGAAAATTTCGTTTCTAAATGACGAGGTTCAACGTTTAGGAACTGGCAAACGAAGATGGAATACGTTGTCGTATATTGAACGATTAATTTTACAGTTCATTATCTTCTATTAAAAGTTTCGAGTTCTAACGATATTTAAAAATTTGAATCGATGATATTGGAGAGTTGGAAATTGAAAATCTTGAATTTTACAATCCATTTTAAGTTTATATCGAAAATTATCTAATTTGCAATTACATAACAAATTTTCAACTTTAAAGCCTTAGAAATACGAATTTTTGGTGTCACGGTTTCCTAAATACAAATTGACGCATGTAATAATTACACACAATTGGACAGAAATCACAAGCAGAAGAAGAAGAAGACGTAGATGCAGCAAGAACATGGAAGGAGGATGAAAAAAATTCGCCATTTTATACCAACAGTAGTTTCTCATGATTGAGCACATCATGAATACTTTAACGATCATTTTGTCTCGTTAAACGGCAGCAAAACACGAAACGAGAAGTTCACTTGAGACTCAACGCCCTTGTGGGTATTCATTATTGAATATATTTTGTGTCTGAAAAAAAAATCCAAATGTCTTCGTATCTCGTATAAATCTTTCATAATGTAAGAAGCTCTGTCAAACGTAAAAAAACATCGTAAAGAAATGTTTAATTTTAAAGTATACCACTCCTCTTAAAGTATACTATTCAAATGATATCACGTAAATATTTCTAACTTTTTTAAATTAGAACTTTACTTCTACACCATCTATAGTCGTCCTTCTATTCTTCTTAAAATTATGGATAATTTTTTAATCGTTTAATACTATCCTCCCATTCGTAACAAATTAATCTTTTCGCGATTATTTATATGCAAATAATTATAGTTCTCGTGGTTGTTTTTATTAATGAAAACATACAAGCCGATCAGAAGATGGCATCAAAGAACCTAGGATTTTATTCATAGGTAAACATTTTTAAATAAAAATTCGGGGTCACAGAGCCGCAAACATTGATTTAATGATGTGGAAAGAGGACTATTCGCGAAGTACAATAAATTGATCATTGATGGTGATAAAGATTTTATCAAGCAGAAATACTAAATTAAAGATATTCCTTTTTCAAAAATTTCCTAGTTCTTCCTCCCTTTTTAACATAGAAACGCTATACATTAGAGAAATAATGAATACACATAATATTAAATCAGATGTCGCATTTCTCACGGAATTTTTTCATCTATTTTGCGTCTCCTTTTTGTCTCATGAATATCTAAAAAACAATCATTAAAGAAATAGCGGATATATAGAGTGATAAATCAAATATTCGTCTTTTTTTCAGAGCTTGTTTATCCTTTCCTCGTTTCCTTTTTTTCTTCTTTTGAATGCACAAAGAGTGTGCGTTATAAAAGTAACGAAGACATTATTATTGCATAACAATTGGACTCGAGTAAATCAGAATTGTGTTTCTAAATTGCAGATTTCTTTTCAATAAATTGGTTAAGATTACGCATACCAATTGCCTATCGTCTTTCTCGTTTTTCATCGATTTTTTTCTTACTTTAACCGCTTCATTCTAAAGCAGTTGATTTTTCATATTCATGTAAATGGCTACAAGTTTCATGTTATCTAATGATTCGAGGTGAATGTAAATTCGTTATAAACATCGATTATTACGATACTATGTGCTGACAATTGACGACACGAAACAAAATGTTAATCGGTAGAATAAGAGATCGGTAGAAGAGATTGCGACATAGTTCATTTAACATACGTAAGTACATCAATGAGCCGAATCACGTCATCCACGTTTATATCGAATAACTTATTTATAAAATATATTCTACTATTCCCTTGTATTATTATTATATTATTATTCCCTTGTGTTATTACGCAAAACATATCCGTCGAATTTTCTACACATGACTTAACAAAGAAACTTAAAATGCGCCTTCTCGGAAAATTATTTACACTTTCGTTACGATACAATCATTATTAATGTGTTTTTGGAAGAAATGAAAACAATTAAAATTTTAGATAGAACTATAATTTTTGACCTTCGACATTTTTAACTCGCAGAGATCTCGAGATAAAATTACATTAGAAATTACGAAACCAAAATGGCAATTTAACGTTTCTTTTTAAACGTCATAAAATAGTCAAATCTAATCAAGATTCGTAAAAAAGAAAGAGAAGAAAACAATCGTAAAAACTTATGAATGCATTTGTCTGTCTTGACGAAATATAAATTACATAAAAATTTGCGTCAACTAATTATGCGCAGTCGTTCAATTCTTTGTCGGCTCTGTCGTTATTTGAACAAACAATCGAACATACTAAGCATCGTTCGAAATTTACAATCTGCGGCGTTACTGATTGCCGATGTCAGTAACGTACTTTATTTGCTGCTATTATAATCCTTGTTCTTTTCGCTCGATTTGTTTTAAAAATAGATGAACGTCAAAGCTTTCAAAATATTATTAAATGTTATCGCTATACGGAGATTACTTATTCGTTATATTGAATATTAAATTGGTATTAAATTGGCCATTACAATATCTAGCAGGTGAAGCAAGTCCTTGCTCAGATTCTATTTCTTCCGTGTTTCAATATTTTTAAATATTTCTGTCGAATTAGAAGGTCACTGGATGAAATTTTAGATATCTTCCCATCAAATAGATCATAGTCTTATAGTTGGATAAGTCAGTAATATCGGTCGGTAGTAACAAGCAGTTAAAGTAGTTTAATGATTGATGATTAATGATTGATGATGATGAAGTGTATTAAATGTTTCACATATTTCGTATTCAACGAAAATAAAAACTTGCTCTCGAGCGAAAATTGTGCCAGTTTCGAGAGCAGTGGACCTTGAAGCAGTGAACTTCGATGGCCGTGAACGCGTAACCTTAGTCGCTTTTGAGGAAATCATGTGCATTTTTTATCGATCGTTCACATCTTATCAAGAACGTATTTTACGAACGTGTTCATTTCTTTGAAAGATCGAATGATCGAGCGAATAGTATCGACTTAGGTCTTGTTTGACAATATCCAGCCAATGTCACGTGAATATTAACAAAATCGACAATTCCATCGCAAAAAGAGGAGATTAATAATGGAAAAGTATAAAGAATAAGTAGCGAGGGAATGATTTTATCATTGGATCAAAGAATTATCTTCTTAGGAGAAGAATAAAGTACAATTAAGTAGTGAAGAAATAATCTATGATTTAATTTTGGTTTATATGAACTTTCGAACAATAAATTAGGATTTTCTGAGAAAAAAAGATATTAAAATTCAATTAATATCTTTTGAACTTCAAACAGAGTTCTTCTCTACGATTTTTAGAAGGAAGTATTTAAGTGCCTCATTATCGATTTTCACATATACTTCTTAATGTGTCTCGCTATTGAAAATACCTTTTACCTAACTGAATTACCAAACCTATAGCTAATTCAGAGTAACTTGTAACGATAACTTGAATCTTTCAGAATGTTAAAAGATTTACAATATTTAACAAATACATTTCTGACTATGTTTGTCGCCAAATATTGCTCTTTTTCAGATCCACATAGTTGCATACGGTTGTTTTCTTCTGGTTCGATGGCAGGCGTACAGGATGACTGTCGATGGCGATACGAGCTTTCCAGAATCCCTTTGTTGTTCCCTTTGTTGCCTCTAAATGGCCGCTGTTCACTTCGAGCAATCCCGTCTCAGCCATCCGCGAGACTTTTTCCTCGAGTTCTCTATTCGAGATGCAGATGAAAGGAAAATTTTAACGTCCACCGCGTGCGTCGACGCTCCATATAAGACTTTATCGCGCTGGAGAACTGGGCTGAATACTTTACCGAGCTTCTGATACTTTATTACCTTAAAACAGTTTGCCGATGATAATGATAAAAATGGTTATCGATTAGTAGTAAGATAGTATTCTAATAAATAAACAATTTTTTATAATTGCTTAAAATCAAAGAGAGATAAACTTGTTTTTAAGTAGATGTAATATATTCTGCATGTAAAATCGATGCAAAATGATGTGGCTCATTGAGATTGCAAATAAATATGAAAATTACGACATTTAAATATGAACTTATGATATTACCAATATATCATGCAGATGATAATCAACACAGGATTATTAGCTTTCTATCAAATATCTGTATCCTACCTAAGGTCCTGTGAAATTCCATTCTGAGTAATTTGAACTGAATATATCATTAGTTGTAAATACGTACTTAAACACGATACCTATTCAATTACCTATAATCAATAAATTGAAGAGAGCATCGTAGAGTAATTGAACCATAAAAGCTGTCAAGAGAATTTCTAGAGGAGTAGATTGTTCCCTTAAACGCAAAGAAGGAACGAGGAATATAGATAAGGGACAAACCTGCATATGCAAAATACTTTTACTTTTAAAGTGAACGCTTTCAACGAGCGAATAAAACAGCAACTGCACTCACAACCGATATTCCATCTTTACAAATCATCTACACCGACATCTGTATGTAAACACAGAAACAGTTGAAAGAAGAAAGACAAAATTAAAAACAAATATAATAGAGAGAAAACGTAGAAGCAAACAAAGAATCACGATTTACATTATAAATCTGAGAAAACAAGAGGAGACAAAGAAGGAAGGGAAGCTCGGAAGAAAAAAGGACAAGAAAGTTAGTAAAATCAGAGTTGTCTTTGAAAAATAAACAACGTGTATTGCCACGTATAAACAAAAAAGAATCTCAGCTAAATTGTTAAAACGCTTGTTTGCAGATTGTTAATAGGAAGATGGGAAAGCAAAGAAAGAAGTAAGAACAAAAAGGAAAGTGGGAAGATCTAATAATGGAATCGAAGATTAAGATTCTGTACCTTAAATCTAAACGACAAAGAAAAAGAAAAAAAGGAAAAATGTTCCAGTCCACATTGACCACTGACGACAGTTCTAGTTACTGAATGAAGGCACATAGATAAATACGGTAGAACTCCATTTATCCGAACTGTCATCACAAAGCCCGATTTATCGAATGTGTTCCTGGACCTTTACTATCCGATGCCAAGACACGCGATATACTGCTTGTATGAATAAGTGTTTGCCTCAGTTGTTTATACATTTCAATTTAATTTATCTATTTTCTTCAATTACGTGAAAATTAACTACAATTGTCCACATCTTGTCCATTGGCTGTGTCGAATAAATAGAGTTTTAGGTACCGTAGTGATTTAGATCGAAGATTTTCCATCGTGGAATGGAATTTCCGATAACAACAACAACGAATCCTATTGAACATTTAGAGCTCGTGTGTTGCCACTACTTTGTATGTCCTCAGGTATTATTTTAATGACTTTTTTGGTTTTTGCATAATTTCGAGGGAAGAGGCACGCGTACTTGGTCAGACAAGTAGTAGTGGGGCGATCCTGCTGCTTAAATAGACTGCATCAATGACTGTTTCCTTCAGTTCACATTCAACTGTCCGAAGAAATTTTCAATCCGGAGAAGACCGTCGTGGACCATTTTTTCAACCAATCTAATAGAAATTTTCACGGGAAATATGGCGATAATCAAGTTGCTCCTCGTGGTCATGTCATTGACCATGGCCATCGCCACCGATCTGCGTAAGTAGCTTCAGTATTTTTCACTCACGACTCTTTGTTTGTTGTTACAACGTTTGGCTAACAATTCTTAACTTACGACACCCTGCTACACACTTGACTTAGAACGATTCCCAAAGTGCAAAGAAAGAAAATCGCTGTAAAATAATTCAAACATTCTAGCTATTCTTCTGTATTCGAACAAACTCCATGTGATCTGTCCTCAACGACCATTTAATAACAATAAAATTTACCATAACCATAAAAAAATTACTATAAGATACGATGAAACACTTCAAAGTAAAAAAAAACTAACTTTCTAACTCTTATTAATACTTTAGCTAAAGAAAAATCAAATATCATGTATGTAGAAACGTATGAATTATTGAGTGGATCCAAAGAGATGTCAGTATTGAGCTTAGTGTCGATGAAAAAGAAATTTGTGCCGCGAGCAAACAATGAAATTATTGAATCTGGACGAAACATTTCAGATTTCCAATCGAAAAATCATTACATATCATGGAGACATGATTACGGTCTGAAAGAGAAAGTCAATTCCGAGCTTCAGATCGGCTTCGTAACTGGTGTTGCACTTTATTGGATCCACTGCAATGCAGTAACTGTTTATGTAACTGTTGCATGCGACATTTTTCCTCTCATTATCAGTCTTAGTATGTATCATTCATTCATTTATTTGTTTGTTTTTCGTTAATTCTTGTAGCAAGCCATTGGAAGGTATGCAGCAGATCATTGCCAGCAGAACAGCTTACCAAATGCCTGGACGCGGCTGTTACAGATGCTGTGATTTCATTGGCTGGAGGTAAGGATTACCCTTTTTTTCTTTATCAAAAAATTGGAAAATTGATCTCTATTTTGATCTGTATCCATCCTGCATTGCTTTCTTTCTGTATAGAAACTCTTACAACAGTGTAAGAATTTTTAAAAATCTTGTATTCCTTATTAGATATAGGAGCATTTGTAAAATATTCTTACGTATATGCTATCTGATCATTAGCAAGGAATGTGGTATATTTGCGTCAAACATTATGCATCGAATTAATTTCAATTTCTGCCGCAAAAACCAATTTGGTTAATAGAAATATATATATAGAATAGAGATATCGTTTACTGTATTACTAAATCCTCTGAAAGACGAACCAACCATTCAAATAATTATCGTCATTAACGAGAGACCATAAGGTTTACGCTGAATATTTATTATTTGCGCAATTATGTAACCGTTTCACCTGACCGATCGTGGTCTCCTAATCCAACGCAATTTTCATTGAAAAAATAGTATCTGTTCTTCCATTTCTTTTTCTATTTTCTTCTTTAAGTCGAACTAGTAATATCGTAAATGGATTATTAAATTTTCATCCCCTTCTTTAAAGAAACTATATGTTATGAATTTTATTAGCAGACAATCATTTTTCATTGATATTTTTACTATCTCCCTCCACGCACGATATCTTCAATCTTAAATTTTCGAAAGTGCAACATCATAGGCTAAGTTTTCATTCCTTTTGAAGGAAATTATTAACTATAAATGTTATTTAAATTGTTAATTACAAATATCAGCATCAAATAGTTAATTTCGTTTGCTAGTTTTACAATTAAGATGGCAACATCGTGAATTGGTTATTAAATTTTCGTTCTTACCTTTGAAGGTATTAATAATAAATGTGTCTTTGTTTATAAATAGTACAATTAGTATTTGATATTTAGTTTTCTACAGGTTTCACTAGAGGCTAAAACTTTTCATAGGAACGCAGGAGAGAAACCTGTATCATTGAACAACCATTTCTCACATTTGCAAGTTTGTTCAAAGAAACCTGAAGAAAAATATCTTCCACGGATTCAAATTAGACAGAGAATCGATTGAAACAGGCTTTGACCCCTTTACTACTTTTCATTTTTGTCACAATTTTCGATGCATCGGTAAACGTTGTGCACAATTCTTTATTGATTTCACAAGAGCAATGTACGCTGCGTTTCTTTGAAACTGGCATTAGTTTCTCCGATATAATCACGTGTGGCAATTTACAGAGGTTCTCCTTGACTCAAGTTGACTCCCTTCGCTTTCTGGATCCCCAATCAAAATTCACACACGTGTTTACCTGTATACATACTCTCGTTCATAAGACTCGAAGCATTGAACGCTTAACATAATTTCAAACATAATTCTCAAAATATAAAATAATTTTAATGCGCCCTTCTTAATTCTCATACGAATGGTTAGTATTGGAACAATTATTATACAAAGATCTTATCCATGTAAATTAATAATTTTGATATTTTCATTTTGGCTGTGTTTGCTAACAATTTTCTGAAAGTTCTCGAACTTTGGTATCGTTCCTTTCAGTTAAACAAAGACACAGAATTTAATAATTTCAGTGAAGAATAATTTAATTTCCTGCGGAACAGTTGTGAAGATTTGCTTAGACTTTGACGTTGGATAATTAGACTACAAACGTAATGTATTTATGCAAATATGTAAAAGAAGAATAAAAACGATTACACGTAGAAAATGTTCAGAGCGATGTACACGTTATTACTCTTGCCAACTAAAATATACATCTATTCGAGTTTTATTTCTTTTTAGATAAAGTGAAAAATGCGGCAATTGTGCTTTTCATTGGCTGCAATTGCAACAGGAAGAACTTTTATATAATCGTTTCTAGTGACCGGTCGATTGACTATCTAGAGAGATCATGCGATTAAAAGAATTTATTAATTCTGTCTAAACGAACTTTGTTTCCATCCTTCGTGGACAAATTATGTTACTTATGTCTAAACCTAATTTTATTTATTACGTTAGGTATTTAAAACAGTTTAAAGAATGCTGTGCTATATATCTGGTTCTTTGCCATATTATACGATCGTATAATCGTTCATTAAGTCAAGTGTTTGAAACATTTTTCAATAAAAATACAAAAGAAAGTTAAAGATCGCAGAGTGAATCGAAATTAAAGATGAATTTCTTCTGCAGGCTTGAAGAGTTTTAGGATTTTGCCGATTGAACCATTGGCCGTGGACAGCGTGAATATCGGAGCAGCACAAGGATCGGTTACCTTGAAGCAGGAATATAAGAATATTAAGTTACATGGCCTTACGAAGAATGTTAGGATCTACAATCATCAGTAAGTTAAAAAAACGCTTGCTTTATTTGCTATTCAATAATAGGACAATTAATTGCTTTCCGAGAATTAGACAATATTTGACTGCGAACGAACATTTTCGTGACGTTTAGCAGAATAAGTGCGTTTAATGCGATTAGTTAATAGGAATTACGTTAGTCGATTCGTAGTTCAAAAATTCTACTATGTATGATATTATGGAGAATTGTATTGACTGTTTGGTAAACAATTTTAATCGAATAAAAATAAGTAAGCACAGTAGAACGGTTGTATAATAATTTAAGGAAAGAAATGTATCATGTGCTCGGATTATAAGAATCGGCCAAATATGGGCAGAACCGGTACGATATACAATGAAGTAACAAGGAAAAAGAGAAAGAAACGCCTGGTAGAAATTGAAAGTCGTGTCCTGTTCGTTAAAACCAAACTTGAACTAAAACAAATCGAACCAATAAAAGGATTTATTCTAAATTGATTAGAGTATATACAGACTTAATAATATTGAAAGTAGAAAAACTAGAAAAATTCAAGAACGCGTCAAAATATAAATATAAATATAAATATATTGCGCGAAACGTGTATCGAAGTTACTTTACGTCGTAAATAATAATTAACGCGTAATCTTCTAATCGAGATAAAATATTATTCCATAAAATAAAAAATATTCAGTAAATAAAGAAAAAGAACGTTATACGTATTGAAGAAAAATACAATGTTGACATGAAACATACGATTCCATCCAAGGCGATGGTTAACGATAATACTCGTTTTTTAGCTTAGATGTGGATAATGGATGTTTATTGACGTCCGATGCGTTCCATCCTCAAGTAGACTTCGTCGCCGATTACAAGATCGATGGAAAAGTGTTACTCTTGCCTATCAAAGGATCTGGAAGATCAAACATCACCATGTGTAAATATATTTTTGCTTATATATTATCTACTTACATCTTATAATTTAAAAAACTTAACATTGTAGATGATAAATAACGTTTTCAAATTCCTCATAACCTCTTCTTCGTCGCTTCTTCAGAAATCTATCTCTTCGATATCAATTCATTTTAAAAATATAAAAATTAAATTTTCGTCTATTCCCTTTTCTTCTCTTTCCTCCATTTTTTAGGATTTGTATTTCTTCCTATATCTATAGAAATCTATATCTATTGCGTTTAAATGATAAATATAAATAATGAATGATGTTTTTTCAATCGTTATTTTTATTGAAATGTTTAGATGACTTGAAATCGCATAACGAAATATCCTGCGAGAAATATGAAAAGAACGGAGAGACTTACTTGAAAATCAAGAAGTACGGAGTGAAATTCAATCCTGCTCGAATCAACTTGCAGTTCGACAACCTCTTCAATGGTGACAAAACACTAGGTATTTATCAAAAATCACCATACAATAGCAGCAATCCTTACTTATTAGCGCATATTAACCAACCTATACGAAGAAGAAACGTACTAATTACTGTGCATGTCTATACAAATTTCAATTTTTATGAACATCACAATCCAAGCAGAAATTTGTTTTATTTATCAAATATTAACTAAAAGCCGAGTTTTTTAATACATTTTTACGTATTAATATTACAGCTACCAGAACGATCAATTTGACTAATTCGAATAATACATTTTTCATAAATACATTCAATTTGATAATCTACTAATAACACTATAGGAATCTTCTAATGTAGTATTTACATTTCCAACGCATCGTGACTCACAATTTTGTATAAAATTATAGGAAAACTAACATTCATTAGAGTCATTGTTTATGACCAGATTATAGTAATGATACTTGTTATGCTGCTCACAAAAATAGAAATATGATCTTATTTATCTTACGAGGTCACCGTTTCGAACGAAAGAAGAATAACGCGTCGTGTGCATAGACTTATAAATTTATGATTATGTACGACGTTCACCTTTACAGTTGATCTTTTCCTATGTCAGTCATGATTACATGGAAATTCTAACATAAATATTTTCTTCTATCTTATCGATGCTACGATGCATTATTTATTAGATTTATTCAGTTCTACGTTAGATTATACAAAGTATGACATACCATACAGAATTGTTAATTAATGACAGTTATTACCTCTATGATCGTTATAAAACAAAATTAGGTTAATGCTATCACGAATGGAATTCAATATTTTATATAAAAAGTAAGAAAAATTATCGTTTGCAGTGATTAAACGTAGCAGTATGACAGTTTTATTATAGGATGATAATATTAAAATAAAATTTGTATCGGATGACATTTTATCTATGATAACATTTAATGGTTAAATGAGGTTAGGTCTGGATTAAATTTTATGGAAAAGAATACATTTAAGATGATTGAAGAAATGAAATAATTAACCTAATAAACTAACAAAAATATAACCTAGACTGATGTGAAGCTGTTGCGATTGAAAATTTCTGTAATTTTACACGAGTTTCGAAGACTTGAATATTGTGACCTCGAATTACATATTTAATAATTTAATATTTCACCTGCCTTCTTCTTCTTTTGTAGGACCACAATTAAACAACTTCATCAATGAAAATTCCGAGTTGCTTTTCAAGGAACTCCAGGGCCCCTACGAGGAAACTTTCAGTCAAGTTTTCACCCAACTCAGCAACGAGGTGTTTAGTCGCGTGCCACTGAACAAAATCTTCCCCCCACAGTAAATTACTAAGAGTTACCATTATTCTATTGACATGCGGAAATAATTAAGCCCCCTTCCGTGTAAAAAAAGTGCAAAGAAAAATTATGCGACTATGCCAAAAATTTGTACATATTGTGCGTGTAAAAAATGTTTAGGACATGTAACAATGTGTCTGTATATTTTCTTTTTCTTAATAAAAGAAAATTTTTACTGATTTTCATACTTTACTGTTGTAAATTATTTGAACTAACATTCTAGTGGTCCTATTTTCTAGGTGTAATTATTTGAAAGTCGTGATCTTATTTAAGAACTGTTTGTTCTTGTACGAACAATTCTATTTTCGTTGATGATTAGAAACATGGTGCGATTAATTAATAGTTCGTAATATCAAGATCTCCTAGCAAACAAGAGGAGGTCGCCTTTTAAAAGCAAAAGATGATTAGATTGATTTAAGTTGTAGGCAGCATGGTTATAGTTTATGGAATGAGTAATGGGTAGAGTGAGTCAAAACTTGTCTTTTCAAGGTCTAAACATGTCTACACTTCTAATGTCTTCATACAAAGACCTCATTGATATAAAGCCTATTTTAACTTGACATAAAAATATTGCGTTTTTTAAATTTTTTCTTTGAATTTAGACAATGCACGAAATGCGCGCGCATCTTTTAACTAAAGATTAAAGCGCCGGTAAAACGACGAAATACGCAATTATATATCGCGATATTTAATCAATAATCTATATAATTTTTCTATCGATCTATCGTATTGAGATATAACGTAGAAGCGTAAATTTTAGAGTGGTTAGTTGGAATGGTTAGACAAGAATCGTAGAAGGCACAACAAGAAGCTAAGCTTCTAAAAACTAAGCCTTAAAAAAGAAACTTAAAAATAAGCGTACTCCACGCACCATCTATCTTTCACGGAACGATTACATAGATCTTTACGAACTGTCGTCTAGTTATCGCAAAGGCAAGGAAGTCTTTAAATTTCTATATTATCGATCGAGATAATACCGATCAATCGGTTCTTCTCGGTGCTGCTTCGTTACCATTCGCGCAACACCGAGTTTTATCAGATTTCTTACCGATCGGTAATGTTCAAAACGTTTCGATACAAAATTCAGGGATTCGTTTTATCAACTTTAATACTCTCAACCAGCATTTAATAGTCAGTATACGTATAAATCAACAAATAACATTATATAGTACTTAATAGTATAACATTATATAACAAATTCTTATAATATGTTATTTTATAATAACATTATAATATTACATCTTTTATGCTTAACAGTCGTAAACGAAATGGACAGTTAATTATCTAATGAAATATTACCTCTCCTTACTGCGTATTCAAATAATTTCGAACTGAAAAATCTCTTATAGTATTAAAAAGGGACAAAAAAGCTACTACTTGGAAAAATCAGAAAATCATTCTAATAGACTACCGTTTTGAAGCGATGTACATATTCAATTACGTAGTTTTCAATCTTATTTTCAATTTCATACGCTAGAACGATTGCAAAGTTTTGAATGGCGCTGTATATTTGAACATTTTTCATGGAAAAAAGGAAGACTGAATTTTATATATCAAGACACAAAATACAAATAAGACATCTTTACACGATATTATTCCGAGACACTTACACCGAGCAAAAGCATATGTAGGTCCCAGAACGGGCAAATTGAGCAATTCCGATGCCGAATCGATAATGAACCCATTGATGTATCTTATTTTTCCGTAGCATCGTTTATATCCGATAAAGCGCGTCTTTTTTTGGCAACGACCGCTTTTTCTTTACTTCTTTTAATCCTGGTTGTCTGCAGTTTTTTAGAATCACCTCTCACCACGGGTGGTGTCGGAGACTAACACAAGCAACGCTTTTGATAAAATGCACCCTAATGCGTATCGCTCGTAAATTCTCGATTAAAGAAAATGAACACTGTTGGACGTCTTGATATAAAGAGGTCAAGATAGAAATATTTTCTCTCGGTATTGCCGCTATTGCTTTATTAAAAATACAGATTTCTGAAACTTTATTAAAAATAATACAGTTTCATCTTATTGATATTTTCCAGTTTATCAAGTCCAACGCTGTTTTTGATAGATCCAAATTCGTATTAAAAAATGTTATTTATTAGAGAAGAATTACCGAATGACAAAGTCAAAGAAGTATCTGTGTACCATTTCTGCTTTTTGCACGATTTGAAAGTACAAAAAATATTGAAATAATTTCTATATAGTCACAAGTCTAATTTTCCCTATTTAACGACCGACGATAGCGATAACATGCACAGTGTGTCCTGTTTAAACAACTTCCCTATACTCGTTAATCATGTTAGCAACCGTAAATAAATAGACTCTTAGGTAACTTGGAATTTTTCGAAATCCAACGTATCACCCCGTTGCAATCTCACAACGTTCCTGCAATACCATCGAGCAACATCATTAAAAGCTAAAGATTCCGCTTGCAACAGGACATTCTTAGCGGTTAACGTTGTCGAACAAACGTCGGACTAGTCTCGTAACAAATGGTCGGTTGTCATGTGGTGACAATAGCAACGGTGACATTCGCTTGGTTAGAAAGAGAATCGAACGGGCATCCTATGCATCTGAATGTCGGTTGCAGTTACCGTCGACTATGGTTTCGCAATGGTTCGCGGAAGGTCGCCGACGTAAAGGATTGTCTGCTGCTCTAGGCCGTTGAAACGCAGGTGTTTTCCGACATGAACGTCGCGACAAGGCTGCCCACGATGCCTACGAACCTATATCCGGTTGTACCGCGTGCTGCTGCGATTTGCCTTTCGCAAGGCCGTTTCTCCAGCCTAGCGCTAGCAGCTCCGCTATAGAAAGTGACGATTCCTATGGTTTCTCGAAGAGATGTGTGCCAGATGGTGAGTTTTAGCGTTTTACCGACCGCTAACGATTCAACAACATACGCACGTCCGATCGGTATCTCAGGCGCAGATTCTCCCTAGCGCCGGCTCTGTTTCGGTTTAGACTCTGCAATACCATTCTTTTCGTTCATCGCGAACGGTAAGTTTCTCAAATTGGTATAAAACTGTGGGAGCTTAGAAAGCAACGCAACTGAGCAAGGTATCTTAGTAGTAAATAACAAATTACTGCTCAAATAATGAGAAAGATTGTCAGCGACAGAAAGCCGATTAATAGGCTATCAGTCGGTAAAGTGTTAAGACGTTAACTTATTGCGAGACAAATAACGCGATAAGACGTAACAATCGTGCAAACGCAATATTATTAGTATCAGCAGCAATGCTGTATGGTCGTTCGATGAGATATACCGAGATCGTGAATTAAAGCGTTAATTTACTAAGGACGAAGAATACAATGTTATTAGTATTAGTTAAAATGTTAATTTATTAAGAATCAAATAATAAGGCGGAGAAATTGTACGGATGCAATATTATTATATTTATTGTATTAGCAGGTCTGCTACAAGAGTGACGATTCGTACGGTTGATCGGATGTACAGTGGAGGATAAAAGGATGTTTATAGAACGAGAAGCGTGAAGAGACGTAATCCTACAAAATGGATTTATGTTTAATAGAGCAACGAATAAATACCATTTACCTCGTTGAGTCACTGTTACCAATATGGTAAGATATTTTGTGTGCAGAAGTTACTGAAATTTGTATTGTATTAATTTCAAACTTTCTTTTATCTGTCACCCTATATATGTAGCGATTATTTCATCGAGGACTAAATAATGCAATAATGAATAAAAATTATGTAAATATAATATTATACCTTTATTCTTATGTAAATTAATGTAGTTGGTACGAATGGGTTGATGCAACAGAAACGTTTAATTAAAAATGAAATTGAGAAATGAAAGGAAATGACCATACGTCGTATAATTAAGTCGTAGAATATTAAGACGGTAAACTATCAAAGATCAAGTTGCGAAACGATGCATAGAAATTGGGTGAGTGTAACTTTGTAGCAAATAATTTTGTATAAATAATACAATACATATTCTTGTCTCTTCTCTGTACATATTCTTATTTTCATACGTCGCATTAGTGTTTTTTAATCGTCCAAAAATTATAAATAAATATAAATAATTCTACTTTATACGTTTCATACACTTGTGAAATTTACAATCTAGAGGTTTTTTGTATTTCTAAATTTTCCAACAATTACATAAATATCTACTAACGAAGCGAGAAAGTCGTGAGAGCAGATTGGATTAACGGAGACGCACACGTTGCGTCACACGAAACATCATTCTTTTTTTTCTTTTTACGTGATTCAGTGTTCGTAGAGTTGTTTGCTTTCAAATTTGATTAATTAACCTTCTAAGCAGTCGTTCGGTTTATATACACAGTGGCATCGTTAAATAAGATGATTCATTGAATATGACGGAAACTTGTAGCTTGTCATTATCTCCTTTGATACGCAATGTGATAAGGAAGGTCCTTGATTGTCTTGAACCGCTAGATATATCTTCGTAAAAGAAAACGATAAAAACTTTGATTGTAACAAGAAAAGAAAAAGAAAAAGGGAAAAATGAATCAAACAGCTGATATAGTTTGCGGTAATAGAAGTGTCATAGATTCATGGCAATCGTATGAAGTATAGTCGCTAAGTAAGTCTGACAATGAGTGTACATCTTCTACTTCGTGGCTGCATTACGTACAATCCTATTTCTTCTGGTCGAAAGAAGGTGCTTACGTAAAGTTTCAACAGAACGAAATGATTCATTAGTAACGCGTAATTTTTTATTATCTTTCTTAAAGCGCACGATTTTCTATTGTTTCCTTAATGGTAGATTTATGTTTGCAATCATTGAGCGATGTAATCGTTTAATTCGATCCACAGCATAGATCCAATCAAATTAATCTCTCGACAAATAATAGCACATACGTGTAAGCTTAATTTTTCTTTCGCGCAATCGCAATGTCAACGAACGTCTTCGTGAACAATTGTTTTCTACATGAAATCATCAGAAAATTCATTGTAGCGTTTTAAGATGTTCTTCGATATAAAATCCTGCATATCAGTGAGACGGATATTTCCCGATATTTTGTTCAAACAATGAAGATATTTGTCAACGATAGAAAAATGTAATTGGACGGAAACTGCGCGAAAGAACGTGGCAACTTAAACGGAAGAGAAGAAGAAGAAGTAAAAACGAAACGGAAATTTGAAACTAGTTTCAACGATACATTTCTCTTAGACGCTGCTTTAAAGTGCAACCCGTCGATTTTCGACAAATAAGCATTCGTATGCGAGATCACGTCCGCGAGACGTTTCGTCCACCGTCACATAGAAATCACCGCGTTTCGTTTCGCGAATTCGGTATGCCTGTGTCACTGTCAATTGACGAAATTTCGCGGGCAACCTTCGTAGCAGCGTACTTTCCCGCCTTTTTGTCGCAATCCACGCGCCTTCGTTTCTCGCTTTGACGAGCGAGAAGATCGAAACCGTGTCCTTTTTTCTCGATCAGTCACCAGTTTTGTTACGCAGCCAGTATATTCGCGTAAAATTCTGATTCGCCAATAGTCGCGGACAAACTTTGGAATATTGAACGTTAAAAGACGCAGACTGCGTCGTACGACTATAAAACGATCCTAAAATTTCCAATTCTTACCCGTTGACTTTCCTGAATAATAATATATGATAATAAGTGAGCAAATAGTAAAACGCAATTAGATGTTATAGCAGAGAACCGTGGTACATTACCATAAATAATTTAAGGTAGTAGATGGACCAAGAGGCAGCCTGAGAAGAGCGGAGGAAGAAACGGTAGATAGTCCGAGGGATTTAGAAGAGAAAAAGAAAGAGAAACAAGAGCGAAGACTGAGTTAGATAGTAATAAAGTAGAAATAGAATAGATTAAGTAAATAAGCAATTAGTTAAATAAGTTAAATAGCGATAGTAAGGCAGGTATGAAAGGAATCGTAAGGCAAATCTATTTCTAGGCTGATGAGTCCAAAATTATACAAATAATAATAATAATAATAATAATAATAATAAAATATTACATAGTATAATGAAACTTCTCAGCTATTGATAAAAATTAGTTTATTTACTGGTTCAGATTTTCATTTAGATACAAAATTATAGTAGCACAGTTCTATTCTGTGCAAAAGTTCTATGCAATTAACCCTTTGCACTGCGAAAATTGTTATTTAGAATTTCATTTAAAATAGTACTTGACGTAGCTGAAAAAGAAGTAGAATAAGACTGGTCCTGGTCAGCCAACAATGTTGATGCATTCAACCAGCCAAGTCGATTTTCTACGAGTTCCTACGAGGAACAAGTTTGAAGTGGATACAATTATTGAATCTAGAAAGTAGTATTAATTTATTTGCTTAAACAGCCTCTTAATATATCCTCGTCAGAGTTGCAGGATTATTAACAGAAAAGTACTGTAATATAGGAGAATTCGATTAACGAGACGTTGCTTCGTAATCTCATTCTGGTGAATAGTCAGTTGTGGTATTGTGACAATTATTCAGACGATATAATTGCACGATATAGGAATAAAGGAATTAGGAAAATTTTCTCTCAAAATTCGCAAAGTTTCTAATTCCCTTTATAATCTGAGCCCGAAACATCAATGACAAAAAAATTGATAAAAAGGAAACTTTTGCCAAAAACAAACCACGAAGAGCAAACATAACCGAAGAGTACAAGGAAGATCTATTTTTCGATCTAAAAATTGAAAAAAATGGCTCGAAACCTGGCGAACTTCAGTTCTTTGAGCGACTGCAAATTTCACTTCCTGCGATCCTTGTAACATTGGTGCTCGAGGGCGTTACACGCTATACTTTATATTTATACGAAAGATTTCACTTTTTATTTGTGAAATCGGCCATTTCATATTCGACTTAATAACAAAAATTGGCAAATCGGCGCGAGTGTTTCGCAAAAATCGCGTATCGAACGAAGAAGTCGAAGGTTCGAAGGATAATATCTCCGCCCACATTCCCCTGGCTTTTCGATCTGCATTTCGATTAATCTACAGTCCGAACTCGACCGACCGGCGACGCTAATCGCGACTTTCACCTTTCCGCGTAATCGCGAATCAACGGCTGCCTTGTTTACAACCGTTGAAAATGAACGCGGTGCCAAATAAATCCCGCTCCGATTTCCCATCAGGAAGCAATCTGCATCCACTGATTATCATCGCAGGGATTTGCAATCGCGAAAGTTTCTCTCTAAATCTCCAAACGAGAGAAATACAACCTGTAATACGTGAGCACGATTTTCTACCACGTCCACTGCCACGATGGTCATAGGTGATCCACCTTACATTCACAATGATGAAAATAAGATAAATTTCGTCGACTAGTAACTTTTCCTTGATGCGGATGATTTAGATTTAATTTGCAGATTGTCGGAGGAACAGTGAGCACATTAAACGTTGTGGTGTAGTTATAGTGTGGGGTAAAATGTGTAAAATTAGCGTTAACGCGTTGCTGAGAGGTTTATTCTTTTTAGAAAAATTAGAAGCAAATTATAGCAAAGTAGCACTATCTGAAGACGATCCGAGTAGTCGCGTAAGCTCCCCAACATCTTGAAATTCGATGTTGAGCTTCTCGCAGAATAATCAAACTCATATTTCGTCGATCATCATGAATAATCAAAACCATATTTTTATGATCGCGATAATTACATAATTTTTTAGTATTTGGTAAGTAATGTTAATCAAATCGTGTAAATAGCACATGTACTAGCAGTGAAAATACCGGGCCATCCCATAAGTAATACAGCTTTTTTAAGAATTCTATTCAAAACAATGGAAGCTGTTATCGGAGTTATCAAAAATTGGAATGGGAAACTTAATAAGAAAGATAGGAAACGAGTTGCATCACCGATCGATTATCGATAGATAATTTTTTACTCTATTAATATTATAAACGTTTCGAGTCGAAAGATGATTTTCCTCGATTCAATTCCGCCCAGAGCGGAGCGAAGCTTGGTTCTACCGGGTCGGTTCGTTTCATAATCGATCTAACTACGTTAGAGGATGTACGGTGGTGCACGATGTGTCTATAAACTATGTTAAACGTGTAAGCTCGCTTGGAGAACCGCTCTCACTTTTTTCTCTTTCTCTCTCACGATCTTGGTCTCCCTCGCCGGATCTCTCGGCCTCTATTTACCCGACGTCGTCGTCGTCGTCGTCGTCGTCGTCGTCGTCGTCGTCGTCGTCGTCGGTGTTGTTGTTGTTGTTGTTCGCTTTTTCCGTACTCTGGCGATTTAAAACGAGAGAAAAAGAGAGAAAGAGAGAGAAAGAAGAAGGAAGGCAAAAGAGAGTGCCACGGCGAGGCAGCAGCCAGTCTAGGCGTGAGTCATCGTGAGAGACAAGATCTCGAGTAAGGAGGCGGCCTTGATGCCGCAAAACTGTTCGTAATATCGATACGGGTCCATGGATCGCTGGTTTCCATCGTCGTCATGCCATGGCAATATCGCTGCTCTGTTAATCCATGCCGCCCCGGACACCTCGTCTAGAAAACTTCTTCGCACAATCTTCAATAAGCTTCAATAGGGATATCGTTTATAATCGTTGCAATCGTGTAGAGAATCGCTTGCCCGACGTAAATTACAGGCATATTAGAGACATGGAAGGTAATTTTGAAAACACGTCGAGTTATAAACGATCTAACCAAATCTAATACAAATCATCGTTATCCTATGAAAGGATGCTTCGAAACAATCTATAGAACAGATATCTGCTATGAACCACAATAGGTACTCGAAACTAATCCAAATTGCTAATGAATGCGTACATAATAGGTAACGAATAAACACAAACACATTGTGTAATCGTAGTACACCAAAGAAACCAAGTAAATATTGGAATTATCTCAAACTGCTGTATCATAATACGTATCCAACTCTGGATCCGAGTCGAATTCAAACAGGTTTTGAAACAACCTATAGAACAAACATTTGCCAAATACCATGATACATAGGCAAACCTATGCTAAGACATACGTCTTAGCAAATAAACGAAAACAACTTACGAAACGAATCTGTAAACTGTAATACATATGTGCCCAAATTGAAGTCATCGTAATATCATATAACGCTTCAAAACACCCCATAGAACAAACATCTGCTAGAAACCATAATACGTAGCCAAACCTATCCCAAACTATCGTCTTACCAAATAACGCTTGGGAACAAACAGTACAAGGAATATCTATAAATTATGATACGTATGTGTCCAAACCTAAGCCAAAGTATCGTAATATCAAATAACGTTTCAAAACACTCTATAGAGCAAACATCTGTTAGAAACCATAATACGTAGTCAAACGTATCCCAAACTATCGTCTTACCAGATAACGCTTGGGAACAAACAGTGCAAGGAATATCCATAAACTACAATACGCATGCGTCCAAACCTAAATCATCGTCATATCAAATAACGCTTCGGAACACCCTGTAGAACAAACATCCAGAAACCACAGTACCCTATGAACTAACGTATTCTGAAATCGCAGCTTACCAAAAGAACCAGATAGTGGGACATACTGGTGTCTACTATTTGCTGGTACGAACACTATTTGCCGGTGTTTCGCCTCATTTGTCGCGATGCGCGAGGGTTCACGGATTATAATGGCACTCGACTCAGCCGCCAAGAGCCTTAAAGCGAGTGCCAATTATCGCTGCTCCGTCTTGATGAACGTTCGTCCCCTCCACCTCGTCCCTTTGACTCGTTTCTTTTATTTCGATTTTAACGGTATACGTGGCCGCGAAGGTAGCTCGCCGCGGTCTCCGTGTATCCATTAATCGAGCGGAATGCGAAAAGTCATGCTTCGGGAAAAGGGAGGCGGCGGTTTCTTAAAATACACTCGGGTAATTGAAGGGCACCGATATCGCAAGAAACCAGAGCCGCCTTCTTTCCATCGTTTTTTCCCCTCTCTTTCTCTCTCTCTCTCTTTTTCTCTTTTGCTTTTCCTTCTTCTTCTGACTCTCTTTATGCTATCGCGATCGTTAGCCGCAGGAAAAACCATCGGAGACTTTCCGATGCCGAGTCGACCGTGAGATTTTCTAAAGGGGATTCCACGTTGTACAGGATTTGTCAAAGAGACGCGGAACGCCCTAACGGAGCGATTTCTAGGAACCAAATCGATTGTTTGAACATTTCTTAATTAGTAAATGAAATATCGTATCTTATAGCTTTCGTTTGATTTATTTTCATGAAGCTTCCACTTGGGAACAGGTTGCATTTCAAGTTACAATTCTCTTTGGTTTACGTATCGTTTGGTGTACTTCTCCAATCACTGAGCTTAATTACTTCGTATTTAGATTTAAAACAATTACAACTTACGCTTAACTTGGAAATGTACCTCTTAAGTTCCTCATTCTCTGTGTCTTTATCGATCATATTCTCACAGTGTCAGAATTTCCATAATTATGTAATAATTCTAGTGTGACATAACTAACATCTAATAACGTAACTGCAATAATGTAAAATATAAAAATACAAAAATATAATATAGAGCTATAAGTTGTGCAACTATTCCCTATTTCTCTTTGGCTTTTCTTCTCGTTCTCTCTCTACTAGCCTATATTAAATTAAAATACTACTAAATACGCGCTAATAACCTACGTCATTAATAATCAGCAGCAAATAAAAATTGGAGAAATCTCGTGGGTCATCCACGACTCGAGTTAATGTTCTGTCTCCATTTTAACATTTACACAAATTGATATCTTCATACGTAATTTCTTTATTAAAAGACAGGTTCTTTGCTAAAGAAACCAAACCCAACAAGTTTTACTATAACGAGTACTCTATTTTACATATTCCTGATATTTCGTGCGCTCTGTGCAACTTTTCACTTTCAAATTTCCCATAAATACATGAAAACACGCAGTCTACCGATCATGACTAACCCTGTCTAGCATCCTGCCAATAAACGAACTTTAAAAAAAGAAAAAGTCCCTGTGTAGCGTCAGTACGATAGCTAGGATGGCGCCGTGACACGACGATTTCCAACGAAACGACGCGAAACTTTCTTGCGACAGACCCGCACGTGGCTCCAAATGATCTCTTGATTCGAACACGCCGCCGCATCCTTTCTTCTGTCTTCTGTTTCACGGTGTCCACCACGGGGAGAACGTTTCTTACCACACTGTAAGGGATACTTAATAGCTGGCAAACGTGTAACTTGGCACAGCGTAATGAGCTCGAACCTCGTTTTTGCCACTGACGCGAGCATTAATGTAACAAACGCGTTTCTTCCCCCTAAAGAGCCTCGAAGATAGAGGAAGTTCCGGTATGGAGCGTCTCTAAGCATAGGGCGGAGGCTACAAGGACTTTTCTCCCTTTAGATTATACTTGCTCCTGTTTGATTCTACTAAACGAGGATTTCTTAACGGCGAAAATAAAAAACTATTATTTTACCTGAAAGGTATAGCGAAATCTTGTTGTATGTAGATCTTCTTTTGAGTAGTAGCTTATCTCAAAGTCGATTAGGGGTTGATTAACTACATAAATCGCAAACTAGAGGAACGACGATGCCATGGATGTTGTTCTTCGAAATTTACTTTGAAATTCGTAGTTTCTTCTACAGTCTCATATAATAAACGAACTAGTCGGTTTTTTAGCTTCCTTGAGGACACTAATCACGCCTTGAGATGGAGAAATATTTAGTAGAAAGTAGAATCAATTTAGCTTCTGAGAAAATTACATATAGACCTTTTGACAAATATCTGTTTGAAATTTATCGATACTTCAATAAGCCGCTCCTCATTTTTGTAATTCAATTTGCCGTTGAAATTAGCGTCAGCTTGATGGAATAGTAAAATGTCAATGCATGAAAATAAGGTAGATAAATCAATAAATTTGCAAAAACCTCGATTTGAGACAAAGGTTGCGAAACTTTTGAACATTCAGGTTCAAGATTGCTTGTGTCATTTACAAATCACAAAACGATGTACAAAGCGTACTGTTTTTTACATATTTGTCAGGATAAGATTGACGCAATGTTGTTTATTCAATTTGTAACAGGAAATTCATGGAAATATTTTACACGTAAAGAGACAAACACGACGAACACGTTTTAATATTAATAACGCGATGTCTAAGTCGGGCGTACGACAGACTTAATGCTCCTCGGTGTGACTTTTAGCTACCAGGTATGTAAACCGCAGTATGAATTTATGTGCCAGTAATTTCTGCGCTCGTTAAAGAGCGCTTCGTCGCGCCGCCTTTCCAGCATCGCGGCCACGATTCTGCTCGCGTAACACGACAAGCAAACATATCTTAAACGACATTATTTTCTTAACCCTAATGCAATCGTTCACATTTTTATACTTCAATCGTGTTCTCAAACAAAACAAGTTTCTAATTTTTAAAAGAATGCTTCACATATAACCGAAACGAGAAATCACACGTTATGATTTTAGTAGATAACAGATTTTCCATATTTCGCTCAAACTTGTGTGAGATATGTCTTCGCATTAGAAAAATACGACTGGGTCGAAAGTGACCGAAATAACGCAGCGGAGCTACGCTCCATGCCCTTCTTTTCGACGATTGGTCATAGTAAATAATAGCAGGTTTTACAATTTCATAAGATTTATTTCCAATATTCTTCGTAGCAAAGACTACGTTCACATTGTTGGAAGCATTTTGGTCCACGAAACTTATCTAAAAACTTATCTAAAATTTAGCAAAACCGTGAGTCGTCGCTCGTGACCACAGTGACGTTATAATTTCCGACGACCCAATTTCCATAAGAAGTCAAATCGTTCGTTCGTAGAATAAGAAGAGAATAAAATGAAGATAAAAGAAACGATAAAAATAAACAAGAAAGGCTAAAAATAAAACAATTCTATATCTTCGAATAAAAAATGTGTGACACGTAAGTGCGTAACGTAGAACGCAATAAACGCGAGACATCTGCGTGAGTCAGAATACTGTCAGATCCCAGTGTCACCGTCCGAGGGTTAAACACCAGGATCTCCTTAAATTTTCACAAGATCTACTTCCAATAACGTCTTGCCTTAAAAAAAAAAAAAAGAACGAAGCATAGTGTGAAACTAGTACCAAAAATGGTAGAAAAATGGTCCTAAAGAGCTGGTATACGAGTCATCGAAATCGTCCTTCACACGGCGTTGACCGCGTGACTAATTTTTAAGAATTGCCCGCGATTCCTATGGCCGCACTGGAGGACACGCCGCGGTGCCAGCGAACGCGGTCCTTAGGACTCCCCTAGATGGCAGCATTTTTGTAGAGGAATTGCCCATGGTGGCCGCGAACAGATCACCTGGCAAGGATACACTTCCTATTAGCGCCACCGTGGCAGATCCGTATATGGCTTAAGGCGTATCTCGCGACACGACCGGTCGTTTCTGGCCGAAGGTCACTTCCGAAATATCCCGCCACGAGGAACACCAAACGCTTGCGAAATGCAACTTACTGGACACCATGCAATCCTCTCCTTTTCACGTTTGTCCCTAGAGAATTTTCGACAAGGACGTCTTGGAAACTTTCGTTAGGATATCGAGGCTTGCCCACAAGATGATGGTTTCTAGATCTTAGGTTATTTCTGAGAAGATCATTTCGACAAGCTTAGGTAGAGTATGAAAGTTGCAGGACGTATCTGGAAGATGGCAATGTTGAGTGGACTTTTTGTTGATACGAAATACTCTGATTCAAGTATAATACGTTTTCAGAATTTCTTTGGGATACGAAGGTTCGTTTGGAACTTGACAATGATGAATGGGCTTTTAGAATAATTTTGGAAAGAGTATATTAAGCAAGCGAATATCAGGATACGGAGATATACTTGGAAAATGTCCATGGCGAGCGAATCTTCAATTAGTTTGGGATACGCTAATTTTGGCACGTTTTTAGAATTTCGTTAGGATATGGAGGTTAGGTTGGAATTTGGATTATAATTGTGGAAAGGACATATTGGAAAGCTTCTAACCTAACCTCAACCTAACCCCAACCTAGTCTATGAAGGTTTCCTCCACGAAGAAAGAAAAAAGGTTAGGATATGAAAGTTTATTTGGAAGATGGCAATGGTGGATGAATTGTTGATTAATATGGGATAGTTTAATTTATAGATATGTTTTTAGAGAAAAAACATCTTGAAAGGCAGCGTATTTAAAATATGAAAGTATTCGTGGAAAGTATACTATACGGTTACTTTCGAAGTGAAATTTTTGAATAATCAACAGGACGACTAATAACAGTTTTGAGTGAACAGATAAAAACAAATGTCTCGTTATCGCTTGATAATCAACGCTCGAAAAAAATCTCTGTTTTTTAGCGTGAGCCTCATGAAATTTTTATGAGGTTTCTTTAATCTTGCTTGGGCAAGCATATCGGTAATGGAAACTCGAGCTAGAATCGTTAAATAGCATACGGTTATCCTTACATAGATGCCCCTACAACTGTCCAGTCGCATTGCCGTCTCACTTTGTCGGACGTTTGCACCCACAGATCTTCTAACTCACTGTTTTTCCCTCCTCTGCTATATTAGGAATGACGAACAGCGTATAGTACCTCAGACTAATTCCAAATCGCCATCTTCGGCTGACATGCAAAACGACAGGAAGATTTATCAAATCATTCGGTGATCCATATTTGCAGATCAGGATCGTTGAATACGATCGATATAATTCGTAGACCAGAAAAACACGAAGGCAGGTCGTTTCTCTTTTTGTGCGTTGGATCTTAATTTAAATTGTTCTGCTTAGAATTTAACCTAAATCTTCTTTATACGCGTTCTCTGCAACTAACGCAAGAATTAAATTTACAGTATCACGCGAATATAATCAAAATTTAATTTTATATCATGGTTTGTTCAAATTTTCACTCTACTAAATTCAATCGTCGATTTATTCTACACCTATAAAATTCGGTAAATAATATTTCCTCGTCTTGAAAGATGCAACAATTTCCCATAAGAATTTTTTCAAACATTCTCATTGTTCGCGCGATCGAGTTAATTTCCATTTGTGTGTTTCTGACACACGCGTTTCTTTTTAATGTATATTTGTCGCAATAAATGCTACCTCGTCGACGGCAATAAGACCGTACAATCGATACAAATGTTGAAAGATATATTTGAAAAAAATATCTCTCATTCTTCGTATAATCGAATGACGTTCCATACCGAGTGCCACAGCGATCTCGATCGAATCGATAAGCTCGATCCTGCCCTCTACGAAGCAGATGCGAAAGATAGGGTCGTATCTGACGAGACACGTCAAGGAATTCTAAAGGCCAACTCGTTCCGGGTTGAAAATAATCGAGCACGGTCGCACGAACTTTCGACCTGCGGCGTATGCACGTCCGCCAAAAGGGGAACGACAAAAAGGAGTGCGAATCGCGACTCGGCATACCAGCTGCACGCCATGGACCGTGCCGGAAGAGACTCGACGCTACGTTTCGGATAGTAGTCTGTATGATGCACCGTCGGTCTAAATTAAAGCCTCAAGTACAGACACCGTCTGATACGATGACATTCCCTGTGTAGCATTTCACTTTCTTCGAAAAAACACGGCTCGACCAAGGCTACAGCGTGCCGAGCTCCTAGACTTTTTCGTTATTACAATAGACATTTTTAATAAGATAGCAATAAAAGCGATAATTTTTAGGAATTTGAGGTAACCGAGGAACGTTTGTTCCAAATAACATCTATTTTGAGGGCTATTCAGCGAAAAGATGAACATTTTGGGATGGCTGATTCGTGTTGGCAGCTTCATTAAAGTCACGAAGGAACACCGTGCAATAGTCAAAGATTGCACAATTGCGGTGGTAATTTGAGAAACTGCAAATTGAAGTCGATCTAGTTTCCTCTCACATTCCATATGCATCCTTCGCACGGTATAAGCCTTCCTCATTCTTCACGTGCCTCTTGTGTCATCGCAAACACGTATCCAACTACTGTACAATACTCGTAGCTAATGAATATTGTGCAAGGAATAGATATGATATTCATATGGTGCAGAATATCCGACTACTACCAGTGAAAAACAAATATCTAATCTAATAGTCTAATACGATAAATGCTAATCGCCCGAGTATCAAAATTTAAAACTCGCTTCTTAACCGCGCCTGTAGCAAAGTGACCGCGATAATGTCAGTATACGTTCTAAAATAAATTGTTAAAGTTAGTTATACGTCGTCAAAAAAAGAAAAAAAAAGGAAAAAAAAAAGGAAAAGCGTAACTCATTGCTAGTTACATAAATGCATCAGTGACTCGTATCATCACCTTTAAAACCAATTTGAAACTAAGTCAATGATCAAATCGTAAACTCACTGATAAGACCCAAGTGACATTTGAGAGGAAAAAACCTAGTAATGAAACATTCCAGTCTTCTTTATTGCTTAACCTTCCTCGTAAAATAAACCTCGATACAACAACAACAACAACAACATAACACAACGATAAATGTTAAACGACAACAAGTTACCAAAGGTTCGATGAAAAGATTGCTTTATCCCGAATCGCCGACGTTCGAACGACGAGTTAACTCGTCCACACCAATTAAGAGGTTAATCCTCATCGATCGTTCGGTCTGATCTTTGGTGAAACAACGTGACCGGCTCGGCGTTTCCCACGGCGTGTGTTCCACAGCTGTGTCCGCGTCGCATTCATCATTCCAGGCGTATTCCCCTTAACCGTGAAGCAATAAGTTACTGAAAGCAGATCAAAAAGAAGTCGGTGACGCGCGCGCGTTGCTACACCGCCGCACGATCCGCCTAATTAACATATCTCCGTACGAACCGAAGAGACCGATTTAATATCTTCTTTTAGCCGTGGCCACGAAGGTGACACGATGCTGTACAGAACGAAGACCGGTCCGTAGTCCTTTCCACTTGTCGCAACGCCATACAGCGGCGAATAACAAATCAAGCAGCAAAGTAAAAACGTCAATGAACGTCTGTCGCGACACAGACCGGGTTACACGGTCTAACAGACTTACTGGGCCTGATTACCAACGTGTTTCTCCACCTATACCTATCATTATTCGTAATCATCATAGTCAATGTTCCGCAACTTTCGTAGCATCCCTCTTTGAAAAATTTGTCATTTCACTGTTCCGAGAACAGCTATGGTAAATTACGCTGTTCTTTGGCTTAGAGGATTCGAAGAAGCTGAGACGGATGCTTTTGTGGTAGAAGCTTGTTTGCGGACGAGTTTTTCCATGTATCCCTAATTATTATTCGTATTATTCGAGTTCGCGTTTCGCGAGTCTTGTTGGACGTTTAGAGAGACATTTGGATGTTCGACGTGTTTCAATGTTAGTAGGAAATATTGTAAATTGCCTTGTTTTCTGGTTTTACGGGCTTGAACAAATTTGGTGAAAGACCTTGTAACAGATCTCCATCTAGACTACTGTTTCTATAATTTTTGGTCATTTTTCAAGCCTACAAAGTTTCATCCACCGCGTCATAGTACGGCCACGCGATCGCAAGAATTCGATACTGTGAAAACGAAACGCATAAATGCCGATACGAAATCCGCTTCGTCGAAGAAAGAAGATACGTGTCAATATCTTCCGCAATCACAGTATTTAAGTGAGAATAAAATCTCAGAATTATACGTTTTCAACAAAGTTAACGTCTTAACGTTACAAACGTTGAACCATCGATTACTCTAAGTACCTCAATTTAATTTTACTAATTTATGAAAGAGGTTAGGTAATAAACAATTCCCAATTTCACGTTGTAAACGACGTCAAACTGGCTGGACAAATTGGCTGCGCGACGGATTCGAGAATCACGAAAGCGTCCCTTTCAACATGGCGCGGGCCGATTTCACGAACCGTAAAATCGCGCTAACGAGCGAGTTATCGTAAAATTTTTATTACGCCGGACGAGAGGGAACGAGAGGCGCGATCCTTCTGCATCGAAGAAGGAACGGGACGTCTCGGCAAGCGATCGTTCCGGAGATTTATGCTCTCACGCGAAGGGTAGGCGAATTTTGTAACGCCGCGCTTTATAAATCGCCTCTGCCGCGATGAAACGTATAGTTTACAGTTTACGATTGAAAAATTACCATGTAAAGCGAGCAAATGGATCCATTACTTCGTTCAATAGTTCAGCCTTTTGGCTATTACGGACAAGATTGCGAATGAAACGCTACGATAATCGTAAAATATCGTCGCTTTGAGTTTGACAAGTTCTATACAGGCGGTTTTATTCTTGGAAATGGCAATTTTAATATTCGAAAGTTTGATATATTGAGTTTATAAAACATTTCGTCGATCCAAACTTAAGTTTTTAGGTCGAACAAACTAGCGCCACCATTCAAGGATAACCACAATCTATCTCATTCTCTTCCTACCGAGTCGTTATCTACGTGAAAGAAACTGTCATATATTTTGTAGAATTCCAAGAATTTTCTTCTCAATTGGATTTAATATTTAATCGATAAATATGTCCATTTATCAAAACATCGAGGAAACGTCCACTTCTGAATGTATGATTAACGATACTACATCGTTAATTAATTGAATATATGATTACTACATAAAACAAACTACGTTCCATTATGTAGCTCGTTCTGTAGTTTCTTTTTTCAACTATTCTGCATCAATGTTGGGCAAAATTTTGCTCGAATAGCAAATAACGAATAGAAATAAAAAATGAAATTTCATTCGTTACTAATGAATAAATATCCAGTCGAACAAGTATTTATCTGAAGGATAAAGATTTATTCGAATAAGAAACTATTCGTGCAAGGGTTTATCTGAATACAAATTTAATCGAACATATAGTCGATTGTCCAAGTCGTTGTCCAAACTTAATCCTTGGCATCGAACAAACTAGCGCCACCATCCACATGTTTCTGCTACCAAAAAAAGACTTAGAACAACGTGTGGCGAAAGTGTTTACGTCTCATACGTATGACGATGTCTGCTGACAAATCTGACTCCCACGATCTTTCTCTCAAACAGGCCAAATATTCAGCCTCCAAACATGCACGCTATTGCATACTCCTCGATCAGCGCCATAACCTGCACATTATCCTCGCGAGACCCGTAAGAGGCGAGAAGTTCAATCGTTCCGGATTGCTTCCTTTTTTAAAATCATCGGCGTGACCCTCGCGAGAACTAATTCTAGGCAGGATTATGGCAGCAGGTGAGCCACGCGGAGGCTTTATACGGCTCGACACGAGGACTACGTCCTGAAATGGCGGTTTCAAGGTTCCTTACTTCCGCGTGTCCCTTCCTCTTTTTTCCCCTCCCGTGTCTCTTGATTCTTGATTCTCCTGGTCCGCGGAGTTTCGCACTCCCGTCATCGCGCGCGAATCGTTTCACGCTGCAGGACCTTCGACTGCCATATACGCGTTCTACAGGCGCCAACATGTTCGCGCGCGCGCGCATCGTGTCGCGATGACGATCAGGCTCGATTTAATCGAGCCGCGTCGCGCTCGTTCGAGGCGACGCAGAAATAGAACGGCGAACTTTAATCGGCCTGTTCCGCGTGTGCCACGCGCGCCTCCACAGGAATTCCAGCTTCTTTCGCCGCGTTTCAGATTGACGATGACGACGACGACGGGGATGCTCCTTAGAATCTTACACCGTGCGCACCAGTATTGACGGTGTATAAAACAGATCAAAACGTAGAATAAGAGATTTTCGTTTAAAGGTTTGCTTTCGATAAAATCGAGTTCGAATTTGGCTACTTTCGAGTTGGACAGGCGCGAATAATCGACGGCAGCTGTCTATGAGGAGAACTGCTGTGCTATAACTAAAAGAATTTCGTTACCGGTGGAAGTTGCTTTCGAGATACAAATCGGCACGACGAATCGGAGAAACGGAGTTCAAAGCAATTACTCGATCAGGGTAGACTTTCCGCGGCTTGGCAGGCATGACCGAGTGATTTGTCGAAGCGAGACGCTGGACTGGCTGTTGCACGCGATGGATTTGCGTGCGAGAAAAGTGGTCTGCGTCGAATGAAAACGGAAACGTCGTCTCGCCACTGGTGCTCGTTTGTATTTATTACGGTTGCAGTGTATATATATATGGGTTATATCGCGCGACAAAATCGAGGCGTGTCTATATGGCGCGTCAGCATGCATCATCGACGTCAATCACAACGCAACGCGACGCGACAGTCCGATCCGGTGCATGCAAATAATGAACGATATCACCGACTGGTTAATTAACAAACACGATACGGAACGTACGTGTCGCGCAAATCAATTTTTCTTTTCTTTCTTCCCATTCCTTGCGTTGCTCGTAAGTACATCAGAAGTTGTACCAATTAGATCAGATCTGGTACAATCTGGCATACGGAAGACAGTCTTGCGTGGTACTTTTTCAAGATTCTAGCCTTACAGTTGAGTAACTTGCACCTATAGGTAGTACAATATTTCATGGGTTTCGTCCAGGTCGATCTTCTTTCTTCTATTCTCGTACGAATTTCAACGTGACGAGCAGCGATTAAATTAGATGCAGCGTGATCTTGGATATAGAAACAATTCTCGAGCGCAATTAACAAATTTAGTCTCATGGTCTGATCTAATTTTGGTCTGATCGAGGATTCTGTTCATCCTTATATTAATTTAGAGAATTGAATTTTTGATACGACAGTATCCTTATCGAACCCGATACCATTGAGAACCGTGAGTTTTATTTGCTTACAACCGTCATATGCCTATCACATAAGGTATAATTGCATCAAACTTTCCGAATGTCTCTATCTTGATACTCAATGAGTTAAATCTAACTTAAATAGATCGAGGTATACGACAAGTAAAGTCGGATTAAATTACACCTGAACCAGGTTGAATATAAGTTACTTTAAATCAGCCTAGCGTCAGATCGAATAACTTGCAGCAGCCCAACTGGCCTATAGACTAATGATAGGTCCAAGTCGTGCACTCGAATCAAACCCTCAGTCACACACGTTCTACGTAACTATCTCTCCAAGCAATATTCCAGCGTATTCCAGCAAACTTTCGATACCATTTATGATAGTCCTAATCCTCTACCAATACTCATTCGCCAAGTATGTTCCGGGTCTCGTTCCTCTCTCTCTCTCTCTCTCTCTCTTTCTCTTTCTTTGGGGAGAAAAATTGCACGAATCAGCTTCCTACGATCTCTCGGGGAACCTGTTATTAGCACACCGAAGTCCGTAGAAAACTGGGTCTTGGATGTCGACATCCGGCCCCGCTGACCAGATTACGATACGCGCTTAGGAACAGTTGCCTAAAAATTCCGATCGCCGCGTGGGCCGGTACACGGCATGTTTGTTAGCGGCTCCTTCGACGTAATCAAAGTACGTAAGTACGCGCTCCATCGCGATTCCAACGCCATTGTTCCGTCTGTCAATTCTAATTGCACGAACGACGCCAACGATATTCATTGAAATCTCGCTCGCTACCTCCGCTACGTCGTTGAAACGCGTGGTACACACCGCGTACGGTATTCATCATTCTGCAAAGCACCTGGCTGCGGAGAAATTGCTCGAAACGTTTCTATGTGAATCTTACGAAAAAATTAGAGTGTTTTCAACGCTATAAGTTATAGAAAGCTTCGTTTTCGTGTTTCTGGTTCGCGTACAGAGGCGCGAAGAATTATAGAAAACGTGAAAACTATTTTTACACTTTTCGGAACGTTAAAACATAAATGAACCGAATCGTTTCTACGATTTTGTGTTATAATATAGAACGGAACTGATATGGATACAGGCGAATAGGAGAAGAATTCGTTGAAGTCTGGGAAAAAATGGATTCTCCTGATCGTAAACTTTCCTTCCTACAATTCCTCGTAGGATTTCTTCCGATCAGGACTCTACGAATGGGAACGTCTTCTCGTCGAAAAATTTTCTTCTCGTCTTCCATTTCGATTGTCAAAGACAATAATTCATCGCGCGATATCTGATATTTTATAGCGTTCAATTTTTCCTTCGAGGAGACAATTTCAGTTTTACGCTTTCTTGGAAAACCTCGAAGAAATAACGCAGGAAACGCGTTCGAGTTTATATAATTATTCACAGCACTGTATATAGTGGGTTTCTATAATGTATCTACGTTTCAAATACATTTTTGTATCCTGACAAAATAATATCTCGTTTGATTTATGTATTTTTTTCTCATAATGCCCGAGCTTAAGTTACTTTTACGCACATTATTTCACAGTTTGCTACTTAATGGCAGCTTAGATATTGGTTCGCTGTACGAAAGATCAGATTAAATTACGATTGAATTTAAATTAGATCTGTTTGATATTTCTCAAACAAGGTTTAGTCGTATCTATGTTAATAGGCGAATATCGAAACTCGAGTGTGCAAATTGAAAATAAATTGAAGCGAGCCTAAGTGAATTACGAGCTGGAAGGCGAACGTGTAAATCAGGTATACATTCTCGAACGAAAAGAGAACAACGAACCTGACCACCCATTTTTTTTTTCTCTTTTTCATTTCATTTTTCACTCACTCTGTAACCTTGTTGCGTGACGCGCAAAGCTTCCTTCGAGACACTGCAATTTACCGCGTCATCAATAAGCCACATAAAGGTTCATTACGAGTATGTGTCGACGTGCAATGGCGATTATTATTAATCATCCATCGTCCATCGATCCGTGCCCTTTTAATTATAACCTATACGTTCATTTACAATTAAAATCATCCTTTCCCTTGAACGTACTCGTACTTACGTTATTAATCTTCATCGTGCGAAAGGAAAAGAGAAAATGTTTGAGATATACTCTCAGCCAGCCATTCTTTATCGCCATACTTTGTTTACCAAAATTACGACCACGATTACGCATACCGAACTTTATTATTAATAAAATATCATCGTCGTACTCCAATTACACCTAATTGAGAAGGTTTTCTCAATGAAAAAAGGACTTATAAATCTATGATGAATGTATCGAATCACTAAGTACATGTTGGCGTATAACGTTCCTTTTAAAATGAACGTGAATAAATTGACTTTAAATTACGTTAAACTTCATTTTCATTTACTTTTTATTTCCACGCTTTTTCTCTCAAACTATATACTCTTCTTCCTTATGTTCTACCTATTCGAACGAATTACACGATATCACGATAATCAGCGTAAAATACAGCTCTAAATTGAATTCGACGCAACCCTTAAGCTGCGTAATAATTTCAACCGACTTGAAGAATCCACCACTGTCAGCATACAAACAGGAACCAACAACACTTTAATTAAGTATCTCATTTGCAGCTGAAGAACTCTCTCAAGAAAAGCTTCTAAATCATATAAATGTTTCTAAATATTACATTATGATACATTTATACCGCAGTACAAGAGATATAATACGCTATTTTCTAATGAAATAGTCAAATTATTACAAAATTGTTATTCACGTACTTTGTAAATGCTAAGAGAACGAAATTCTTCGAGAGCCATTACAGTTACCATGTTTGAACGAAGCTAGTTTCACGAGATTAGGGCCAACGTTTCCAAAGCAATTTACCCAATTTATGGGCCCAATTTTACCAAATTTATTTTTCCGTATGAATCCTTTCTTCGTGAAGTTTCTCGATTGTTATCGACGATAACGACTAATTAGAAGATTGAGTTATAAATAGCATGAGTTTTAATTATGGAACTGATGGTTTCCGGTATCCAGCGCTCGTCTGACACGAGCCCTGATGACTTTCTCGATGTACACCGTCCTCGAAGGCCTCTTTAGCAGCTTGTTGTCCGAGTCTGAAGAACCAACGCCACTTGTACCGTTCAGACAGAGTCGCGCCATTAACTTCTCATTAGCGTCGCGACCGCTTTCCACGAAACCATGCTACGACCATTCAGCTTCCCTCGTCGATCGTATTTTCACCAACAGATAGCTCGGGTCAACGTTTTAATTGGAAGGTCGTGAACTCGCGGAAGTCTTTCTTATTAACGCGTTACACCGTCTCTCCTCTTCATATTTCGCGCATATTTCATTGCAACGTATGGAGTCCCATATAGCGCAGTTCTGCTGTAAAGTGACCAGAAAATTGCTACCGCGCTCTCCTTCAACACGACTGCAAAATTGCTCGACTCTACCGCTTTCTTCGACTCATTTCTGACCAAATCGTATCTTTGACTATTAGAAAGTTTCCTATGTCGGAGGAAAATATCGACAGATCGTTACGACGAATTTTCTTAAAACATTCAAGTTTTTCGTCGCGTTGATGTACGTCCAGAGAAATTTGTCGATATAATTTAGATTTAGGATAGTGGAACATAAGTAGAACCCAGGAAAAAGTATTAAGTTTTAGGTGAATAATTATCGATATAGGCGCAAGATCAAACTGTGACGTATAGCAAATAATCTCCACGTAATAGATACTTAGTTTAGAGTACCTATTATTAAAATCCTTTCCTCGATCTAAAGAAGAGAGAAAATTGAAAAAGTCGTAGGATCTAGACGAAGGACGAGATGGAGGCAAAATAAACTTTGGAATAAAAAGCAGAATTCAATAACGCACATCCAGTGAAAGCGAATGACGAAATAATGAAAACAATACGTGAATAAAGTGTTCCATGAACGCGTATAACCCTTAACAGCTTAATAAGAAATATGAGGAATATTCTTGACGAATTCGTCTTTGAATAAAAAAAAAGAAAATTGCTCAATCTCATAGTCAATCGTGATATTCTACTAATTGTACGTGACAACGAAATGATTCAATCTCGTAATCCTCTTCACAAAAGAACCACGGAATAATAGTCCTATTATTCGCGTTAAGATCATAGAAAAAAGGTCTTAAACAATCCTGAAAGAATCAATAAGGGGACAAAGAGGGAGAAGAAGGTTAATTCCTTTTTTACCATTGAAATTTCAACCGACAAAGGGACGATTAGTCGCGATTAGTATACTTTTAACAGGAATGAAAAAAGAGTCTCTGTTGGCGCAACGTGGCTCTTTCATTCATGAGTTATACGGGCGCCCTCTCGGCGATTGTAAATTCATGAGTGTGGAAAAAAAAATGACTTGTCGAGCAACGCGATCGCCCGGTTGTTTGCGATTTCGTAGGCCTTCGCTCGAGCAAGGACCCCCAAGGTTGCCTGTTCTTTCGACCGATATGGCAAGCACGTAACCTACTACGAGCCTCATCCTTTACCGCCTGTCATCGGCGACCCTGACAGTCTCTCTCTGTTCTCCAGGGAACTACGACCTCTGTCTGAAACAACAACTCCACCGGAGACAGCATTCGAACAGAGAATCTGTCGAATTTTGTTCACCTTACAGTCGGACGATATCTTTTAATTGTTTCTTTGATTATTTCTTTTTTCGTGGCTTTATTCAATAATCTTGAGATAACAAGGCATCGAACTGACTTTTTTGACGAAGGCTACTGATCCGTGTTGGATATGGGAAGAAATTTTGGGGGGAAAGAAGAAGATTTTGAGAATCTTTCGTATAATATTTATACTTTCTATTTGATCTATTTGATGATTCGCTTGGCTTTATGCGGAATTAATTTAGATTGAAAATTAGAAGGAAAGCGTCGAATATAAATCTCAGGAGGAAAAGGACAGAATTTAGAGCGAAAAGTTCTGGAATGTTTTTTTTAAATTTTGCTTCATTCGTAGGATGCATAGTATTAAAAGTTGCATAGAGAAAAGTTGCTTTCGTTTTATAAGGAAATTGATGCACAACGTTTTTCGTTTTATATTATTTCATCGAATTACGTACGATCCATTTTGTTCTATCAAGATAAAGATTACAACGTTCGACAGATTAGGTTTCATGTTTGTATAAAGACGCGTCGTTGTAAAAGACGTGTCTGTAAAAGCAAGAAACTTTTCGGACAACCTAATACACTAGGAACAGGAAGAGATTTAGATCGAAGAATTGCCAAGTTAACGCTAACATATATCCATTTAACCATATTTCTCAAAAAATTGGAGTAATCCATTCAAACAGAAAGCAATATCTTCGCATGGTTTTAAAAACTATGAAGATTTGAAATATCAAAAGAAGAATGAAATCCACGCGTCGTTACTCGTCTGTATCGTGTCAAAGATAGAAGAAAGAAGATTGAAAACCACACGCTGTTAATCGTTTTTCTCACGTCAGAAACAGAAAATTGTAACTTTGTATCGTCTAAAAAATTGGAAAGAATGAAAGATATTAAAAGGAGATTGAAACTTGCATGCTATTAATCTCCATTAATATCAAAGGCTACTTTTCAATCAGTGGAAAATCGTTTAAAAGGTGCAACGTGTGTATCGCAATACAAAACAACTAGAAACTCACCGAACTGTAAAAAGTATGTGGAAACGTGTGTCGTTCAGCCGTGGCTGATGAAAGATTAACACGAGCATCGACTCTAAAACAACTTATTAGCCGCGATTAATGCCAGGTTCGTACAGTAATAACTGTTATTCGTCGTTTGCTGATCCTCTTATGCAAAATTATACGAATGTATTATTACTTTATATATGAAACGTATTGCTGCTTCTTATGCTACAAAACATTCCTTCAAATCATATTTCACCGTGGAAACGTTACCATTAATATTCGATAAAAAAAGCTACCGATCTTTCTTAGCCTCGTTGCGATAAAAAATCTCCAAGTTATTAGCCAACTAAATCAGCATAATTTCACGTAAACAGCTCAATATTCTGCAACTTTCAATCTCGAAGAGAAATCTCCCATTTTCCAAATCCTCTGATTTCTTCTCTATTTTCTTTTTTTTATCCTTTTTTGCGGAACGTGTGCATTTCTTTCGGATTTCCCTACAGTTTCCAACCGACACGAGGAAGAAATCATAGACACAGTAGGAAATCGAGACCATTCTGCGATTAATTTACGAAATAATAATATTAGAATGATTAGAACAAGATAAATTTCCACGTCATTTTCCAATAAAAAATGTCCGTGTTTACGCAAATTCAAATTTTGATATCCACTTAAAAAAGCGAATTTAAACAGAGCTTTCTTTCATCCTGCAAATACCATAACTAGACTGCGGATTGCTACGCTTGTAGGAGATTCGAAGACGCGAAGATACACAGAATACGCAGAGTATGCGAAAGTACAATACGTAAAATATCCAAAGTATCCTACTTTTCACGCTGCTTAATAGATAAACCAACTTTCCATCCAAGTTTCATTCTCTCGATTATATTCATAAAAGTATGTATACGCGTAAATCCATACTTTGTATATTTTCTACACTCCTGTGTATTATCGTACACGTCCTATAAATTCTTCTACGTTCGAATCTTCCATAAATGCACAAACATCCGCAGTTTATCCATCATCCAACCGCTTGCATAAGTCTACGGATTAACGACCGATAAACAATGTTTATCGAAGCTGCGTTTCCTCCGCGATTCTTAAACAATCGTCCGCAACGGGAGCGATTTCGCGTTGGAAACGACACCTGGCCGTGTGTAAGTGTATGTACGCGTGTCGCGTCAAAGGAGATTGCGATACTTACCTCGAAACGCCAGATGTGCTACACACATCGGACAGATATTGAAATGCATGGGATATGCAAATAATCGTGGATAGACACTGGTCACTTGCGGATAGGCAGAGATCGTTGCCAGAGATCACTGGCGGAACGGTACACGCGAAAAACATTTCTCCCACGAGTCCGCTGGAAAATACGAGTCGTGGCTAGCTGCTGTTTTATATCATAATATGTTATCGGTGTTTACTGCCACTTGAGTGCAACCGACAGACAGTAAAGTTCGCCGATTGCGGGACACCGATTTTTCCCTCTTTCGGCGCGTCGTCTCTTTCGTTTTCTACAATATTTCTTCGCCTTTTCTTTTTCCTGCGCTTCGATAGCGCCACTTCCGGGTCACGTTCGATCGTATTGGTCTACTGCCGTTGGCAATTTGGTGTGCACATAATCGAAGAATCGCATTATATTGGAGTTTAGAATGCAGCGTTCAAAGATTTCAGTTTATAGTTTCGAGATTGTAACCGTCTCTTTGTTTTATCGTCAATTTTTCAAAGATGTTATATATCGGGGAGAATTACGAGGATGTAAATCGCGGACGTAGAAAGACAATGTTTAAGAGATTTATTTAGTAGACCGATCTGAAAATGCAAAAATACAGAGAATATATATTAGGTTGTCCGAAAAGTGTCTTTCTTTTACAGACACATCTTTTACTACGACGCGTTTTTATACAAACGTGAAATCTAATCCGTCGAACGTTGTGATTTTTATCTTGATAAGACAAAATCATACGTAATTCGATAAAATAATGTAAAATGGAAAATGATGTGCATCCGTTATTTCCTTATAAAACGAAAGAAACTTTTCGGACGACCTAATATATATGTGTGTGTGTGTGTGTGTGTGTAAATCAGAATGGACAATACATTATTGAGCGAAGATATTTCCTATTATAAAAAGAATTACATTTTATTTACGCGTGGAAAACTACACGAACTTTTCGACCTATATATATACCTATATACCTATATATATATAGGTCGAAAAGTTCGTGTAGTTTTCCACGTGTAAATAAAATGTAATTCTTTTTATTATAGGAAATATCTTCGCTCAATAATGTGTTGTCCATTCTGATTTATAATCTTTTCTCATATATCGCACAGTTTCATAATCCCACGTTTGTCAAAATTCTTATCTGTCTCCAACAACAAAGTATCGTATCTGCCGTTTAATTCCACTACCAATTTATTGTCCAACGTAACAGTATGCAAAAACCTGAAACATCTAGAGTATTCCTCGTTATACTCAATATATTAAATGTTGAGTTTGAGTGGATAAATTTGTAATAGAAAAGTATATTGAAATAATTAAACGTATAAGTATAACGTATAAGTAGAAGTTTATGCTGATTCAGATCCTTACACTTTTAGTGTTACTAGACAGTGGAATGAAAGGGAGCACGTTCATATATTTACAGCAAAAGGACATTACCAAAAAAGTTAAGCTTATAACTTTGGCTAGAGGCTATAGGGAACACAAATATAAATCTGTTTAATTAGTTTCTTTGTTCCTAAACCTTGCAATCCAAAACATAATGTATATCCAAGGATACAATAATATGCGGCTCTCCTTGTTTGGAACATTTCTGCGTAATAGCAGTCTCCAGGTCATAGGTCACGGATATACATAAATAAAGATGTAGAGTTTTTCTTCAAGTAGTTTCTTCAACATTAAACTATTTTCACGTTTCAAACGTCCGAGTTATATTTTCTTTCGTTTTTGAAATTATTGTCTTAGAATAAGAAATAATATTTAAAGATAGTCTCAGATGATCTTTAAAATATGAATTTGCATAAATATCCGCAGTCTGCTAATGGCTAGGGTGTACGAAAGGGAGAGCACCGACCACGCAATAGAAAGATGTTCGCGGTCGTGAAAGAGCGATGGCGTGTAAGTTCGGATTACAGACGGACTATCCTCTGTCGTAGGTCTTCAAGTCGGAGTCTTGCTTCTTCGTGTAATCGACTTCCTTGCACACGTGAATCGAACTTTCTCGAGGAGGCAAGCGTGCCACGATTCTTCAGCCTATTATCATGTTAAGTCGATTAACAGCGGGTCGTTGACGTCGATTTGTCGTAGGTCGGGACACGGAACCGTGTATCCATCGTTCTACCTGTGCTTCGAAATTAAATTATGTCTATATATGTATACGGTGATGCAATAAAATCTCCTTGAAAGAAATTTATCGAAGACGTTTATCAGGGTTTTCATAAATTTTGTGCTGTACTCAGGTTTCTTCGTTATTATTGCATTGACCAAGACTTTAACTTCTTTTGGTTGCATTTGAAGTTTTTCTACAGTAAATTCCAGGATATTAAAAAATTTCATCACTCTGATTATATCATTCTTCGATACTGAAAAATTCTGAATATTTCGATATTCAAGAATTTTGTAATTAAAAATTGCGGTGTTTTAATTTTCAATATCCAAAGCTTTTAATTTACCAATTTTTTCAATATTTCAATATCCTAAACTCTAAATTCCAAAGATTATTTATTCGTGTATCATCGTTTGTTTGAAGCCCAAACAAATAATAAAATTTCATCTGCAAATAGGAAATAATAAATAAATTACTTCTAGCATCGTTCAAGTGACTTTTATTTAAATATGAAATTTCATTCTTATTCGCTAAACTCAACTAAAATATCACTTTAATTTCTTATTTATTATACAATAGACAAATAAAATTTCACCCGACACTGTCCTAAACAAAAGACAGCAACGTAGAAAATATTAGCGTACCTGTCCTGTCGATCAAAATTTCATTCATAGTGTTTCGCTCGCCCACATCACGCAGTTATCTCACTTTGCCAAATACCCCAAAGATTCATCTATGCAACATCACATACCGATCATCCTAACACCGCATACCGATCCATTCAGACACCTCGACGTGGTTATTATTTCATGCTCGAGGAACTCGCTTTTGTCTCGGCAGGCCTATTAATATCGCGCTATATAGCAATGTTTCTATGAATGAAAACCACATTCCTCCGGGAGGCATTCGCTCGAGACACAACGAATGCTGAGAGAGCAGAAAGTGGACGAAACAAAGGAACATAAAACGCGACGCGAGGCAAGAAAACGATGTTCGATCGTAAAGCCGCGGCTGTTAGTCGGCCTGTTCCCGAAGGTGCAATGGTTGGAGGATGAAGAAGGGCGTAGGTTGTTGTTACGCGGTCTGGCACCACTTGTAAAAGGAATCAGAGGCACCTGCACACCGCCCACGAGGAGAGTAACGCCAAGGGCCGGTTATCCCAGACGCTGGAGGTCGTGTTCGATATTACTCGAGAAACGGTGAACATCTTAACCCTTAACTGGCTAATATATCACATCCGTTGCGCCACTTTGCCTGGCCTTTCCTTCGCTGGTCGCGATGGCCAATAGGGGGGCGGTGCCGAAACGATGTTATTAAGGGTGGCCATAAATAACGCGTTTCCTTCGCGACCACGTGAAATTAGCAATCGTATTTTCGACAAACATCCAACTTTCATCCTCCCTGAAACAAATTGCTTCGATACAAACCTTGATTCCGTTGATTCGAGGATGATTATAGCGTACTGCACGGATGTTGGTAGGGTTATCGGTAGACTGGCGTTCGGCAATCTGAGGTGGTAACGACGTGTTGGGTGTTATTAAAGTACTCCGGTGTTTAACTTCAACAATGTTTATTTCGATGTCGAGTGTCCGTCCTTTTAGATCGTAACGTGACGCACGTCGAGCTCGAGCGACGACGATACAGAATTCATACAGACTTGATACCAACTAACCGTGACTATCTGTCTGTCTGACTAACCGCGCGACTACCAACGACTGCCAACGACTACCGTGAAATACCGTGAAATACCGTGAACGACCCTGAACGACCCTGAAAAGACCCTGAACGACTCTGAACGACCCTGAACGACGCTGAACGACCCTGAACTACCGTGAAGGACCCTGAATGACCCTGAATGACCCTGAACGACCCTGAACGACCGTGAACGACCCTGAAAAGACCCTGAACGACCCTGAAAAGACCCTGAATGACCCTGAATAACCCTGAATGACCCTGAACGACCCTGAATGACC
>JACXIT010000090.1:1568017-1579897 GCA_014737525.1 Bombus difficillimus | reverse complement strand
TGAATGACCCTGAACGACCCTGAACTACCGTGAACGACCCTGAACGACCCTGAACTACCGTGAAGGACCCTGAATGACCCTGAATGACCCTGAATAACCCTGAATGACCCTGAACGACCCTGAACGACCCTGAATGACCCTGAATGACCCTGAACGAACCTGAACGACCCTGAAAAGACCCTGAACGACCCTGAAAAGACCCTGAACGACCTTGAAAAGACCCTGAACGACCCTGAACTACCGTGAACGACTCTGAACGACTCTGAACGACTCTGAACGACTCTGAACGACTCTGAACGACTCTGAACGACTCTGAACGACTCTGAACGACTCTGAACGTCTCTGAACGACTCTGAACGACTCTGAACGACTCTGAACGACTCTGAACGACTATCAACGACTATCAACGACTATCAACGACTATCTCGACGTGCTGTCCTCGGACATCGTTTCGCGGGCCATGTGGCCAACACATATACTTCAACCCTGGAACTTTCTCTACGGTCATTGGCCGTTATAAATCTAAGGGTGCGAGGATCCACGGAATGCATATAATATTTTTTTTTATCTAATTTGTACTTTACAATTTGTCCAGCTGGGCACTTGGTAAATTTTTCTAATTTAATTGCTAAATAACATGTGGATGATTACTCCCAGCGGAATGCCATCTTCGAGTTTGACTATTTTATTTCTTTAGTGAGGTCGGTGGCATGTTCTCTTTTTAGTTTTCTTTCTATTGCATATAATATAATAAAATATCCAAAGGGTACTTGATAATACTTGGCACTACTAATATTTCACATTTAAGTTTCATTCTTTTTACCTTGTTTCGTTCGGAGGAACGTAAAATTGCACGAACATTCGCGGTCCAGTTAATCGGCGAGATCTGTGACGTTCTTGCGAGTAGATTTTTACGGAGTTTCAAGGAGAGGGTCTTAATATCTTTTAGGCAATTTGGAAATCATAAACATCGAGTAATTATCACGGAGATTGCCTAGGATTACGTACACTTTATAGCTTGAATTAGTAGTTTTAAGCACACATCCTGGATTGAAATATGTGACAGGAAAGTAGTGGTCTGTCCCAAATTCCCAGGAATCAATTAAAAAAAGTGGCATTGACAACTTAATTTATCCGATGTATCGAGGTTTTAAACTTTTATGGCTACAACGGAAGCCGGTTTCTAGACACGTTAACGTTTCTTGCTGCGTTTATGAAAGGTTTAGGCAATTTTGTTAATGTATCAACGTATCATCATAACGAACACCTATAATGTAGACACTATCATCCATAAGTATTTGGACACTTTATGCAATTTGTATATATATTCATTTCTTATTTATCACAAGCTACATCCTTACTTATCGCGTATTAGATTTATGGAAATCAGCCGCCTATTTCTCAAAAATTGAATACTAATCGTGCATCAGGATAATGAGATTGCTACAGTCAGAAGAAGTGGAGTTAATCGATTTGTCTTTCGAGAGAATGAAATAGGCAAGCGCCAGGATATTTTTGAGCGATAGTGTACGTTGGACTGGCATCGTTTTACTAAAACTTGATCGACGAACATTTGTCGGGAATTTGACCAATTAGGCAGAGCACCTCGACCGAGATACGCGGCGCGTTAAGAGCGAAGAAAACGAAGACACGACAGTCGAAGAAGTTATTAAGAAATTTGCATACCATAATGTTGGACAGTGTGTTGGTCCACTTCGTGGGCGTGACAAATTGAGCCTATAATTCTGTCCGCGACCTTACTATCAACATCGAACGTACACATACTGTACCGTATCGTCAGTTTTTACTCGTGTCGCAGATAATAAAACAAAACGTGGTGGAACTTTAATTAAAAAGCTATCTCGAGTGTTTTCCCAATTGAACGTTGAAGCAGACACGTCTGCAAGATGGCCGCGTTGATAAATGCACGGTTGAAATTGCGCAATAAAGTATATTTATTCTGCGTAAGTGAAACCCGACGTCCTGGGGAGGGTCGTCTTTTTTCTGACGAATTTTCATACATGAAAATGGTCGAATTTGGCCGGAGGTGAGGTCGCCGAGGCCCGACAGCGTGGGAGGACTTTCACCTCGCCGCTCAAACGTTCATTAAGAACCGAGTAAAAACGCGAAACATAATGCCAGCCGTCGTTAAAATTCCAAACGTTGACAAATCGACGCAAACACCAGTCGCAACTTATCGTCCGCCTTTGTCCTAACATCAGTCGCATCAAAATATTCCAGATACTTTTTGTTACCTTGAGAGAAGCTTGCTCCTCTTTCGATGCAACGTATCTTCATAGACGCTGTCTTCAGATACCCAACAGATCGTGAAAATCAGTTTTCTCGAAAAGACTGACACGCACGAGTTTCGTTCTACGTTTTGGATCCATTTTTTGCACGCAGAATATGAAAAATGAATTTTGGAAGATTACAGTGAAATTCAGAAGAAGTTTAAGACGTATCTTCGTAGAGTTTTGAATATGTTTGAAGGCGGGTGTGCGATAAATTTTCTAGGTGAAGCTGCTCGAAATCGATCATTATCGATCTATCTTTGCATCGTGAATCCCGAAAAAGAAATATGGAAAATTCATAGCGAAATTCAGACGAGTTAAAAGACTTCGCAGTATCTTCATAGACGCGTACCCAACGATTTTTCAAAATCGATTTTCTCAAAAACTAAGCTCCGTATGAAAAGAACTCTTACCACGGATTCTACCTACTTTTACATGAACAATCACCTTCGAGTGTACAAAGAGTGGCCCGTTTGTGTAACACCTTCGGCCTTCAGGGCCCAAATTAGTACAAAATCGTAATGGTTGCGCGACGACAAATTAAACATGCAATCGTTGCATGGAATCTTGAAAATATATACGTATGCAGGTTTGGATTTGCGTACGCAGAGAACGTATGCTGCAATTTCCATGAGACCCCGCGGAGTAGCCAACGGAATGCGAAATGAACAGCCACGTTCGTTCATACGTATCGTTCGGCGTGTTAAATGAGAATCATTAGGACGGCATAAGTGGATTTTCTAATTGCCGCCATTACTTTCCTGCGGTTACTTTGCATCGACAATTACGAGTCAGCTCCGGTAAACAATTTGCTCTGGCAACTGTGAACCAACTTGCCGCGAACTGAATTATATCGTTGTCGCAACGCTGCCGTGATAAACGCGAACGACGAGATGAATGAAGTGTAACATGTTTTTACGGTGACTTTTTCCGCTCGTAAATGACCATCGGGACCTATGGCGATTTATTAGTGGAAAACAGTTACAGTGGTTTCTAGAAATCGATATTTCAATGTCTCTGTGGTTAAGCGTTTCCACTTTCCAATATGTATATCCCATATGTGTATATACACGTCCAACACGCGTTTAAAGGCATTGGTTACGCAATATTTCAAAATTACAATGCGAGAATTTTTTAATTTTTTCTTTTTTTTTTTTGCTACTTTAATGTAGTTGATAATTTTCTAACATTCCATGCCCAAGTAGTAGACGTACAATTTGAGGTTGGTGATTTGGAACTTTTACTCTTGTTGTAGTCTAATATTTCATAGCTTCGAGTATTTTATGTATCAACACTTTGAACGCCTAAATTTCTCCACAATTCTCAAATACTTTTAATTTCCTTACGTTCTCGTATTCTAAATTTCCAATTGTCGCCTCTTGCAGTGCTTAAATTTTGCAGTTACCACGAGCCCGAATTTTCCAGTATCCCGATACTTCGGTGCTCCGATTTCACAACGCCCCAATACCTGAAACACTCAATTTCCCAATACTTGAAAGTGCTCAACCTATGGAGCATCGACTGGAATCCAAAAAAATTGTGTATCTACCAGCGACGTCTCACAAAACGTTCGCTAATCGTCTCCATTATTTGCAGCGTACACGATTCCTGGGATGGAATCGTCGTTGTTATTATCGAGGCTACCGGGGCCTGTCATAAATCTCCCGGCTTGCGGCCGGACGTTTTAAAAATTGCTCCCTTCCGAGATCCTCGTGTATTATAGTGGATGGAGCCGGCAGACTCCAGACACACAGAGGAAACCGCGTGCTGACTCACGTATACACGCGTGCGGACTCACGCCGCCAATGTTGGGCCCATTGTTGGCGGCTGCTGGCTGTCCGAGAACAAGAGTCGTCTCGCCATATGCGGCAAGGACGCCGATGACTCCTGTCTATTGGATCTCGTAACGGGCCTCACGCTCCTGTTTACCTCCGCTTAGAGCTTGCGTTATCGCAACGAAGTTCACTATTGACACGTTAACGTACCTGCAATTTCTTTTACACCTTATCCGATGTAATTGAACTGAAGAAATGTCTTCAGGATCAAGCATTGTGTATGATGATCATTTTTCGGCTATCGTGTTTGATATTTTGGGGACTAAAAACTAAGTATTGGCATTGGATGTAGCTGGTATATTGGACGTAATTATTCGTTGGGTATTTGATATTTTGAGACATTTAGATATTAAGTATTGGCATTGGATATAGCTGGTGTATTGGACGTAATTATTCGTATACTGGATGTTTTGAAAGATTTAGATATTAGGTATTGGTATTGGGTGTAGCTAGTGTATTGGACATAATTATTCGTATACTGGATATTTGATATTTTGAAAGATTTAGATATTAGGTATTGGTATTGGGTGTAGCTGGTGTATTGGACATAATTATTCGTATACTGGATATTTGATATTTTGAAAGATTTAGATATTAGGTATTGGTATTGGGTGTAGCTGGTGTATTGGACGTAATAATTCGTTTACTGGATATTTGATATTTTGAAAGATTTAGATATTAAGTATTGGCATTGGATATAGCTGGTGTATTGGACGTAATTATTCGTTTACTAGGTATTTGATATTTTGAGAGATTTAGATGTTATGTATTGGCATTGGGTGTAGCTGGTGTATTGGACTTAATAATTCCTTTACTGGGTATTTGATATTTTGAAAGATTTAGATATTAAGTATTGACATTGGATATAGCTGGTGTATTGGACGTAATTATTCGTTTACTAGGTATTTGATATTTTGAGAGATTTAGATGTTATGTATTGGCATTGGGTGTAGCTGGTGTATTGGACGTAATAATTCGTTTACTGAGTATCTGACATTTTGAGAGATTTAAATATTGGCATTGAATGTAACTGGTGTATTGGATGTAAATATTCATTTACTGGCTATCGTGTTTGGTATTTTGAGAGATTTAAAAATTAGATATTGAAATTGGATGTGGCTGGTGTATTGAATGTAGTTATTCGTATACTGGATATTTGATATTTTGAGAGATTTAGATGTTATGTATTGACATTGGGTGCAGCTGGTGTATTGGACGTAATGATTCCTTTACTGGGTGTCGCGTTTGATGATATCTTGGGAATTGGAAAGATATTTCGGTATTGGTATTGGATGTAACCGGTGTTCGATGGCTTCGTATTGCATCCAATACTTTGGATATTGATGCGGACATGATCGAATGACGAAAACCTGAAGCGAAGTATTTACTTAACAGTTAGAGAAATATGATAGGCGTGATATCGTATCATCTTCCATAGCATCGTATGTGTGAATAATATATGAACTAAAATATTTGATACTTGTATTTTGAAAAAATATTATATATAGAGATAGCATATAAAGTAAAATAATACCATAAATGACAGTGGCTATGAACATTGGAACTTATATAGAAATAAGCTTGAAGAAAAAGCGGCTCAATGATTTTGTCAAAGCTTTTTATTGTTTTTTTTATGCAAGTTTTCTCTCAATTTACAACTTCTCGTAGATAAAGTAATATAACGTAACATATTCAACGTTGCGTATAATAATCATAATAATCAATCAGCATCGTCGTCATCTCTGACAATGATGATAATAATATCGTAATAATAATAATAATCGCAATAATAATAATGATCATTCTTAATAATAATAATAGCGATAGTTCCGAAATTCTTGCAATAATAATATTAATATTGGTAATCATCGATATTATTTATTTCTTGTCATTTTACGGATAAACACCGCAGCTGCATGGGGTTATGAAGCTTAGGCTTAAAAATACGAATGGGGATGTTCACCCCCGCGTTCGAGACTTTGAATATCTACGAGCAATTTTGTAGCATGCCTTCCGGAACGAACTGTGGCCTCTGATATCCTTTTTTCCTTTCTTTTTATGTTTTTTTTTTTTTTTTATAAGAAGAACAGTTCGGACGTTTCCTCGATGGAATTTCCTCGAGGAAATAGCGCTTTGTCGAATTGGAAATCTTTGCCCGAGAACCGCTTTTGGACGGTAAATATTTTACAATATTTTCTTGGACGTGTAATTTTTTTCGTATTTTTATTTATTCACTAATTTTTTTGCAAGCTTTTCTGTCATTTTTTGTAAAAAAAATCGTGCTTCTATAAAGTAAAATTATAACTAAGAGAGAGTTAAAATATTTTTCTTGAAACCGATTGATATTGTTCATTTTATAAAGACGCTTTTCGTTAACCACGATATAGAGAACGCTTACTTTAAAACGAAGTATATATCTTTGGCATGCATTATATAGAACGAAGAGATAAAAGAAGAAAGAAAATTTTCATAAGAAGCTACCACGTGGTTTAGAAAACGTCTTCAACAGCGATCTCAATTCCAAATAGGTCGCCGATCTTAATTACCCGGAGATCAATAAAAAAGAAAAAAGGAAGAAAATACTTGGAACCTTTTGCTTTTCAAGTATCGAAGAAATCTTTTAAACGAAACAATATTTTCTACCTGATTGGAAACATAATTTTTAGATCATACAGTGTTTCATAATGTACCAAAAAAATATAAAAAAAAAAAAAGGAAAAACTAAAAGAAAATCCTGTTTTAAATATTACATTCACAAAATTTGTCTCGACATTTATGAAACTCCCTGTACGAACTAAACCTCAAACCTCGTTCTCTTGAAAAGCAAACAGCCAGCAAACTAAAATAAAAACGCAGTAAAGTTAAAGAAAAGTCGAATGAAAATAATCCACGCATCGTTCGAACGTCACAGAGGCGACACACAGTAACTTCCGGAAGTGCACCTAGCGCGTCTTACTAAAAAATAATTCCCTTTCTTTCTTTTTCCTTAATATCGGGCATACGTGCGTTTCGCGTTACAATCTCTACTCGAACATCTGGTCAACAAAATAAACTTCTCTGTCTTCCTGCCGGAAGTGTACCTCTTAATTCGTAATCGGCGGGGACTAGAGTTTCCGTGGCGGGACGTAGTCCTTGTCGAAGAAACTTCGAGAGGAAACGAAACATCGAAAAACTTGGAGAGGCCGACCTTAGGCCGTAAGGACACGATTTCTTTACTAGGCTATTATAAAAAATATTAGCTCCACACTTTCAGCCTCTTTCATCTTAAGTTCGCTGCGTTTCACTCGCGCGTCTCGCTTCGAAACAATTTTTGATTAAACGCTATTATGATATCTCGAAGTATTTTGAATCGATGGTGGACACAGAGATTTTGTAATATTCTTTTCTCTTTATTGTATATATTTAGAAATTGTCCAAATCTCATTTGCAACTATAGAACTGAAAATTTGGAATTACAAATTTAGAGGTTAGAACATACGTAGTATAAAAAGCCTAAAGTAACTGATAATCATTTTCGTATTCATTTTCGAACTTTTCGATCTTTTCTTGTAACTACGAAATCGAGAAGTTAGGATCGAAAATTTAAAGGTTAGAGTTAGCACTACGTACAATGTCTTTTATGAAAATTTTTTTCAATCTCTGTTTTGCAACTACAGAATTTAAAATTGTAGAATTAAAAAGGAAATTCGTCAAATTTCTTGACCTGGTTGCAGAATCAGAAATATGTGTCTTTAAAAATAGAACATAACCTAATTGACATTGATTCTTCCACACGAGGTACCAAATACTCACTCACTCGAGCTACATTCTGTTGAGCAATATATAATTAATTTACAGACGTTCAATTCTGCAGCAAGGAAACTACGTACAATTCTTATGCAAAAATTTCCCTGTAAACTTCCATTTTTCTAGTTTCCATGAAGCTGACACGCGAAAACTGAAACACGTCCCGCCCGGACGCCATTTTCCCCTCAAGACACTTGATACAAAATGCCGCTACGCTCGCGTTTTGGTATAAAAAACATTGAAACATTGGAATGGCGTTTTGTTCGACGACACGTCGCTATCTACAATAATGCAGTCTGTTTTCTGGGGTGAATTTGATTTCCTTTTTTTTTTTTGCTAAGAAACCTTCGTTTCTCTTTCCTCTACTCCGTTTCTAACCTATTCCTCCTCGACTCTGCATTGTTCTCGTCGTTTATTATCCTCCCATCCTCAAGAGAACTCGCAACGCGCAAATAAATCGTCTTTAATAAATATAACCGATAGACTATATAAATAAATAATTTCTCGCCGGCCCGGCGGCCGTGCTGAACGATCGAACGTAGAAATTCTGACTGCGAAACTCGAGATCTTCTCGTCGATCCCCCGACGATCGTTTCTTCTTCAGCGACCGTGATCGTCGAGAGATCGCGATTTACGCTCGTCGATCTCTTATACGTACTAATCTAATGAAAATGATCACGAAACGACGTGATTCTCTTTTTTCCTTTTCTTTCCTTCTTGTGATAGAGCTCGATGTAACTTGTGACCGATCTGTGAGATTCTGTTAGGTTAGGTTTGAAGAAAAAGCTTTGAAGTCGATGTTTATGACTTTTATGATTCTATATTTAATCTTTCACAAAACTTTCTGTAATTTTCTTTTATTACCATGTTATATGCCCCAAATCTTTTTCCAATACATAAATATTCAGCCCCCTATAATTCCTCGGTCGAAGAATGTCCATTAGCTCCGCAATAAAAAAATAAGAAAAAGAATTCCCGGTAAAAGAATTCAATAAAGCAAAAGGGAAGGCTGCGAAGTATCGATCACAAGACACACGGGAAAAAGAACGTATCACGACAAAAAAGAGAGATCGCGTCGCGTGTGTCCACGGTGCAAAGGTGTAATCTCTCGTCTCGGATGAATCGACGAGCTGTCAGCCGGAGTGCAATTAACTGACTGGAAGCAAATCGATCGGGAAGCCATTAACGCAAGAGCCGTACACCAGCTAATTGCCTGCTTGAATTCTGTCTGTTGTTCGTCAATCGAAATCGTTGTTGTTCATCGACGAGACGAGTCTCCCTCGCCCTTACCTACCTAACCTACCTTTCTTTTTTTTTTCGTTCCCTTCCTTGTCATCATTTCAGCTTCTCTGTCGTTCTTCCTCTCCCATCGTTTTTTTTTCTTTTTTCTTTTTTGATCTGTTTTTTTTTTTTTCAATTTTTTCATTTTTATTTTTGATCACCTTATAATCTTACTTGCATCACGAACGTCATCTCGTTCAGCACCATCCAAGCACCACCTCGATATACACGTGACTCCTACGAGCTAACTGATCGACCCCGTACCGTTAAGGCCTGTTAAACTTCCACTCTAATCGGACGCCTTCGATCTGTTATCGCACGACACATGGAATTTTTGTAAATCGTACATAGGTGAGAAAAGGCTGATTTACCCTTCGAGCATCGTTTCGCGGTGTTTAGGTATAAAGGGATTTTCTCTTCTTCAAGGGGGAAAAGAACGTGATTTCTATTCCTCTAAGATAATTCACAATAGAAGAGGAAACAATGTTTTCTAAAACTCTTTCAGTAGAAGCGCTGCTATTTACAAAATGTTCCAAGAGAAAAGAAATCTCCCAAGCACCATAGAGACACGTTTCATGAAATTACAGTGTTCCCAGAATTAGACTCCTTTCTAACCCCGGAGCATCAGGTTAGGCCCATTTCGACCAGCGATCATTTATCGATGCAACTGTGATGAGTAGTCTATACTAATTCAGGAAATCTACATGTAAAACTGTTTCGACCAATGTTGATCATTGAACGATGCAACAGAGACACCAATGTTACGCTAATTCAGGAAACACTGCATTTAAAATTAGGATCATCCTAACCTCATTCTTTCCCTTACTTAAACACCTTCGGAATCACCATTTCTCACCTTGCAACACCTTTCACACCCACGTCTCGTCACGTGTCCACGTATAATCAACAGAGAATCTGCTAAATCGAGGGCGTCACGAGCAAGGAAGCAGCGAGAGCACTGGCAAGGCTCCGCGTACACACAGTCCAGCCTATGGGCGATCGAGGAGCCCGATGACCTCGAGGACACGCTCTGAACCAGCATCATCGTCGCCCTCTAAACGTTACTCGAAGCTCATAGAGAAGCTCTACACGCTGTCAGACGCGACAGACATCGGCCTCTTGTAAACTGGCGCCGGTATCCTGGAGAAACCTCCCCTCTCCGAGACAGGCTTGGGATCCTTTCTAGGATTGGCCGTCATCTGATTGTCCTGAGGCAACGCCACGGTCCCGTTACCATCGATCCACGCCCTGGTGAACTCCATATTCGCCACGCCATCGCCAGAACTATGCGACTGATAATCCCTCAAAAGATCTTGAAGCTTCTGAACCACTTCGCGTTCATCTTGCAAGTGGCCAACCTTCTGTAGAATCTGCTCCAGGAGAGGATTCACCTTGGTGGGCGATGACTGAAGAGATCCAGTGGTAACTTTGATTCTTCTTCCATTTCTGTCATACTGGATACCACCGTTGGAGCTTTGCCTAGGCAGACTTTGCCTGGCTGGACTTTTCCTGGTGAAATTAGGGGTGGTGGCACAGGTAGCTGGTACTTGAGGGTTCAGAAAGGTGTCTGATTGGATACTGGGTCTCTGTCGAGTCTGTCTACCGTTCCACGTGTTGCTACCACTCACTGGACTCTGACAGGTTTTTGGTACAGGAGATGTTTTGCTTGGACTGCCTGTTGGAGGTTTTCGAAGGCTGTTTCTGATGGCCCCTCGAGTAAGAGGGCTTCCTTCTGGACTGGAATTACTGTCTCTGGGTGTTTTACTGCCAGAGGAAGCTCTTGAGACGTTGCTGTTTTCACGTACGATGGAATTTGCACGAGGAGTTCGGTCCCCGGAGGAAGAGGCCACGCTTCTCGAAGGCGAAGCGCGGAGAGGACTGGCTGGACCTATGCGAGTTTTACGAAGGCCTGTCTCGATGCTCTCTGTCTCCACGCAGGACCTCTCCTCAGGTTCAGGTTTCACGGGTTGCTCTGAAACAAGGGAAGAAAGAGGTGTTTCTTTTTTTCTTTTTTTATTGAATATATTTTCGGTTAAATTGTTACAGTCCATTGGGCTCGACTTTGCTGTTGCAGAATTTCTGAAGATGAATTTGAGAAACGAGAGAGATATTTTGCTTGTGTATCATTTGAGTATAATGTGTGGGATTTATCATAGGTATAATGATTTTAATATCGCGTTGTTAAATTTATAGGCTCATAGTTCTATAAAAGCCTTTAAGAGAATAGATGAAGCTTACGTCCTGAGATTCTAATTTCAATAAAATACAAATTCCATTTTCTGACTTTTTTAAATTATTGAAAGCACGTTTCCAAAAATTCAACGCCTTAAAATTCACATTACAGTTCACAGTCTTATTGTAATCTCTACTTATAACTCTCCTAAAATCATTAAACATACATTTTGGTTTGAAAGAGCAAAATTAGTTCTATGAATGCGTTCGGTATACGCAATCGCGATTGCGTAACAACGAATCGCGTTGTTTCCGCGTGCAATCGTATGCAAATGTCAACCAGAGAGCGTCACCAGCTCCCTCCTCGCTGTTTATTCAAGCGTACTCGAGTGGATTTCGACGGGATTTAGGATTCGACGATCATCGCATAGCACTGCGTGGGCAACCTGCCGAATATACGGTCGACATAATCGCGTCTGACTTTTTTATATCACAATTTCGCCCCCCCCCCCCCC
>JACXIT010000090.1:1496064-1567858 GCA_014737525.1 Bombus difficillimus | reverse complement strand
AAATGAATTACATTATTGTATAGAAAATTTATAATAATCTTTCTTTAATTTGCTCAGAATTTCCTAAGCGTTGGATTTCTTGAAGGAAATAAGATTTAATTTAGAAAGCATCGAATTATACCGTCGCATTTGATTAAAAGAATCTTACAAATGCAATCCGCGCGCGTAAATTATAAGAAAAATTTCAGCAATGTACAGTTACCAGTAATACGCGCAACATCCCGATATAATTACGATTTTCTTGAAGAGGAAAATTTAACTCGCCACTTTCTTATCTTTACGATTTCCTTGTTCGGTGTAACTGTGCAATTTTAATCATAGGAATTACGATTGCGTAATTTCTGTAATAGCAAATGAAATCGTTCACGTGTACGCTCCTCATTAAAAGAAAGGAATACACCGAAACGATCTTATTGGGCGTAAAAGAAGCTATTAGCGGAGGTTTGCCAATTACAGACGTATAAATGCGTTTTACGTCGCGAGAACCAGTTCGAAGGAATCGTAAAACGCATCTTAATAGCTCGCGGGATCTTCGATGTGTTGCCAAAAACAATTTTTACAAATGCTATTTCGGAAGAAGCATTTAGTATGCTCTGGACGCGTTCCAAGATAATTGACACATTTTTCGAGAATTTTTAGTTCTCTGGAGACGTAAATTGAGAATTAAATGAAAGTTTGGACCAGAGGATCGTAGACTTTAATAGAAACGTAAGAGATTGAGAAAATATTGAAGTTAAAAGTAACTTGAACTACTGAATTTTTACGAACGAGATATGACAAGTAACTTATTACAATCCATGACAAGCAACTTATCGATTGAACAAAAGAATCTATAAGAACATAAGCTTGTTTATAGTGCGTCTAATCCAGGAATAGTTGAGTATATAATAAACGAATTTTATATACAATTTTCTTTACAGAAATATACTCTAACGACACGTGGTACTTAAAATAGCTGAGTATTTTAGGATTTGTAATCTTGTATTTCCAAATTTCCAAGATATTAAGTTTGCAAAATATTGAAATTGTTAAATTACCAGATTCGCAAACTTTTACACTGCCAAGTCTCAAATATTTATTTAGATTTTACAAAATTCCAAAATTTGAATCTCTATAAATACTAAAATCTCTTCTACCGTCTCAAGACTGACAAATTCTACATTTTTGAATCATCAATATTTTAACATTTCCATGTTTATGCCTTCGATACGTTCGCTTCAACACATAACTACTTTCTCCTTCAAAATCACTTCTCCCTAACCTTCTCCACCCACAGTCTCCACCGAAAAGGAAATCGATTCATTTACAGAAGCCAATCACGGTAGCTCCACACCCATCACTCTTCTAACGTAAACAAAACGCGCGCAATACCATACGTAATCGACAACGTCTCTTTTCATCGTCCATAGTAATCGAGCAACCCATTTTGGACCACCCTGTAGCTCATTAATATTCAAAGTATACAAATACATACACCTAACCTGACATTTAACTGGCTGTGAAGGATTACACGAAGAATGAGATATCTGTGTGCGCATATCGCGAAGCGTGGGCGATCTTCAACAACAACCTGTCCACGGAACAATCACCAGCGGTCGATCCTCGATAACGCTTTGCCTCGAATACCGTGATTCACGCACTTGACACATACTCTGATCTTTCCACTCGGAGCAACGGTTTCCGCGTACTACTACTCTCGTACCTACTTTATTTGCCTTTGAAAATTCAATTTCTTTCTTTTCTTTTTTGTAACGAGGAATTGTTTGAAAAAGAGGTTAGGTTAGATTTGAATAAATTACGGTTTCGTATACCAATGCTTTCGTAGCTTCTTTATTTGCCTTTGAAAATTCATTCTCTTTCTTCTTTCATCGCGAAAAATTGTTTGAAAAGGAGGTTAGGTTATATTTGAATAAATTACGCTTTCCTATACTAGCATTTCCGCAGCTTCTGTATTTGCTTTTTGAAAATTTCATTTCTCTCTCCTTTTTCATAACAAATACTTGTTTGAAAAGGAGGTTAGGTTAGGTTTGAATATATTACGGTTTACTGTGCTGCTATTTTCATAGCTTCTGTGGCTGCCTTTGAAAATTTAATTTCTTTCGTCTTTCTGCAGGAAGAATTGTTAAAAAGGAAGTTAGGTTAGGTTAGATTAGGTTTAGGTAAGAATTATTAGTATGTAGGTTAGTTTTGTTAAAATGGAGATGGGGATAATTCGTGAATTTAAATCCAATTGTTAAGTTTTTATTTCCAGATGAAAGATAACTAGGGTATTTTTCTAGGGAATCTTTTCTTTTTTAAATTACTTTGATGGTATTTTTAACATCTGACAATTTTATTAAAAATGTATAAAATCCTGAAGTATTGTCACCATATTAAATATTAAATATAGATATATGTATTTTAGTTTTTCTAAATGTTTACTTTTGGAATTTGATCATGCTTGATGCTGCATTAAATTACTATTTGTGTAATGTGTAATTTGTAGTTTCCTGTAACTACCCTAGAAGGTTTTTCCCCTAGATTCAGGATTCTGATTGAAGAAAGTAGAACAGATTATAGACTTCTCTTCTCTAGATGAAGATGTAGAGGTTTGACGGTGAGGAGTGGCTAGATGGGACAAAACGCGATAAAAACAAGCACACGAGGCAATTCTACGCGCTGTTATGTACAAAATAGTTGAAAGGATGGGGGGCTGTATCGCGAAGATTCATCGAGCTCAGACGCGAATTAAATTCTTCGCTGTCAGGTTTGACAATCTTAGATAGAAGTAACCAGATAAACACTCGTTTTACTGTATCAACTTCCGAAGTCTTCGGATCTTAACAAAAATGTCTAAAAAATTATTGATCCTATCTATACGTGGTACTAAGTGATGAATTACGAATATATAAAGGTAAATATTAAAAGAGAATTTCTATAAAATAATCTCTTAAATATAATAATTACAAGATTTGGCAAAAATATATAGAATTAAATATTAGACAAAAACATTTATGAAACTCCTTTTCTATGTTTCACAGTCAAATGTAATTACACTTTTGTACATTTCTTAGGATACTTTATAATTCAGTGATGAATCGATAAAATTTACAAATTCTATATTGCAAATTTATGTAGATTATTTTAAAAATGTGTAAATAAAAATAAAGGACCCTGTTAGAAGGGCTATCGAAGAAAGAAACAAAGAAAGAAAAAAGGAAATGAAAACGATATGGGACGTCGAGAAAGTTGAAACACAGAAAAATAAGTAAACACACAATAGCTCGTTTTGTTCATCCATCCCTGATACGCTCGTATTAAACTGAATGACTGGCTTTGATCGAAAAGCCATGCGAGCTATGTGCGTTTTCTTCGCAGCGGGACGCGATTATCGCGATCGCCGAGGCGATTTCACTCGGCGCCCTGTTATGAAACGACCTATACGCTAAACGAGTGTATTTAGCCAACACGCTTTCTTTCTTTTCTCTCCCGTCTTATTACTTGGCATTGTCATTTAATATTCGAGGACAGCTTTTACAAGTACCTATACCCACAGCATTCACTGTTTATTATATAGAAAATTTAATCACATTGGAAAGATATTAATAGAATTTATTATTGGATATTACTATAAATTAACGTCAATCGTCAATGATGATTGATCATATAATTGAGATTTCTGCGCGAATCTACAATTTCTAGTGGGATACAGTTCGTCTGAAGTAACTTGCTTCTCAAGGACACTCTCCCCACCATCAGCAACTTTGCGAAGTTTACTCGCTTCCACCATTATCATAATCTCGCCAAGTTCTTCAACTGCTACTAGATACATTTTAAGTATGTATTCATACTAGAGATTTTAGTCGTGACAAAAGTGGTTTTTAAAGTAAACTTATTACACGATAGAGTATATTCTATTAAATAGCAGTTCTCTACAGAAACGTGTCACTGACTTTTCAGATTTTATCCTTGCGTCTTTGCATATTCCTTGGAAAGCAATACAAGTTCGAAATTTATAGTTTGAATTGTATTGTATGTACCTATTTTATTTTTCCATTTCTTTCGCTTCTCCTACGCTATTTTCTTCGATATATTGGAGATAAAAAGAGGATAAAAGCTGATCGTTCAGTTTTCAGAAATCATTATTCATTCCTCAAACAGATTCATACAAAAATTCCTAATTTTCGTTAACACATCGAAAAATCTTTCTGATGTTTCAAATAGGGAACAGATCATTATAAAATTCTTAGGTATAAAGATCATTTCAAAAATTTTCATATTAGAAAGCAAAGAAAAGATCGGTAAAAAGAATTCTCAACTTTCAAGTACGTTCTAAGAGATTTAATTTGCCTAAACTCTAATCTCCCCATTAAAAGTTAATTAGAGAAGACCAAACAGAATCCAATCATAAAGAAATTTCCTAACGTTCGAAAGTCTAACCTAAAAGTATCTAACAATCGAGACACCAACACACTCCCCCAAAAACTTTCGCCATTCACGAATTCCTGCGGCAGCCTCGATGTGGCCGGCGCATTACAACATGCTACTCGCGTAACAGGCGTGCCAACCCACGCAGTTGGGGCAGCCCATAAATCCCAGCGCGTGAATAAACGGGATCGCGCGACCGAACGTCGAAAAAAACACTCGCCACGTCGAAAATAACCAGATCCGAAAAGTAAAATGTACCGATCGCAACATCAAGAATCGCCAGCAATGTGCGACACTGGCGCACTTTACAATAACGCGCATTGTTTTGCGCAGGACTTACTCCCGCGCAAAATGTCTAGTTACATTCTAACATTTGATGCAATTCTACCAAAAGATCGATATTTGTGTTATATTTTCAAAGTTGCGGTCGAAGAATATGTTTTTTTTTTACTGTTAACTCCTTTTTCCTGCTATAAAAATAGTCAAACTTTGCCTTATTCATATTTTTCTCTAATTCTGCCATTTACAATAATTGTAATTATCAATTTAAAAATATTCATAATCTCGTTGTTGCGTAAAAGCCATATGTAATATAAAAAATTTACTCGGGCTATCATAACAGTTTTGAAACCCAAAATAGAATGAAACCTTGTTGAGTTTAGATATTTTGTTAGGGGTTTTTTACTCATTAAGGACCAACGTTGCGTTAGTCACAAAATTCCACGCATTTCATTCGTCATTTTTTCCCAATTAATTGACGCTACCGATTTCTGTTTTTTTAATATTGAGACCACGAAAAAATTCCATCTGAATTTTCCAATTTTGTGAATTTCGGGGAATATTACATTTAATAACGTCATGAAAAACGATTGCTTGGTCCTTAATAGTTTGATAGCCCTTATAAGAGAAAAAAAATTATACTCACTTTGACAATCGGCAACCGTGGGCGATCCTTGCGTGCACGTCCCGGGATTTCCGTTTCCACTGGTTGGCTGAACTGCTCCCAAGCTTCGATAACCCTCGTCAGATACTTCGCTGCAATTGTCCGAATGTTCTCCATCATGTGGTGACTTTGTGTAATGTGCATTCCCGGTCACATCTTTGCTGAAATTTTCCAAGACCGGCTCCTCTTTAATTGCTGGAGGACTCGGCGTTGGACTGCGACTACTGGAGTCCTCGCGACACTTATAGTTGTAAATTGTCGGCTCGTATTTCGGTGTGTCGTCTTTTTCTACTGTTCTACGCGCTACGCCACCCTCGACGACGTATCGTTTCGTGAATTCCTCTGTTAGGGGAACTTTCGTACGGATCTCTTGAGGATCCTTCTTTGCATCCTAGGGACAAATTTAGGGACTTTTTATCACAGATGTATCAAGTCCAACGATAACTTTATTTACGTTTTCTTAAAAGAGCATGTCAAGAGTTACTACTGTCATATAAAACTTGCACTAGTGTCAATGAATATATAACCAACCAACTATGTCCTGTTTAACGATTCTAAAACCCCTAAAACGTACCCCATCAGTTATCAATATCTGCAAATATCCATCAATATCCCCTAAATCTCTACCCCTTCCCATACTATACCCATAAATAATTCCACCCCAAACCTAACTCAAACCTTCCCTCTCTCAGATTCCCAAGGTAACCTAACCCAATACTAAATAACTCTCTCCATCTCTATCTGCAGTGGGTCCAAATGGAATTTTAGAATTGTATTACTAAATATGTGAAATAAGTGCTATTCTTGAGACACGTTTCATATATTTTTGCATATTATATGGATTCTATGTATTTTTATATCTTCAAATTTCCCATGAATATATAAAAATCCACAGTTTATTCGTCACCCACCTTAGATTCCTGATGCCTTCCATGATGAGTCGGCGAACGTGAATCTTCGTTCGAACTTCTGCCAGGCGAATCCACGTAAGATCCACCTTTTCCGTGTTCCAGCTTCGTCGTGGGGCTGTTTGGCCTTAGCTGAGTCTTCGGTGTTGGCGATCTCGATCGTTGCTTGCCAAAGTCTGGCTGATGACTAGGGCTACCCAAGAACTTCCTCTGTGGCGTTGGACTTCTCGATCGGTTGATCTTTCGTTGCTCCTCGCTGTTTGATTGTTGCTGTTGTTTGCCGGCAGGCTGGTGAGGCGTGGGCGATCGTGACCGATTGCTGGAAACGCTCTTGGCCGCGTGCAGCTGCGTCGATTGTTGCTGATTCTGCATCGTGCCTGCGCACGAACCGACGCTCGACGCCGAACTCCGTCGTGTTCTAGGAGGTGATCTGCGGATCAGTAGCCGAATTTTTTTTCGGATGCGTTAGGGGCAGGCGATTATGCTAGCTGGCCGTTTCTATACACACTATGTCATCTTTCCAACAAACTTTTGATATCTTTCAAGTTTCTGTTCTACGTATAAAAATTTGACGCTTTTGCGTTTAACAGTTTTCTCAGGTTCATGCTTTTTACAACGAATTTTGGTATTTTTTACAATTTTTCCAATTTAACGTCGGTACAGTGAAATTTGGAATTTTTGTATTTTCGCAAGTTTTCAAGGCCAACGCACACTTTGCCTGCCCCTCCATTACAAAATGGATGCCGCGTTTTCGGTTCACTTAACCTCTAATTTAATATTTCAAGAATCTTTAGAGGTTAGTTGTTAGAGATTAAGAAGATTAATAAAATAAGTGTAAAATATAATAAGTTAGAGTAGAAATAAAAGGAGTAAGGTCCACTGTGATAAGATACGGTGATTATATGAGTCACTCAGACATACTGATCAGCTTAACAAATTGAGAAATACAAAACAGAGATAGTACAATTATTTATGCTATCGTTTGCGATAAATTTATAAAAATAGGACATTTATTATTTTGAAATTTCAGATCTATCTACATTCATATGTACAAAGAGCGGGATCAGTTTGACTTACGAGAGATTTTGTAAAAAAAAATGAAATGTTTCGAATACTACAAGGAAATAATATCCAAAAAGAAAAAGAGCGATTATTGAAGATATAAAGCTGAAGGAAGTCCATTAAAAATTGCTGCTCGAGATTCTGAAGTTCTTTAAAATTCCAACGATTAAAGATCTCTTATCAAACACATTCAGATAAAAAGCAAATAAAAATAAATGTTTTCAAATATAATAAAAGCTCAGTTCATCGTCCACAAAACAAGCAGACCAGTCGGTGCTCGTTTAAATCCGAGATCGTTGGGGTTTCTAAGAGACGCACAACATAATTTTCTCGAGCAGCATCCTTTTATCGAGGAAGCGGCAGAAAATCTCGGCTCTAGAATGAATGACTGCAGACAGACAAATGACACGTTAGAGGCAGAAAATTACTCACCTTTCGTAATGCACCTGCGCGCTGCCAAGGTCGAACGACCCTCCAGCCTTTTGAATCAACTTCGCTGAGATCATCGAGCGATGCGCTGCAATAAAAGATAAATAATAAAATGGTGAAAACACGTAGTCTATGTGCACGGGTGTGTATAGTGTCGTGCATCGTGATTGTGATTGCACAATCGGTCACGATACACGTTTTTCGTCCGGTTTTCGCTGCATACTCGTTAAAGGATAATTGAAACGTCGCATCGTTTAGCGTTAATAGGCACCTGTAAGCACGGAGATTTCAATGCCTCGAGACGAAAAGTTGAGGATGGGCCGCTTGTGGATGAGAGTTGAGCGTGTTACGAGATAGAATACGTTGGAAAACGAATAGAAATATTATTCGTGTTTTTTCTCAGATTTTTTTTTAAAGTTTGGATCAAAAATTGAGAGGAGAATATTTGAGAAGCGTGGTTTTTGGCGAAATTACAGTAATTGGAAGTAGATAAAAGGAGGATAATTTGAATGAAATAATGAAAATAGAAGAGATAGGTGTGTAATTTACGTGTGTGACACAGCATAATTCCATAATAGAAGTATAGTAATTGAGAATTGAATCGAATTGGAATTTTTAGTAAAACTGTAATTTAATGAAATGAACATATCATTGGATGAAATATCATTTATCATCGAAGTTAAAGCTGCATTAAGCTATGAGTGGGTTTTATAATACAGTAAAAATATTATAATTGAAGGATTACAAGATCCATAAACTGTGCGTCGAATGATGCAAGCTTTTTTGTCAAAATTTAAATTTACTAAAGGAGGCGTATCAGAATGGAACGAAACATAATTTCCTATCAAAGCGAAGTTAAATTCTACTAAATCATCAATTTTATTACTCGGCAACATGTAATTTACGTATGACGTAATGGAACATCCAAATATAAAGTGACATATATCATAATTGAAGAGAGGTTAAAAGGACCATAATCTGCATCTTGTAACGACAGGAGTATTAAACTTTTTTTTTCCTTTTTCTTTTTTTTCTGGTAAAACTACGATTTAAGAAGAGTCGCATATCGTTCAAAGAAACATAACTTGTTAAATCGAATTAAAATCCCGTTAAACCATCAATCTTATTATTTTTTCTCTATCTGCAAAAAAAGAAACGCGTTAAATCATCGTGCTTCTTTGACAAACACAAATCATCTGACACTTTGTAAATTTGTAACCAAGAGAAAGAGAGAAAAAGAAAAGCAGGATGGTTCGCATACTCGTAACACGTAACAAAATCGAAAGTCTCCGATCATCATCTTTATTTTCAACGACAATGAGCTCATCCTTGTTTAAACTGTCACCTACGTCGCATATTTTTTATCTGTCTCAACGACTAGTACCTACAGGATTTACGGAAAAAATGCAGAGAGAAAAAAAGAAAGGAAAAAAGGAGAGAAAAAATTCGTGAGACGTATTGAAAGTTCACTTACAGGTCTTGCATCGGCACGGGTCGTGCTTGTCCAGATAATGGCTGAGGGTGTCCCAGCCGCCACCCACTCGCACCATAACGTGACTTCGAAGAATTCGCACGAAGATCAACACCTTCGTGTCTCCGATACGGTATTTCCCTTCGGAAACGCGGATCATGGGGAACTGCGTTGGACACGTGCACCTTTCCACCAAGTCTCGAACCTGAAGCATGAAAATAGGAAAATCTTGATTAAAAGGGTGTCGAAGAAAAATATTTTCAGACGAAGAATCTCTCGAAAGTTCGCTAAAGTTGAGAGAATTCGTCGAAATATAAAGATGTATACTTCTTTTGATACGTAATGTTTATTATTTAAATTGCGATGAAGAATATTTCTTTAAGCGTCTTTTATTGTTGTTAGAAAATTATACATTCATTGGATGAAATGGATTCCCATTTCCCGTAATTATTCAATTACGCACGAGTATGGTTTCATGGGAAAACGTGAATTGACGTCAAGACATTTTTATGGAATCTCGAACGATCGTTCCGAAAGATCTCGAAATACTCGGCTAATTAGATTGCGGACGTAATCAAACCGGCTGATATTTCACGTTTTCTTACAACACGTACTTCGACGTACGACAGATTTAGATTCTAATCTAAACTGCGATGTTTAGAGATACAAAAGCCTGGAAAACTTAACTAGATTAAACGCATAAATATCTGTCCACTATTCCCCTACAGCTAGAAGCCACGTGTAAAATGTTCATATCGAATGAAAGAATCTAATCTAATTCTGACATTTGTCCTCAATCCTATAAACTCCTGTCAGTCTAAGAAACACTAGACACTCTTGATCGCCATATATTTAATAGACTACATACTGCTGTCTTGTAACTAAATATTGCAAATCAGATCGAAACTCTAATTTGACAATTGCTCTCAATCTGCAACATCAAAAACTTTATGAGCCAAATTACACTCTAAGCACGCTGTATAATACAGACCTTAAGCGTCTGTTTCGTTGTAATATATTTAAAAATCGCGCCATGTTCTAACCGACGGCTAAAAAAAAAAAAAAAGAAAAAATTGGAAGGAACAGAATAAAAGAAAAAATACGAATCAACGTACTTTCCTTCCCGACTTATGTTCGTGCGCGATACCCATAAAAATTATCCGAATAACATGTTTAGACGAAACGATTCAATAACAGAAACAAAAGTGACATGGACGCCAGTTTCCGCCGGGCAACGTTGAGTTTCAGCGCCGCCACTATTCGCCTTTGGGTATATCTACGTTTTTGCTAGTATTCAAAGCAGCGAAGTGAAAGCAGGACTGCGCCCTATCTGTCCGTCCGTCAAACGCTCGCGGCTCCGTAAGATCCCTCCGAAGGATTCGAGTTCTATCGGCTCTTAACCGCTTGTTAATTTCGTTCTCGCCCGCCATGACACGAGCAACACGCACACACTTCCTTCTTTAATCTTTTTAGAATCTTTTTTTCTTTACAGAAGAGAAACGAGCCACTATTCGAGGAAATTATGCTTGAGAGAAAATCATGAGAACGTATTATTTCTGTGCTTAGGTATGGTGATCGTGTTTCACGCATTTAACGCTATTGATGCTAGCGCGTTGTATGGGTTCGATCACTTAACCTATCAAAAATTCCCTAGGCCAGTTTAGGGGACACTAAACATTGTCAATTGACATATAGTAACTCACGAGCAATTGCTTCTCTGCTGTAAACGAAAATTACAAGCAAACAATTTCTATCGAACCGAAAATTTGACTTGGTTTTGATACTTGTTTGGGATATTTAACTTGTAAGACGAGTTAACTCCTATCTTTTAATGCTCTATTTTATTCAAAGGCATTTCTATTTCAGTCAAAATTGACCACCACTACTTAGGGGTTGAGCGTGTACTTAAGGCTCAAAGTCTCAAATGCAAAAAAGACTATATGCAGCAAATTCTCATACTGCTGCTAACGTATAATACGGATGAGCCGTGCCTTTTCCAATTTCTTACAATCAACAAAAAAAGTTAGTAAATTTAAAGTAAAACACGTGGAATTAAGAAAACTGGTAAAAGTTCATCTACCAAGCTCGTTTCCCATGTTTCGAACTTCGTACATTCGAGTCTAAAAATACAGACAAAGTGAATTACAACGAGACCGCGAAAAAATTGGGAGAAAAGACTCGAACCAATTATCCGGAATCACTTGGGGAGACAAGCGCAGCTCCGTTATCCCAGTCCACGACTTTCTTCTCCCGGCGCATTAAGTCGCCTGTGTTATTGATTACGCTGTGTTATCGCGGCGGCGAATCGGCCGGGATAAATATATATCATTTACGTGCGAACACCCACGGGCGAGCTTTTGACAGCGGAACGGTGAAAATTATTTATCGCCGGATCGGCCGTATCCACATGGTTCAGGATTCTTGAGCGTGGTGGCGCTCGCGCCGCCAATTCAACCTTCCCCCTGCTGTTCTGTCTGCCAATGACATTTTTCCCCGAGAATGATTTACGCCTCGTTGTGTAAATGCTTGTCGCGACGATTTTCTGATATTCACGGCGAGCAACCCCTCGTGCAAATTTCTGCCGGGATAATCGATTGTGGTTAGACTGCAGATTTCTATGCAAACTCATGTTTTGGGGGATATTATCAAAAAAGTAGAATCTCGGAAAAAATTGTTTTACGATGGCAGACGAAAGGAAGTTTCTAAAATACGAAATATAAAGAGACATGATAATTTTACAGGATCCATCTAAATATAATAAGAGCAATGTATTGATATATAGCACGGAACAGATGCCGCTGTTACGGATATGACGAAATATTTGTAGTATAGCATAAACTATATGCAATAACATAACCCCAACCTAACCCCAATCGCATTTATTGAGATTGCTACAGGTTAGATTCTAGCGTATTAAGAGAGGAAGATGATAAGTAGAAAGTAGGATAAGTGAAGCGGTTTAAAAAAAAAAAGATATGTTAATGATAAGCTGGTTGAGAGGTTTGGGGAAAAAAGTATAAGAATATAGATATGGAACTAATTGTAAGCCAATGGTAAATATGTGACGGTATATAGGTTAAGTATAAGATAATGTATATAGATTAAGCGAAATAAAGATATATATGTTTAGTTGTAGTGTTAGATAACAGAAAGGATAGGTATATTTGGATTAGAAGCATAGATAGGTTAGAGTCTTCGGATATGTTTGTGCTCTAAGAGCTGGATATGGGAATGAATGACAATTAGATATTATATGTAAGCCAAGATCTTTTTCCAACCTACGAAGCAATAAAATAAATAAATACATATACATAAGTATATACGTACATATTATCATATGTATATATCATTACGTATATATACTCGTATATGTCCGTAATGTATCAATTCTAAACTATCATTTTGTAGGGGGCGTGGTCTGGAATGGTTAACCACTTTGAAACACGCGGTATAAAGTAAGAAGGATACGAACAGCAAATTGTACTTCATTTTTCGTGCAAATCGCTTACACTAAATTTTAACGACGCTATTGAGCTGTCTTATACAGAGTGTTTAAAGAGATAGCCTAAGAATTTATAGTATTAATTAAAATTACAGATACATCTGATGGGATCATTGTTCAAGCACAGATATCAGAAAAGTGAAGTACGATAATCGAGGAAAAGGAAACGATGGACGATAAATCATCGGCGCAAACAGTCGATTGGAATTCCTAAAGCGTACACGTTGTTCCTGTTGACGTGGTCACTTTGCGTCACGTCGTTTCTCGTTCCAAATATTTCATTTCACGCGGGCCATACAGGATGTGTCCACTCCATAGTAATTACCGGATTATGCTAATCCACGAAGGGACATCATATATGCTTCTAACGTTAACAAACAACATTTTGATCGAGCTAATAGTGTACTACAAATTGCAAAATCGATAGTAATCGATATTGGAGTTAATTGTTGTTAATTGTGTTTAAAATTGAATGAAATTTTTGGTTAAGCGAATTTTATTTGGATTCGTATGGCGACAGTGGTTTTAATTTTTAATAGCGTCGTTTGTGGCGTGGACGTTTCCTACTCTGCTTTTGCGACACACCAATTGTCTACGACTCGGTAACTTTCTAGGCTGTATGTTTTCTGCTTGGCAACATTCGTTTCAATCCGTCGTATGTAAAACAAGAAATCAATTTCTCAGTGTTTGTTAATTTATCTTAATTTGTTCGTTTATTAAGTATATTACTGTACCTTCTTAAATCGCCAGTCGCATAAAAATTATACTAACATGACGAATACGTCCACTTGCTTCAACAATTGAAAAACAGAATATGTAAGATAATTAAAAGCATTCTATAAAATTTTCCAAACTTTGGTACATCTATGAGTCTGATATTTGAAAAATATCCTTATCTCAAAATGTCCAATAACATATTCGTAAAAAGAAGTAATAAAATTCATTAATTAAGTTTAAAAAGGAAGTGTAAGAAGATTTTGGCTATGTTCAAGTGTCATTGACATCAAGACTGCGGTGATAGTTTCCACAATTTAGTCGGTACCTACATTGCGTTTCGTGTATCGCTTGGAACACACAGCGTGGCGCATTGCAGGTGAGCGGACAGGATGAATGGTTATGATGCTATAATGCAAGGCCGTCACGGGTTACGTAATAGAACCTAACCCAACGATACGGAACACGGTTCGTTATCGGGGCAATCGTTTGGAAATACGTAAGTATAGAAAGAGGAGCCTCGTGCTTGGCAAGCTTAATCATCCCCGAATTTGTCATACGAACACGCTAAATTGCTAGGCATTTAAGAATTCTGTGAAGCACTCTTAAATCCTACTTTCACAAATTAATTTAGGTTTCCATTCATAGATAAGGTAGATAAAAATTGAGCAATAGATGGTAAATTTATTTCTGTGGTGGTAACTTTCAATTATGAAATATTTTTGTTAATCATAGTAAGATAGAATTGAATATCAGAGATTTCTAGATATATAAAATATTTCTGAATGTATAAAAAATGTAATACACGAAATATAAGTATTAAATAATGGAAATATAGCAGTAGATATAATGAAATACGAAAAATCACCAAAATCCTAACCTTTCCGAGAATTTCTAAATCCTATTTCTCTATCTGTATCCTGTACTCGGATCAAAAGAGACTTATCAAAGAGAGAGCTCGCTCTAAATCATAAGCAGCCACTCGTCAATTTTATTAGAAAAAAAAACCACCTGTCAGGCAACCTGAAGAAACATAACCTACGTTCGAAATGCTTCAGAAATTAAAGACTACGCGTGAATTTTTTTTAGTTCCTTCTCTGGCCACGAGGGGGAAAATCTGACAAGCCTGCACATTAACTCTCTTGCGAGTTTTGTTCTTTGCTCTAGTCGGTCTTCCTTCAAAGGCGCATTAGTTTCTCAATTTTCACAAAGCTCTAGTTAAGATCATTGACATTGACAGCTTCCATCAGCAACGATCGATAGCTAATGGAAAAAATGCACGAATCCCGAGTTGTTATCGCAACAACTATACACCACGAGATCGCGTAAATTGTAATTATTGGCTATACGAGGAATTACCTGGTGCCATTACCGTCGATTTCAGCCTTCCGTTTTCTTGTGAAATCATTTTTTCTTTTTTGTCGACTCGTTGGATCGACTTTCCCTCGAATCGTGACGCAAATGGAAAATTTATCGAATCTGAAAATAATTTCTGGTGACTCTGTCTCGTCCTTTGTTTTAACTCTGTTTTAACCTCTCCGACTGCGATCACACGAATCTAATACATTAAAAATATAAATATTGTTGATCATTTCTGTTATTAAATATTACGAATATATAATTCTTTACAAATACAATTCTTCTTAATAAATATTATACTATTTTCACATAAATTTCTTTATATGAAAACTACAGAGCAAAAAGAGAAAATACGTGTTTTTGAAATATATGAAACGATCATAATTGCGACAATATTTTTTAACGTTTGAGGTACTAGCAGTTAAGAGGTAAAATTAATGAAATTTCAAATAAATTTCTAATACTTTGTAATGTAGTTTAGGTTCCTAACAATTTTAGCTTTATAAACATCATTAGCGTTTCTTATCGCTAATACGAAATATAATGAACATGTATTGTGTCGTAACAGGAAATGAAACGGGACGAAACAAATCGCGCGCTTTATACCGGAAGTGGAATAATTCCGCGAGTAAGGTGAAACGGCTGGCAGAAAAATCGGGGAATTAATCCGTTACTAGCGTGTGCGTAGGTGTTGAACGAGTTAACAAACTCTCCTTCCTTCGTTCTTTTCCTTTCTATTATACTAATATCTTCGCTACAAAATCGATTATTAATTATTACCATTATATTATATTATTTTTTTCGTAAGGTCGTAAAGATTTGGATGAATCCGAGTCTTCCTATTTCTCACCAAACTCAACTTTAACCTTTTCGTTCTTTCGACTGTTACCTCCAAGCGCCATAAAATCAATTTTTCTCTAATTAAGAAGGCTGTAAGTCACAAGGAGACTTCGTACGGCGACCATCATAAATATGGTAGGTGCACGAAAAAGACATTTCACGTAGAAAAGAACGCGAGGTCATGTGACCAGCCTGCAGACTTCAAAGGAAGGAAAGTTCCTTTTAAATTCCGGTGGGATTAGTTTTCCACGGCCGTTGTTATGTTAATGGACACGTCGACACGCGGAAGTACCATCGCGACAAGGATACGAAAGGTTGTCGAACAAACGAGCCTGCCATATTGGTCTCCATTCACCGATAATCATCGTAACACGTTTACGCGTGTAAAATCGTGGAAAATCTAGAGATCGTTAAACAAGAAAGACTTCAATTCTATTCCATTAAAGATTCGTCGCGGTTTCGTTACCTTTGCAAATATACCATGATGAATCGATCGCTCAAGGCCATCTAGAATTGATCATTCTTGTTTCATTATTTTATGATTTTGAACTATTCGCTTTCTCGTGGGACGCGACAGACGATAACTTTCGTTAAAATTCTTTCGACGATACTTACGAAATCGAAGATACTTCGTGGAATTCTGTAGGTTACTGCCGTACCAACCGAGTACAGTAGTCAAACGCCTCCTGCTTTAAATTTATTTCATCTTACGAACACGCTAATCCTCGACTAACGTAAAATATAAATAAAGTACATAAAGTATAAATATAAATAACCAAACTCACATAGCGTATAACGGGTATATTAATTCAAATCAAACCTCCCCAAATTTCCTATATTTCTCCTAAAATTATCCATATTTCTCTCGAACGAAAATCTTCCACCCAAAAAATGCCTACTTTAAACTCGTGCAAAATTAACATCGACATATAAAGATTGTCGACTTTCAATCTGTCAGACGCGTGTCCAAACATACACGAAACGCACACCCAAAAGGAAAGCGTAATGAAAAGAAAGGACGATATTGAACGTCAATTCTGACGAAGAGTGCATACTTGGCAGACGGACAAATGAATCTCTATCGTTACGTCACATCGACACGCGCCAGAAAGAAAAAAACTGTCCCCAACATTTATTAACACGGTGTATACACGGCGGAGAAAGTGACGGAACCTCCACGGTCGACATCTCGATCGCTATCTCGCCGCTATCGCCGGCAGCCGATCTTCCCATGATGATCGGGGGAGGCTCTCGTGGGAAGAGAGAAAGAGAGAGAGAAAGAGAAGGAACCGCGAGCGATGCTTAGTTCCGTGATTGCGATTCTTGATCATGAAAATGAGCGGCCGCTTCTTTTCCGGGGAGAGAACGAAAGTCCCGAAGGAATAGTCCGAACGACATCGATCATGTCGTTGCGAGTTTGTACTTACGTTTCGTTATAGCTGGCGTGAGATCGAGCGGCGTTCAAGGTCGATAGCGAGCACGGTTCCCCCACTACATAGCGCGGTTTCACTAATGGCTTTGGGCTTGGGTTGCGACGAAAGATAAAGAAGTATATGTGTATTATCGGTGATGTGGATGTTTTACTAGTGATTTATCAATCCTGAAATTTGCAAGCTTAGAAGGTTGGGGATTTAGGAAGAAGTTCTGTGTATTTAGGAACTTAGAAATTTAGAAGCCTGACAGTTTTGAAGCGTAGAAATTGAAGGATTTATGAAGCTAGAGATTTGGGAATATAGAAAGGTTTTAAATTTAGAAATTTGGAATTTCTGCGCATTCAAAAGTATAGAAATCTACGGACTTTGAAGTGTAGAAATTGAAGAATTTATGAAACTAGAGATTTGGGAATATAGACAGTTTGTAAATTTATAAATTTGGAATTTCTGTGCGTTTAGGGATTTACATATTTTTAAGGATTCGCAAGTCTAGAAATTTAGGGGTTTGGAAATGCAGAAATTTTACGATTTGGAAACATAGAAATTTAAATATTCGAGAATCTAGAAATTTAGAAATTTGAAGATTTGCGTTAGATTCTACAAAATTTTGCCCACCATAGTAGAAAATCTTGTCCCAAATATTAAGCGTTATACCGTCAATTGAAAATAATCCCAGCTTTGCAGACGTCTTTGTTCGACGTTTTCTCTAAAAGTTACTTAACGTCCTACTTCGTTAAAACACCGACCTATTTTTCAGGGATGGCACATTAAAGACGAGACCAGAGGCCGGTAAAAAAATCTTTGTTCCAGTTGAACGACGTGCACAAAGGAACTTTTATCCTCCTACATACACCGTTGGAATAAACTTTTAGATAAGAAAAGTACAATCTGGCCGCAGCTGCACCGAGAAAAGTACACTGCACGGATATCTGGCTTTTTCAGCTGCCCGTTTAGATCATTCTCGCTTTATCTTCTGCTTCTGATAAATACTCTCGACGTGCGACCATTTGTTCCATCAGCTGTTTACGTGTTTCATATGTCTCCGAACAAGTGACTGGACCTCTAGAATTATCTTTGAAATTGCCGAAGTGCTGAATGACATATATATTTAGAAATTTGTATTTTGTTAAACTGAGTATTGAATTGAAATTTAGCTAAAGTTTAATGCATCTGTATATATATCAAATTTGAATTTTTTTAGAAATTTACATAACTTTTAATATCTTTATTTAGTGTACAAGCGTATCGTTTGAAGAATCTTTTTCAATTTCAATGCGTAAGGAAAATTTGTAAATTTTCGTTCTATGTATCGTTGAGAGAACGAAAAGAACTCCTACCAGGGAAAAAAAGTAGCCTTTACAACGTCAAAAGCATAGAATTTCTACTTTCCTACTTATCATTTAAAAAAACTAGACTTTCTATTTATTTTCTCTAAAGATAGAGCTGACAAATAAATTAGAAAGACAACGAAAGCAGATTATCATAACGCGTAACGCGCAACACGCTTCTTTCTAAAACACCCAACATTCAAATTCCCAATCAAGTACAAAAGACACAATATCCCTAATAAAAGAGCACCCTAAACACCTCAGAAGAACTCGTCAGAAATCATCGAACCGTTTAACATCCCTTAGCCGTCTCCCGTCAACAACCACCAACCGCGAACCTCGTTATTAAATAAAAATCAATTACTTGTCTCTACCCATCCCAGGAAGATATCCTTTAATTAAGAAGCAACGATAACTGGAAGAGTAAAAAATGGCGGTTCGTTGCTCGTTTGCTGGCTCGTTCAACCCCTTCCTTCCGTTGATCCAGGCGAAGAAAGGCCCCGAAGGGAAGGTGGAACGCGAGCATGTTGAAAAAAGAACGGCGCTGCTTACTAATTAGGGCCGCGGCGCATTGATAAATCGGCCCGATTATTAAAAGTCGTACGAACGCGAAGGCGTGGCCCGCCCACACGACCCTTTTCTTTCTCGCCTCCTTCTTTTTGTTATCCATGGCCGGGTTGCGGTTTTTGCGGCTGGTAAAAATCGCGCGAGCGGAACGAACCGACGATCCTATTCGATTCTTCTTCTTCTTCTTATTCTTCTTCGTATGCTTCCTTTCTCTGTGAGGCGGTAAAAATTGAAAGTATACACGTGGAGATGGCTGCTTTGTCGATATCTCCAGACGATATGTTGCGACTGTACGACGAGCAGTTCGAATTGGGGTGGTTTCGTTCAGGAGGATATATAAAATGCAATATCTCTGGAAGCTTGGATTTAGTAATATATATTTATTTGAATTTTTCCAACCTTTTCCTACACATGTTTCGTTTTTTTCATTGTATTTTCAATTTCGCTGTACTTCTTTTTTATTATTTCTTTGTGATTCACGTCTTCCGCCTTTCTATTACGTGCCCATTTACGATATCTTGGTTTGTCTCATCTTACCATAAAATCTGTTTTCCTACCCTTATAATCTTGCCAAGTTGAAATTAGAATGAAAAGTGAAACTTCACACAGATCATACGGAATTCAACTTGAACTTACATTTATTAAACATAAAAATATACGGATCATAATCATATGGTATATCTGTACTAATTCTAATTCGACTCTCTTCTATTTTAATTATTATGTCGTCCGAAAAGTTTCTTTCGTTTTATAAGGAAATAATGTATGCACAGCATTTTTCGTTTTATATTATTTTCACTATCACTATCAAAATAAGATCACAACGTTCGAGAGATTAAGTTACATTTTTGTATAGAGATGCATCGTTGTAAACGACGTGTCTGGAAAAGAAAGACACTTTTCGGACAACCTAATATATTTAATATTCTAATATAACTTTATATATATATCACTGTACATGTATTTTCTACTCTTGTGGCCTAAATATTATCACAAAATTTTATGACTTATAATATAATATTATGTAATAATAAATTATAATATATATTACAATGTTATAACTGTAACCTCATCAACTTTTACGCCCTTTCCCATGGTTCAACCAACTTCTAATAATATTTATTATTATGTATATATTTCCTATAATTTAGAAGCTTCCGAGGGTTTAATGATATTCCAATCTTCAGAATGGTTAAAAAAAGTTTCCATGTCGAGGAAAATTTCCTGCGATTATCCTGACATTCTAAATCAAATTCTAAACCAGCAAAAGGTTTGATATATTGTTTAAAAAAAATGATATAAATCGTAAAATATCGAAGAATATAAAAGTTTGATATTTTACCATCTACGATCTTGTTTATTCGAAACGAAAACAAGAACAACGAGTGAGATTGACTACACCAGACATCGAATAGAATTCGCTAGAGCAGACGACGATTTTATTAAACGATTATTTATGATGTTGTTGAAATGAAAACCGAATAATGATTAACATTGACTAGACCAGACATGGAATAAAATTTGCTAGGGCAGACAACGATTTCATTAATCGAAGAGAAGAAATATAATGAAACGTCTGTTGTGTCACGTGCACGTCCGAGCTCTTCAACAGAATCTCGACTTCTTTTTCCGTGAAACACCATGTCAACGCAGTGGAATTGCGTGAAAAACATTGCCAAGTACTTGTCCGTGCATTCCTCTCGATGATTGCCGATCGATCGATTCCGTACAATGGGACTCGTTCGTGCAACCTCGCCTACCACGCTATGTGTTGCGATGGAGAGTAGCAAGAGTTAATTAATACGATTTCTAGACGACATTTCTACCAAAGCAACCATTCACGAAACATTCAATTTTATCGCAACTTTATTAAAAGATATTATTGTAAAGAATTAATCTGTTCGTTTGACATGGCTTGGTGATTTTCCTTCGTTTTAAGTGTTTAATAGCTTTTTAATTGAAACAACATTTATGGTATTATTTATGGTATTATTTATAGTATGGTTTTTTTTAAACAATGAACACGTGTCAAGACAACGAAACAAATTAATCTGTGATAAAATATTTGAAAATATTAGTCCGTGCGTGCTGAAGTAACTTGGTAATTTTTGTTTAATTTAAATGTTCGATTAAAGCAATATTAATATTTAATAATAATGATAATAAAATTAATTAAATTATCATAATGCTTTATAAAATTAACGTATCTTGTTTACAATGTATCCGTCTTTGTAACAATATTTCTCTAAGAAACTTGCAATACCATTTGTTTAATAAATTTCTAAGAAACTTAATATTGATTTTAAAAGTCCTTCTGTTGAAAAAAGAATATAGTGATTTACGTGATATCATGAAAAGAAGTTCACGGAATAATAAAGTAGATATTTCCGAGTATTATAGTTTCGAAATTGGTATTCTCAAAAAGGAGTAATTCGTGTATATTTTATTTTCCAAAGATCACGGTCTTCTCTTTGCGCATCTTCCATTTAAAATTATCTCTTCTACTTGTTTCCTCGGAAAACCCATTCGAAATATTCTGTGTAACGAAATATCTGCGCTTTTCATCGAATTATTTGCTTATTTCGCAAATATTCGATGTCTAAAAATAAACAATCGTAATCAGTGGTACATATTTTGATCTCTGATAAGTTAACATAAGTCTACACTTTCGTGCTTAAATTTGATCAAATAAGAGTCATAAATTTACGCAAACGTACCTTTGTTTTTAATTCTTTCTCGACTACATAGATGCACATATAACTATACAACTGGTTTTATAATTTCACGAACAATATTTATTTTTCTATTCTTTTTTAATAAAAAAAAGGAAAAGAAAAATACAACAGTAGGACTACAAAAAAAAAACACACTAAAAAGACATTGCACTATGTAATCTTTTCAGGGTTTTCCGCGAACGGCATGGTCAATGGATAATAATTATAGCCACGATAGCCGATGCAAATCACAGGAAAATATCCAGTACACATACCGGTTTTATAATCGATTGATTTTAAAGGCGAGCCGCTGCTCATGGATATCTGTATAATTACTAATTAGTCGATAATTGTAAACGTTGGACAGGCAAAAAACACGCGTAGTTAACAAATGACTACTAAGGTGGAATTGTAGACGATGGTAACATAAAAACTTTATCGGTTCCATTAGTATAATGTTCATAAAAGTATACTAAAAATATTTTCTTAGTCGATAAGATACTTCTATACATTTTTAGTTATCAATTACGAATCAATGACTCGATGATTGGCTTCTCACGTAAATTACGTATTTTTATTTTATTTATTAATTCTTATGTTCTTTTAATTCAAATGACACGACAAAAATTAGGAGATTTTGTTTGAAGTAGATGCGAAGTACACGTGAAATTTGTGAAGATTTTTGGGCGATCGAAAATCCTATAAGAAGGAAAATTTGGAAAATGTGTCTGTTGAACTCGTGAAGATCTTTCGTTCTTCTTTTCACCTTTGAATTCTTTATTTATTGTCGGAGTTACTGTAATTTTACGACCACTCTGGCTTACATGTTCTCAAAGGTTTCTAGAAAACTGTAAGACACAAACTGTGAGACGTGCGTGTTTCGACCAAGTTTCTTTCCACAAGATTCCCCGAATTCTGCACCCACGCGTACATTCAGGAATCGTAAACAAAGTTTCGACGGGAAATTTCTTATACAAAATTCCGGGCTCAGACTTCTTTAAGAATGTAAGACCGTGCGTTCTCAAACCTAAAGTGGAAATCTCTTAGTTCGAAAGTACGCAACCTTCTTGCAATTTTCAGTACCCGAGTCCTCCAATATATTTAACGTGTTGCTCTCTAGAAGTCTGAGTCTCTCTAGAAATTTATTTTTAATGATCACCATTTTCATGCATAGGTGAAATAATCCGTACAACTGTTTAACGTCCCAAAAGTTACGGTAAGAAGATTTCAATATACATTTCAAATCGAATTTGACAGATTTGTAATGTTATAATTAATAAGAGTTTTAAAAACTTACTCTCAAAAAATCCCAGTCACAGGCAGACAGAAGAGGCAACAACAGAAAATTGATCGACCAAATATTCTTCTTTTTAATTAATTTAGTATTAGAGAAATCTACCACAAATGTCACTCATAAATAGTAAATAAAAAATTACGAAACGATCGTAACAGACCACAAAAGACGATGATAAGGAAAAATATGAAAGAAATTTCAGTCTAACAAAGATAAGAAAAAAATGTAAAAAGAAATCGCTGGAATATTCTTCTTTTTAATTAGTTTTATATTAGAACAATCTAATATAAAAAAAAGAAAAAGGAAGACCCACCCTTTTCCAATTGTACGAATCTAAAAAAATATCACACAAGTCACCTACGACTGTTAAATAAAAAGCACGTTTCCAAACGTGCTTTTATTATTCTTCCTACTTCCTTGCCAAGCGTATCTGCTCGCTGGAGTTCCAAAAGAACAGGAAAGACGACAATAGGAAGAAATATGGAAGAAATTTTGGCGTAAAAAGGAAGAAAATAAGGTGAAAGCAAGTCGGTCGGTGGAATATTCTTACTTTCGTGGTTTCCGATTTGCAGCTGGTATCGGATGGCGTGGAGGACAGGTGAATTCCCGCAAACACAACGCCCCGCGGCGCAGGTTTTATGGCGGAGGGCAGCGTCGCGGCGCCGGCGTCTCTGCAATCAATACGTCGCGGCGCAACGTTCCGCGTGCTCCAACCTCAGCTGTTCGCTCTCTTCGCGTACGCCCTAACTCCTAGATCGTCTTATTTCCGTTTCCTCCACTCTGAGATGTCCAATTTGCCCGATTCTCGAATTTATCGAGACATCCAGACGCTCAACATGCGTCCAGACAGTAACAACGTTGGAATTTGATCGTAAACAAGGTACAGTGGAATTTGTTAACGCGTTTATTAAAAAGAATTTTTATGCAATTTTGCATTTTCTCTAATATAACTGGACAGAGTTTGTGTTCTTATTTTTCCTCTTATTTAACATCTTTCCATTATATTGTTATAAACATAAGGCTAAGTATAAACGAGCAATTAAATAATTTAGTGTATAAAAACAACATAAAAAGAGAAATAAATAATTTTGTATATGAGAAAAGTGCAGAGAGAAAGAGAGAGAGAGAGAGAGAGAGAGATAAAGAAATAAATAATTTAAAGAACTACAATGTTTGAATACTGCAATAGCAACAATATAGTAACCTACTGAAGAGAAAATTTAATTTTGTTGAACCACCTATGTCATTAGGTAGCAATAGCAAAATCCGCAATCACTTAGTTGCCAACTCAATACTTATTCAGTTGCTATTTAAAATCACATATTTATCATGTTGCTTGATATTTTTAGCGCAAATGCCAGGCAGAAAAAGGGGACCATTGCTTTTCAACGCTACTGTATAAGATCCAATGTACTCGCATATTCCGTTTAACATTCAGCAGTAGCTAGCAATGATAATTCTTAAAAAATTTGACTAAAAATAAATTACCATCTCATCAGCGCGCTTTTTAGAAATCGAAACATTGTATGTTAAATCGCGTATGAGAGTGGAAAGCCAATGAGAAAGGTGAATTTCAATGATGCGAACCTAAAGTGCCATTTGTCACGCCCTTTATTGAGAACTGTCATTCGCTTGATAAACAAGATATTTCACATCACCTTTTTATCGTGGCCGAATCGTGATTCGAATTGAATCGCGTGTGTAAGCTCTCGAGCCTTAAAAATATCTGTCGGAACAATCGAATAAACATTTCTCGAGACGTCGCCTCGAATGATGATAAACCTTCTTCGGTTGAAGACGAAACCCGCGAACACAGGTTGCACGCTGTACATTCTCAATTTAGCCGATACGATTCCCTTTCATAGAGATTTGACAAGATCCACGTTGTTTTAATCGTATCTTTCGAATTTATTTATTTATTCGTTCAACTTCCATTTACGTTAGATTTAATGGAATTTCATTAAAATTATTCGTAGATTAATGTCAACGGAACTCAATTTTACCCATTTAATTCGTCGAAATGTTGGAAACGAAAAGTAAAATAAAGAATGGAGAAATTGGTTGATGTAACGAATACGATAGAAGAAGAATATAAAAGGTTAAAAGAGTATGATGAAACATTGTGGAATAAAAGTGAGAAATGAATACAAAGTAGGGCGAGAAATAAAACGTGATATCTCAAAAGGAAATTTAAATTCTATTTCCATTAAATTTTTCTCGCTCATAACCCACAGAATATTCATAAATATTCATAAATTTCTTCAGAATCAAAAGAGAGAAATAGCACGGCATATGAATGGAGGTAAAGTGAGACAGAAAATAAAATACGAGCGTATAGTGGTACGATGATTGATAACCAGCTATTCTGATAAAATTAGTTTTATACGAATTTTGGAGAAAAATTTTCTAAAAATACACAAAAAGAGGAAAAAATAAACGAAGCACACGAAAGCAACCCCAATGACTACCATCGTCAAAAACATCATTCCAATCAACGTAACATCGTTTTACACTCGGCTAGAGCAAAGCGAATCATTCGTTTCACGGACGAAGTTTCGACAAATTTCGAACTGGATGCAGTTTTCCAGTGGACGATCGCGACTTACGCTGTGAAATCTGATTTCTGGTCAGCGCACCCTCGATGCCACGGTTCAGGTCGGCGATCAAAGCTGTTTAGAAGCTCTTCGAGTGCACTTTATTGGAATAACCTAGATGTTGACGATCGAACGGTGCGCGAAAGGTGGCAACCACGTCGATTCCGCTTCAGGACCCTCGTGAAGCCTCGAGGGGACACGGGACACAGGGGGTTACCCGGTTTGTCTGTCACGATTTTTCTTTTAACTCGAGTGTTCGTTGAGGGAAAGTCGAGAATGGGGGTTCTGGGGCGAAACGCGGCAAAAAATTCTTGTGGGGTTGAAATTTGTCGAATGAATGAATCTCTCGTATTTTCTAAGTATCTTTTTCTCGGTAATGAGAACATGGTCTAATTGAGGCCGTTTTATTCAAAGTGTTATAAAAAATGGTTCTTTGACTTCACGAACATTCAATACGAACTGTAACTTCTTATTCAGAATTTCAGTTTTCATTTACGAATATTAAATACAAATAGCGTAGAATATCTCTGTATTTCTTCCTCCGTTTCTCTTCTTAGCAGTTGCCTACAGCTTTAATCTATGAACATCCGAGGCTAAGGTATGACACCCTATTGCTAAAATAAGCCCATCTATTCTTCTCGACGAAATCCATTATCTTTCATTATGGATAATCTTGCGCTAATCTGGCAATACGTTTATAGCTGTATTGTCTGACAAAGTCTATGAACATCTACCACCAAGATTTGCAATCCTTCTGCTGAAAAAGACTTGTGTTTGTCTTCTCAAGCTAAACTTTCAATGTTCTGTAAAGCGAATCCGATACTTTTCTAATCTAAAGCTAATACTTTCCTCTTTGAACAATCTACGTACCAACGAATCCAACAACACACCATTAAAGTGCAACGAAAAGCAGCCGCGTGACTCAAGCCGCACAGAGGCCAGGGAACCGAATGCTGGCACGGCGAACGTGTGTGTCTCTGGCTGGTTGAAAGTCGCCGATAAACACTGGATTAGCTAAGACTCAGACCGCAGCCAGACCTTGCACGGCTCGGTAGCCTTTTCTCTCCGCGCTATCTCGGGCTAATTGCACGTAATAACTAACACGCCTGGACTCGAGACTTCAATGCTATTTATGGTAGTTTCTCGTGGACAGGCTAGCGGGATCAAAGGGGACGCGTACATGTTTCTTCATTTTCTTCTTTTAACTTCTTTTTAACGAAATACGAGCTTATTGTTTCCTCCGTTTTGTACCACTTTTATAATGTTCTTTACGAAACTCTCTGATGGCTCGCAATGGCTCGGGATGGCTTTCGTGTCTCTTAGCGCACTTGTTGATCACATTATTTTAATAAAGAATTGAATGAATCAAGATGATTTTCCTGTTATGCTATCTGTTCCCTAACACGTGGCACCTGCTGCTTCAGGAATGGACAGGGAACACAAAAGTGTAGTGAAAAAAGTTCATGTAAATGTGTCTTCTATCTGACCTTTTTTCAAAGTTATGGTCACTTATGTGTCTCGATAATCTTTGTAAGCAATTGCTTATCTTTGTAGATGTTCGAAATGGCTACCCTTGGTCTGTATCATTCGAAATTGTTTGACACGACGACTGTAGGTTTGCATAGAAATCGAGGATGGTCATTTCGAGCACCTTCTATGAAGATAAGCTGTCATGGATTATCATAACACAAAAGTGACTATAACTTTGAAACAGGGTCAAATACGACACATGCTTGTATGAAGTTTTTTCATTGATTTTGTGTCCCATATCGACTTCTAAAGTGGCTCGTCTTATGAAATACCCTGTACATTAAAATTTCTTCCTCTTCTCATAATTCGCGATAGTTAACCCTACTACGATCGTCGAATTTTTACAGTTTGGCCAACAAAACAAGTTCCTGATATTTTAAGAAGATGTTTAACACACGATCGAAACGAGAAAACAATTGTTTCATTCGAGATGGTACGTAATATCGGAAAAATAGGTTTGAGTCAAAAGAATGACCGGAAGAACGCAACTTCGACATTACGAAGCTCTTCTCATACTTATTTCTTCCCCTTTTCGCCTCATCGTGATAGGTTATGTTAAACGAACGGGAGAAAGAACGAGTAAATGTCGAAGAAGAAGAAGGAAAATGGAGTGGAGAGAATAGAGGAGGGAAAGAATTCTTCAATTTCTTCTCTCGATCGTGTCACGAACCGTCCCCTTGCTTCGCCGGAGTAATTAACGGCCAGCAATGACGAGAGCGCTCGCCGCCTTGGGCATGGGTTAGCGCGAACGACCTAGATTCGCCTCCATATTGCGAATACGTCGACCACTCGACCATCCACGGGGCTTTTTCAGATTGCGTGAGAATTGCTTTTCACGACTGTTGTTCGATTGATGGGAAGCTGTGATTTGTGGTTGCTTGGTGATCATTGAACTAATCTAGGGAATTTTGAGGTTACGTTACCTCGACGTTCAGAAAATGTTCTCTGTTGAAATTTGCATATTATGCTGGTTTAGTAAATCAGTAGACCGCGGTTTTTTATGCACGCGTGTTATGCACAGATGTACAGAATGCATTTAATTTAATTATCGAAATATATGTAGAATGAATAATAATTACAGTCTTCCGAATTATGGATGAGAATTGAAAGTTACTAGACCAGTTTCTCAACTCTAAGTACTTACAAGTAAACTTCAATGTAGCTACATTTCATCGCGTCAAAGTTAGTCAAGAATTCCTGGACTCGCAGATTATTCCAGAACTTGTTACTCGCGTTAAATCGATATCGCTTAAACTCTTAATTAGATGGGAACGATAAATGGCAATTTCAAATACTCGGAACGAGTGCGACGCGCAATAATACACAAGGATTTCGGTGAAAGCATTAGCTCTTTTTTTCGATGACTAATCACAGCAAATACGATTCATATTTACGATAAAACGTGTCGAGATATACGAATATAGAGCATGGCCGCTAACTTTAGACGCCATGGAAGATATGCTCCAAATGAATCATACGAATTTTCAGAAACGTCGGATTCGTCATTGTTAACAACGGCTACTCGGAACGACATTCTTGCTATTTCATTATATTTAGAAAATTGTAGACGGGAAATCCTCGTATGTTTGACGAGCAAATGAAGTAGTTGTACACATTTTGAGGTTATGTTATGAATCAATCAGTTGTGTGAACACGATCCGTCGTTTCCTGTACGATAACGTTTTCAAACTGTCCTCTTGTAGCGTGTAATGTATATTTATGTAATTTTCGCCAGCCATATTTGTAAACGTTGGACATACATGTACCTATAGGAAGTTTCATAAGTAGTGTACGATCAAAAGATAGCGGAATATCGTAGAACGATTTTTATCAATGAAATTACGATAGTTTCGAATTAGTTTCTATTTTTACAACTACTAAACATATGTACGTACTTTCGACAAAAATAATACTGAATTTTATTGAAGCAAGAATATATTATTGTGATATGTATATCTATTTTCATCATGTCGCTTCGATCGTAATTATTTAGCGGAAGGAAATGAAAAAATCGAACGATGTTACAAGAAAATCAGTAATTTTTATAAAATTATCGATCGAAGTTATATTGACATTTTTTTATAAAATAGATAATATCCATCGCTCTCGTCGAATATAATTCAGTTACGTAAAATGAAAATGAAAATGAAAATTTTCATACCATTTATCTTTTCAACTCTTTTTCGCCTGCCACTATGTACGTAATTATATTTAGGTACACATTAAAGGTCGACGATTTTAACGATTGAATTGAGTATGGACGCTCTAACAGAATAACGTTCGTTTTATTAAAGTACCACGCTACTATATTTCATTGCCTTGCATTCACGCATTTTAGTGTACATTCGAATCTGTTAGTGAAGGAAAAAATGTGTTCAGCATCGACGAGAGCAAATATTTACGGAAACGTATTAAAAAACATGGAAACGAGAGGCTACAGGTATCCGAGAACACGTATGCTTGCACACGTTCTCACTTATCGTCAGAAATGAAGCGTAGGCCAAATATCCGCAGAAAAATATGGGGATGTCGAGGAAATATTTTCTCTCCGATAATGAAACGTTTTTTTGATAAGAGGCGGATTTCAAAATCGGTCAAGCTTTTATCGTTAACGAATATATGAATAGATAATGACCAACCGGAGTCTCGACATATCTATAATGATAGCGAAGGATCATTAGTAGCCAGAAACCAGGGCAAACTGTCTATTTTTGGAATAATAAGGTTGTACGTATTATTTGCTGTTAAAATACGGTTCTCTGAAGAACATAATAAATAAAGACGAAAAAAGAATTCTGTCAAGAAAGAAAACTATATAATTGTATATAATATGACGCGGCTGTTCTAAGGATCACTATCCATCTAGTAGAACAAACCCAAATTTTCCAGACCAAGAATTCGAGTTAAATCATGTACCCTAATCACTGAGAATAAAGATATCGTCACTTTAATTCCATGGCCGCTTAAACTGTAACATCATTCTGCACTTATTTTGCATAAGAATAGATGGAAAACGTCATTTTGCGAGAAATAACATCTTTCATAAAAGATATTCTCATGAAGGGTAATACCACTATAAACTCAGACTTTTCTAAAAATTACAATGACTGTTCTACTTTGAATATTTCATACATTATACGCATTCTATCCATCTTCGCATCTTTAAACTTTACATAAATAACAATTAGTTACAATAATAAAAAAAGTAACAATTATAATTTCAACGGCACTATGGAGCCAATCTTTTTGCCGATCGACCGACCGATCTAAAATTCCCAATAACTTTCACTTAAACTAAAACTCGATAAGGAAACGATTAAATAACGAGGATCGTTATTCCTTTGCGAAGGAACAGCTAAGAAGAGGAAAGGGAGAAAACGCTTTCTCTTTTCCTTCGTTCTATCGAGCAACCCTCGGGCCACTTTGTGCAGTCGATATCCTCGAGGAGAAAGGAGAGCTTCGTCCTTCGTAGGAAACTTAAGGACTTTGCGCTTGAACTTGATACGAAATGGGCTAAAAGCGATCAATACGAGCTTTCGGCGCTTGCGAGGCAAAGCTCCGGCTGGCATGGCCAGCAGAAACCACCCTGCAAGCTCGCTACGATCCACCATGCTTGTTATCAGCATGGGAATCGCCATAGGCAGCCGCGAATAACGTCTAGACCGGAAGTGAGCAAAACTTCAATTTACTACAATGGCATTCGACATCTAAATTTTGAGACGGGAATTTTTCTAAAGAAACTTTCACCTTTTAAAGGAAGGAGAATCTGTGAATATGAAATAAAAGTATTGAAACGTGACAGTGAGTTTAGGAAGTTAAGTTTGTTCAAAGAAATAGCTGTAATTTTTGTTTGATGATACGTTTAAAGATATACATACGATGGTATTTGAAACTTGGACTTTTTCAAAGAAGAATTTACCTTTTTAAAGAAAGAAGAATTCTTGTGTAGGAAACGAGGAGAATATGACAGAAACTACAGTTAAGTGTTTAAATGTGAAATATGAGAAATTAAGTGGTTGGTTACTTGTCTTGGTTACTTATTCGAAATTTACAGTGCAAATAGGTTGATAATTCTAACTTACTAATAGCAATAAACTACGAATAGTAATTTAGCTTGTCAGATAAGTGCAGGTTCTTTCCTTAGATAAGGCACTTCAAAAGATAAGAGTTTCTAGACTTAGACAAGATAATAATCAAGGATGAAGCATAAATAAGATATTCGTCATATTCGAGGAACTATTGTAATTGTAACAATACATGAATGAAGATTTTTATGATTTCGTTGTTTGAATTCTTTGAAATAATTCTAAAACATTATGTGTATCGAATTATCGAACTATGCAGAATTATTGATCAAGTACCACATATAACTACGATATTCATAAGAAACTACCATTTCAATTACAGAGACAAGTGAATGGAGGAAATATTGATGTTTGTTAAGAGAATATTCATCGATGCCTAAAAACAACAATAAATCAGATATTTATAAGGAACTATTCTATTGGCAACTAATGACAAAATTCGCAATCACTTGGTTGCCAACCTAATAATTATGGTAAAATATCAAGAAAGAAGATTTTTATGAGAAAATCAGTAAAATTTTTTAAGCAATTTTACGACGAACAAATTGAAACACTCTCTACGCTAAACTTTATTTGATTTATGACTATTCATTTGACAATTACACAATCTTTAAGCTAAGTGTAAGAGCCCAACGTGTTGTTCCGTGATCACAGAACTCCAGCTTGGGCTGTCCCAATGATTCACCATAAACAGGACCAACGCAGCGTGTTTTACCGTGTTCAGATTAGACAAGCACGCTTGTCAGCCTTTCCCTAATCGATACTCCACTAGAGTACTCGGCGTTTTTCGCATTTAATGCTGTCTTCGGCGTAATTCGCGACTTAAGAATACGTTCGCGTAACATAGTTCGATAAGATCGAACTAAATTTTCTGAACGGATGATACACGCGTCTTTTATATTCTCTAAAAATCATTAACATGGTATTCAAATTATTTATAATATTTTTAATATATTGGTACATATTATATAATTATGAAAGATAACGTGCTGCTTTTTTAACACAATTTCATATCAATTTTGGATCTCGAACTTTTACGGCGATGAGATATTTTGATGTCAGCTTTTTGGGATAATCCATCGCGTTTCCATTTTACATTTGCACTTGGCATTTACAATTTGGGCAATGTAACACGGTTTCAGGTTTCCCTCGACGTAGACAGTGTGTACGAAACGTCGACCCAAAATGCAAATGCCAAGTGCAAATGCAAAATCCAGACGCGATCGTTCATATAAATTATATGAGATAAAATTTCTAGAATTTCCGAATGTCCTATAAATTAAATTTTTATCTTAAGGGAATAGTGCTGTTAAAATAATATTACTTAATTATAAAAATAGTATAAATAATAATAATAATAAAGTATGGTATTTCTTATAATACTTACTAAGTAAAATAATTTTCTACCGAGGTTCTAATTTCTTAATTATATTTTCGAAAATATGAATTTGCACAAAAATTGGCGGCCTAATTACAATATTCTATTTTATCTTAGCTCTAAGAAATAATCCATCCAATATTTAATTCTGTTTAAATCTTAAAACAAAAGAGAAGTGACAAAGATCAAGTCCGAGTGTTTGAATATAAAATTTCGAAACGAGATCGTGAATCATTTATACTTAAACGATTTATCCAACGGGGCAGCTAATTTTTTTGCGATCGCTCCCACTTCCACTTAACTCTTTAACGAATCAATAAAGTCGTTAGCTTTAAATTATAGCCAATTATCGAGTCTACAGAGGAATAAAATTCCATCGTAGAAACGATACACATACGGCATTCTGCGTGATTATAGGGTTACGTAAGCACTCTTGTTTACGCGACCGTTAATACTATTAAAAGTTCTTGCTCTTGTTTCATCCGGCAATAACAAGCTATCGATGATGTCTTCTCATTTTCGCTCGCGATACTTCTACAACCTCGTATAATTATGACACATTTCTATCGAAAATCTAAACTGTCGAAAATTCCATTTAATTACTGCGTATCTTCGATTCAAAATACCAAAGTACTTTTAACAAAGTTTATTGCAATACAATAAGATATTTGGGTGAAAATATAATAAAACGTGCAAGCATATTTGCAAGACAGCTATGGCACGGTACTTGGCAAAAGAAGGTATATGAGGCAGGTCAAAGTCTTATGGTTAGAGCAAAATTTCATAATATGTACGAACGGAATAAATATTGAAAGAAAGAAGAAGAGAGAATGCGCGAGATATGTCAAAGGAATATGGAGAATGTTAAACACCAGATGGAAGAATGGGGGCAAAGACGTGGAAAGAATTAAAATATAAGTATTGAAAAAATGTTGCAGGATAGAAGGATGGTAGAAGTATTAGAATGGCTTAGGGACATAAAAAACGAAATAACTAAAAAGAGACGAGGGATGGATACCAAAGAATAGATATATGCAATAGAACTGTTAATAGAGGGTAAGAAATGTATAGTGTTAATTGTATGATTGTTATGGAGTAAAAAGGATGGAAAGGGGTAAACGTAGAAAGATTAGAATGTGTTACTGAGATACGTGTGTATGGTAATTAAAAAGAAATTGGAAACCAAGCCCGATATTTTGACCGCGAGGACGAGATTAAAGAAGTACATATGTACAAGGTAGTCGCACTACTATTTCGCTGCGTTTTTCTCGTAAACGATAAGCATAAGAAAGAAACCAAAGAGGAAAAAGATGAATAGTTTAAGATGAACTATACATTCGGAATAATTTCTTTTTCACAAGTGCAAAAATATATTTGCATGACCGATATATGCAAAAAGAAAGGGAAGCTTTTCTACTGAAAAAAGAAGATGTAACCGTAAAATGCACATGGATTTTTGCACTTGCGAAAATAATATTATCGTAAATATGTAGCTATCACCTTTCTCTCTTTCATTCTTTCCACGAGCTTATCGTTTACGAGAGAAGCGCTGAGAACTAATAGCGCCAATACACTGTGCATACATAGTACAGCTACATAGCTTGGAACACGGCGTATGAACGTTAAAATCCATTTCCATCTAGCGACACACCCGCGCCATCGAAAAAGGGAAGCCTCCGCTGTATCGCGTCTATTCACCACGACTTTTTCAATTTAATTAGCCATAGGCGACTTGTACAGGCGGACAGGAACACGTGAACGAGGCGCTCTACGCTGAAACCGATCGACCTGTACAGATTTCCCTTTCGTAATTGCCCTTTATGGAACGCGCACGCGAATTGACATCGCGCCGCGCAGAAATGCCCGTTTGTATTCATGCGGACGTGCCCGTGGATAAATCGCGAGCTGGACGAGCAACCACGCAGCTGCGATTCCGTATACGATCCTTCCATAAGAAACCGTTTCCCGCCACGCGTGCCATTCTCTCGAATGCAAATTCGCGGGGTATCGCGACGACCTCACTCCAACGGGAACGTTTCAACGCGTTACGAAACAACGCTCTCAAGGGTTTTCCAACGATAAATGTCGAAAAAGTCTTTCTACTCGGTACAGATACCGTGATAGTTTCGACATTGTTTTGGAAAGCGTGTATAGGTTCGTTCAAAATTCGCGCTCTTATAATCTTGTACTCTATGGTTAAAGGGAAACATAGTTATCAAAGGAGATAGAAGTTGAAGATGTGAGATGAGATGAGTTGAGACTTAGGTTCGTTTGAAAATCGCGCGTCTAATACGTAGTGGAGGGGGTAGAAGTTGGAGGTGTGAAGAGAACAAGGAGTTTCGGAGGCTTTTTTCAGTCTTCGATTATATTCTATTCTTTTCATACGGTAAGTTGATTCGCAGGAAACTTTGCAACATTATGGAAAACTACCGTAAAGAAAATTCCGATGGTAAATGAGGGGAACGTTTCCCTCATTTGTTGTGTTTCGTTTGGAATGAAGTTGTATGGAAGTTTTGTATGGAAATAGGAAATTTCTATGGAAAAAGATTTTCGATATAATTTTGCGAGTAGTTCCGATACAGTTTTGGAAAGTGTGGATAGGTTCGTCAAAAAATCAAGTGCCTAGCGATATGTCAATATGCCTTACACATAGTGCAGACTGTGGAGATGCGAAACTGTGCAACATTGTGAAAGACTGCTAAGAATGATATTCCAATGGTAAATAGGAGAAACGTTTTTCCTACAGTCTATGGATATTGTGATGATTTTGATTGTAGTTTTAAATGTAGCTTCGATACAGCTTTGAGAAGGGTGAATAGGTTCGTTCATAAGCAGAACGCTTAATAAATTGTAGGTACTTAGTGGAGGAGATAGAAGTTGAAGGTGTGGGGAGAGTTCTTCTATCCTCTAAATTATACAGTACGTCAACACGACTGCAACGAAAACGTTGCAACACTGTGAGAGACTGCATTTAAGGATTTTTAAATCATAAATATCGAACAAGTTTTCCACTTTGTATGGGTAAATATCGTGGTGATTTCAGCATGATTTTGGAAAGGGTATATAGGTTCGTTCAAAAGTCACGCGTTTAACCAGCGGTGGTTGATTAAGGAGCGATGGACCTAGATATTATTTCTTCGACTGTATAAAATCCGATGAAATTCGTCGATTTCGCTCGATTGCTTAATTTGCCAAGAAATATTCTACAGAATGTTAACAACTAAATTTAGGAGACTTCCTGTACACACCCTACGACTTTCCAGGCTTTAAGAATCTAAACGATGTATCGAGTCTGGCTCGAGAATGACGATGAGATCAGACGGAAAAGAAAAGTTTCGCGCGGTAAAATAGCAAACGCAAGGCTGCATTCGTTCCGATGGAACAAATTAACGAGCGTTTCTTGTCGCTTTCGAAAGCACACGCGGCCTTTCAGTCGCATTAAGCCCGCCAGACGCCGTTAGTTCCGGCTGAAACACGTTGGAAAACACCTTCTAGTCGATTTTTTTCGCGCGCCGACTCTCAAACAACAGCGATGTGCGCGCGCGCGAGCACACGGCATTTCACGACGCAGAAATTTCCAACTAGCGCGACACGTTATCGCCGCGCGGTTCTCCGAGAATTCCCGCACATTTTCCCTTGGTTAGTCTTTGAACTCCACGGTGAACGTCGCTCATGTATAGCGAACTTTTATCGACACACCTACACGCACACTTTGTCACGTAATAATACCCAGTTTGATTTAACGTATCCTTTGTTCTTTAAAAAATTGCTACTTTTGGTATTTTGTGCTGTCGCGTTTCACGTACCTTATCTTTGTCGTTATGTTGAGTTCGATGATTCTTTGTTACTGTGGTTATCGTTATCTTGGACCTAATCAAAATTGTTACATATACAGTGGATTAAAAAAATATTCTGAAGCTTTATTGGAGGATAAAACGTCAGCCTCTACACTTTTACGGTATCAAATCAATTGTAATCATATGAAACTACCAATCATAAATGACTCAATTAATTAGCATATAGATATTATAATAAACAGCGTGCCAATACTTTTTGTAACCACGGTATAAGAATTTCTGTCAGGTTTTTTTACTATTAGCTTCTCGCAAAAGTTCGTGAATTTGAACCTGAATATTCCTATATAATCCATTTTATATAAAAATAGTTTGTACGTTTTAGTCATCAAGTAACATCGATATTAGAAAACCAACGAGAATAGCCTCGTTACACGTTTTCCTGTCATCTTCAAATGAAACATTACGCTAACGCAACTTTGCTTCTTAATGGATCGATATTACAGGCCTGTGCATCGTGTATTCAATTTTATACTTTATCGTATGATCTTTGATTAGTTTTTCTTGCGCGAAAACTTTATTTGCGAGCCTGGAAGCCGTTAGGCGCAACGTCAGATTTGTTGGCGCCGCGCCAGTGTATGAATTCTTGCGAACATGTATCAGCAGATTGCTCTTTTCCCATTCAGTCGACGCGCAAACATTAAGTCCGGGGTCGACTATATTCAAACAACAACCGGGTAAATCTCTCGGATGCCTAAGCGTGTTTTGACGCGCATACCGCGGATAACTACACAAAGAATGCTGGAAAATGGAACAGCTTTGTTATTTTAATTTTCCGAGAGAAGAACGCTGCCGACTCTTGAGAAAATTCTAAAACTCTTGCGATCGTGAGAAACATGTTGTACTTGATACTTTCTTCCCTGTACACATCTCGTATAACGTGGTATTTGTAGAATGAACGGAATTTATAATTCAATTTCCATCAAGTCTAACAGCGAGCGATAAGCGGAGAGCTAAAAGCGAAGATATAAATCTGTCATGGCTTTCGATTGACATCGTCGAAGTAGATATAAATGAACACATTAATCTGAATTCTTTTGGACTATTACATTTTCATCGCTTTTGTCCGTCATCGGCACGTACCACACCCTTTTCTAACTATTGTCTCAAGTACCATTATACAACTATAGAGGTACACTTTATAGCTCACATAAATTAATCCCTCGAGTTATCCAGCGACCAAAGCACAACTAAAAATAATGCCAATCACAAGCTCGAGTCAACAAAACGGCCACAGCCGTAGGATTCAATTAATGTAGCCTAACTAAAAGTCTGAAAGTAGCCTCTAACTTTACAAGAATCGGACAATACGACTATAAATTCCGTTAGCGACCATTCAGAGGAACTTCTAGTCGTACGGTAACCTCTAACACGCGTGACCGACGGTAGAGTGCGTGAAAAGTGGACAAGTCGGGGCCAAACGATCGATTCCCACGTAGCACACGCCAACCGTTTACGATCGAATTGCAACGAAAACGAAATCGGTCTCGCGATACGTACATGCCGAGCAATTACGCTTGTTCTGCCCACGTGACGCGAACGCGTTGCGTTTAGCCGGCTGATTTAGTGGCCGTTTAATCCATTTAGAGATGGAAAACGTAAGTGGAACTGGAAGCGAGACGGTTTTTGCTCTGGTGTCATGCTAATACGATTTACGAGTGGCGAGCCGCCAGCGGAAGAGAGTTATCAAGGCGACGTTCAAACCGTCCTTTCCTCGAGCATGTACACTGGTTAAGGCTTTATGCAAGGGATTTCTTCTTTTTCTATTTTTTCTTTTTTTTTCTTTTTTGTAAAATTATCGGGCCACCTGCGACGACGATACGTCGGTGGCGCTTTGAAACGCACGTAACGTGCGTCGGTTAGAGAACACTTTGAGGAAGGTTGGGAACTTTTGTTTCGCGATTGTCGATCGTGTATGCGTTTTAGCGTGGATTTAACGAGGTTAGAGAGTGAGAAGATTATGGAAACGAGGCTCCGTGTCAAACCACCGTAGACGAGATTTTCGATTTTTACTTGTACGCGACGACGAATTTGATTTTGAGGCACAGGAAATCTCTTTCGCGCAATAGCGAATTCCCTTTGTGGGAAGGGGCGACTTGTTGCGGGGTTTGTGGGAAAGGAATGTGATTTTGTGAGAGCCACCGATAAACGATGAATTATGGAACGTGAATTACACGCGTTTCTTTCGCCTTTCAACGCCGGAATACGAATAAACCACTCTCTTATTCCTGATCCCGTGATATTCACGGTCAGCGGGGAGCAACGCCATAAATACACTCCGATAGACCTAAGGGCGCGAGTTATTTTCATAGTCTGGGAATATTACAGTCGCGTCACCTTTTTAAAAATACGAGTTCGTTTCCTAAGCTGACTTGCGACTCTGGAATCCCATGAGTTTAAACAGACAGCGCTTTGTCTATAAAATTACCAATAAAAACGTAGTCCGCTAGCAGTTGGCTGTATATTGGACTACTTTTATAGTTACTTAAAAACAATATAGAATGTTGTAATTAATATTCTACATCGAAAATTATATCGAAATGGAAGGAATCTTTTATTATAGAAAAAAGTAAGCAATTTTTTTTTCAAAATAACTATACTATATATGATAAATTTTGATTAATTCCATCCAAGTCAGGAAAAAGTAAACATACGTTGCTTCAAACCAAAAACTGCTTTTAAAATCACTTTTATGATATCTATATATACATATTTTGCAATCTCTTGGTACAGCTTCAAACAAAAGTCCGCAGAGTTCAAAATTATATCGCGGGATGTTTCGAAAGACGAATTATTATCAGAAAGCTAAATCGCAACATTTTATACCAAATAACAAAATACAAAAGACCACTCACCATTTCGTCCAGGCTCTTCAGATCATTGGTGACGATCTGCGGCTGGGGTCCATAAATGAGACACGGTTCCTCCTGTTGCATATCAGCGTAGTCGTCGTCGCTCTCCTCGTTTCCATTATTTGCATGAGCTCCGTTCGCCGCTTTATTCTCCGCTGCGATCTCTCGATCGATTTGTCTCTCCATTTGTACCAACATTGGCGCCAGCATACCAAATTTCGCGCCCCGCCTGGCGACCTCCAATAGACAGAGAATCACGTGTCGTTCGTTCTTGCGCATAATCAGGTCGTCGGTCTCGAATAACAGACACTCGATGATACCGAGGCTGTTGCGGCACCAGCCGATAAAGTTGGACACGTTGTCACGGGCGAAGAAGGTACCGGCCTTCGCGTTCGGCAGGAAGGCCACGTCGCTCAGCTGGCTCATCGGCAACGCCAGCGACGAGGTCATCGATCGTGTCATCGAGATTTTGCGCGCTTGACGCCGCGCCACGTACTCGGCCGCCGACTTGCGTACGTTGTTCGCGTGCTGCAAACAGAAGATAAAACGGTACTGGTTAGAGGCGCGTGAGGAAACAACAAACGTACTGGATAATACTGGTTTGATGAATCGCGATGGTTTTGAGTTGAATCTTCCTGTGTTTGATTTGCCTTGGTTTGTTTTGGTTTGTCTTGGTTTGTTTTGGTTTGTCTTGGTTTGATTCATTGGAATTGGCAAATGCGATGCTCTAATGAGCTGGAAGAAATTCGATATTCGTTTATTTGAGTGTATTGTATTTAAGAAAGAAGCGAACATACCGACTTGATTAGTCGTGATGGTTTGAATTGAATGTTCGTGTTTGATTTCGTTTAGTTTGGATTGTTTTGATTTAATGGAATCAGCAAATGCGATATTCTAATGAACCAAAATAGATTAAATTTCCGTGTATTTGATTTGGATCGTAGTTTGGTTTGACGTCGTTTGATGTCGTTTGATACAGTGAGAATGACGAATTTGTCGCTTCGACGAGTCAATGAATGTTAAATCAAATCTTTGTATGCTTGTCTGTGTTTAACTTGATTTGATTTTGTTTGACAACCGTCAAAATAGTGACTATCACGCGTCAGTAAATCTAGACGAATTGTTTTCTTTGATTCGGTTTGCGTTGATCTCATTTATAAGAAGATACTCGACCATTGATCACTGAAAGCATTGAAAGTAATTTAACTAATTGTACAGTCTAGATGCTCGATTTCACGAGCAAAATAATCTGCAAACATAATTCTACGATTCGTAACAGTGACCGCTATATCAAAGCCAAATTAAACTCAAATTATCTGTCTCGGTTGAACAAACAGTGATAGAGTTGGCTCGCATCTATCTCATTCTCCTTCCTACTGACTTCTAAAGCCACACGACTGGCATTCACAGGTAGGAACGCGGCCCGTTCGCTGCCGCTCATTTAAACGGTCAAACAGACACCGGCGATAACATCTTAACACCCGTGAAACTAATTGTTCCATTAATAACAGCGCGCACCTTTCTTCTCTGCCGCGATTAACATTCACGCGAGCGATAAATATTGTACAAGACAGCGAGGAATCTTCAACTTGTGCACGATGTAGCGTCCATGTATTCATAAGACGTATACGATTTTATCATCGACTATGAGCTGCTTAAGTAACCGGCTGATAATTGGATATCGAGATGATGTAAATGAGCTTACGTCTAATAACAGGTTTTGCTGCGTGGTCTATCGTTTAATATCGAGTAGTGCGCCTGTTACAATCAGACGACCTGTTATATACGCCCTATCCTCCATTTTTCATTTCTCTAGGTTAATTAGAAACGAAACGACTTATCAAGACGTAAAATCGCGAATTATTAGGCCGTTCGATAAAACATCAACTTCCATTCGAATTTTAATCTGAATTTCAACTTTTATTTAAATTTAGAGTCAATTCTCGTTGCAACGACGGAATTGCTTATAATTATCAAACTCTCCCTGTAGCAAGGCTTCCAGTATACTCTGTTAATTTCCTGTTAATCAATCATCGATCCAACCATTTCCCGATCCTTTCTTATCACCCTGGCGCGTCAGTCACATGTCTAAAGCACGGAAAGAAATCTCGTTTCAAAGTCTCCCGTTCAGCGAGAAACAATGATCGCCCTTATTCTCAGCGCTATAACTATCGATACGAAGAACTCGCTAGCCACAGTGAGCACTGAATTCTTTATGATTGAATTGCCGATGCACAAAGGATAGCGTTGACAAAAGATCTAAATTGGAATTAAATTTCCATTGAAATAGAAACGAAATTTCGATACTCGAATATTCTCAATTAAATTCGAAATTCGTCAAAGAATACACGTAAGAAATACTTGAAATAAAATGAAACTATGAAACGAAATGACATTAACGTTCGATGTAAATCAAATTCATAGCAGTGAAACCAAGTCAAGTGCGTGAAATATTTGAAATATGACTCAAACGAAAGATTCGCGTTATCGACTCAAATATCATCCTCCCCTCTTGTGATCATAGTCCATTTCAGTACACGAGCGTCGCCTTTTCTATCTTCAATCTCTATCAACTTCGAGTTAGCTTAATAAAACAAATAAAAAAAAGAAGAAATATTCGCTAGAAAGGTCAACAGTGGCCAGAAAATATCCAGTATCGCTAGAGATTTCCATTAACGTATCAACTACAAGTAACTTTATACTCGGTCTACAATGAAACGAAACTTCTATCGACAGATGTGGTTTCCACCGCAACAGAAGGTACACTCGGTATTATTCGTCTTATTTCTATCGAGAGGCAAAAGAAAGAAAGGAATAGATCGCGGTACGACAGTGAGTTAATTAGTCATAGCTTGCGAAATTTTTGCGAAATATCTTGCCATATTTTTAGACGCGTCGATTCTTTTTACTTTTTGTTCTCGAGCGTTGTCTGTTTGCCTAATTCCGAGGGCTCACGAGGTCAATGTTACGCGAATTAATGCCTTCTCATCTCACTTTCACCGTACCACACGCTCGCTGTTCGCGATTTTAAGCTAGCAATTTTGGTATGTAATTTAGTAAACTAAATTTCGTTTATACGAGAAAATTCCTCTATCCGGAGTTAAATCGTTTTTTTAGAAGTTAAGTTAAATTTTGAATAGAATATTAAAATTCGGAGAGACGAAATTGTCAAATAAAATTTCGCTAACTCGACAATGAGAATTAGGTTGAATTAAGGTTGATTATCTTATATGAAGCATAATTTTTCTTTAAATATTTCTCTCGTTCCTCGTTTAAAAAAAGAAGGGAACAGTTTGCCAAGAAGTTTCTTCAAGAAAAATATTAGAAATATAATGATATTCACGTGTACACTTTCTATGTTTTATCGGGAATAAAAAAACAATTTTAGGTTTCATTTTGTTAAAAAATTTCTGCCAGGAAGTAAATTTCTTGTTATTAATGACAAACAACGATTCCTTTTAAAAATATTCCTTTTATAATATTTATCAAGAAGTTTCTTGGAGAAAAAATATTACAAATATAATAATATTCATACGTACACTTTGCTGTTTTATTTAACGACAAGAGACGATTTCACCTATGTTAAGAAATTCTGAAAATGAGATTGATTTCTTAAATGTTGTCTAAAGTTTCGACGAATAAAATAAAATAAGATCGAATTTCCGAGAACAGAAGCGATCTATCAAGTTGGTAGTTATGCAATTAGAGCATTTCAAAACTCAATTACACAGAAGCGATCGTTTTCTATTGAGCAAACTTCTCGTACCATTCATACCGCGTATCTGCCGGCACCGTCGTTGTTAATCCGACTACAGGCGACTTGATAAAGCAGTTAAAGAGGTCAACTGGCAGACGCTGATCGATTGTTCCGTAATTCTTCATTTCCTGCCACGATACGCTACCATGAATTTCAATAATTCCCGACGGTAGCATAGAACCCAAGTCTAACAGCCTTTCTTCGAACCGATTTAAGAATCCTCTTTGTTTTCTAGTCTTACATAGATATTCGAGTCTTGTTCAGTTCGCTCAAAGAACAAATATTTTTTCTTTTCCTAAGATAATTGCTTGTATTCCTTTTGTTAAAAGATTTCCGTTCAAATAATCGGGACTTGAGAAAGTTGACAAATTCTGCTGTAGTTTAGATACAGTTTTCGAAGATTAAACATTTCTTGGAAATTCCAGGGATAAACTCAATGTACCAAATTTCGTAAAATTTTAGAGAGTGAAATTGAAGCTCGAAAAATCTGTAGAAACTTCAAAGACTGAATACCGAGTTCTAAGTTTATCAAAATGCCAAAGACTAAATTTAAAAACAGAATTTTTTTTAATGAGTAATTGAATTCAAAGCTTCGAATTTTTATCATAGTTCGCAGGTGAATTCAGTGTTACGAAATTCTCAGGAATTTCAAAGATTGAAACGTATTTTATAATGAATTGTATTTTAATATAATTATAGTTATTACCGAATGGATTATGACGATTTTAATACATAAATTCGATTAATATACATAGAATTTCTAGTCTTCGACGTTAATGATATTCCTAAATAAATTGTACTGACGTCAGACGAGGTTCGGAGCGCGTCACAGTACCAAAACCAAAGTTAAACATCCGCGAAATGCGAGAAACGGGGCGATAGAAGCGACGGCCAGCTGGAAATCGGAATAGGACATAACTGTTTCTCGAATTAATTTCCGACTGTTCACCTGAACGGCAAATTTCCGAAATCGGCGACGTAGAATCGATCTGTGACCCAGTCGCTTCGTTCTTCGTGTCGAAAGCAACCCAATTTCACTGTAGAAACTTCCACAAACAATTTCCAAACATTTCATCGTAGATTTCGTCGAAATTACAAAATATAGCAATTTCAAGTATCACGTAACCTACTTAAAACTTTACAATTTTTAAAAAAATATGTTTTTCAAAATACGCAGCTTATTCAATTCATTAAAACAGAGTATCAAATGCTCTTCGGTTCGTGAAGAGTTACAATTAAATTTAAACGAAAGACAACATTTTTCATCCTATTTAACTGTAAGTACGATCGTCGATTAAAAAATTCTCGATCCAACGATAAAACCAATCAATTTCGACTAGTATGGAGCGTGACAAAAACGATCGTGCCCACTCTTGTCGCATTCGCAGGATTTCCAGACGCGAAGGCGAACGAAACAACGGCTGGTTAGGCCGTTGACACGTTCGCCTAATCTCTATATTATCCCCGGGGAGGTATCGAGCCGGGACGGCCGACCGAATGCTGTTACATAGAATTTTTACGAGTGTTGAACGGCTCCAGCCGTGGAACCGCTCGCATACCATCGCCTTATGGGCTCCACGTGCGCGCCGCTACTAGATACGAACCCTTCCAACGTCTACAACCATCCAGTTGCCCTAAATTCTTCAATATGCATCGATTAATTTTCTTAATCGTCTTAATTATATTACAAAATGTGGATGACCAAATTCTGCAATTCTAGAAAACTTCAACGAGTAAATTGAAAGATTCGAATTTTTCAAGATATCGAAGGATGAACTTTATTATCTTGATCAACCGATCTAACTATAAAGATCTTTAATTAAATCTACGTAACCGTAAATCTCCAAGAGACTTAAAAGGACTCAGGTATAGAGACAAACGTCACACCAGCAGAGTGTTGGAAGTATCAATTATATAAGACTGTACGTAAAATATGTGGAAAGTCATTGAAATACAGTGAGATTCAAAAGCGAGTATATACCTTTCAAAAATGAAATTCGTAGAATATTGACCTATCTACAGACTCTTATTTACATCTTTTTACCATTAATTTGCATTCCTAGATGGCAACTTTCTTAAATTTTTTTAATTTATGATGTGAATATCTTTTATATTTAAATGAATTTGATACGAAATGAGTATGAATCAATGCTATTGATAATGAAATAATTTTATGAATGAAATTTTTGAACAATGAATAAATTTTATATTTAATTTAGTAACAGCGTCGTATAGATGGGTATTTCTTGTAATCCCGTCCCCCCATGGGGTCATAGAATAGACTCGGTTTACAATGTTCTTTATAGACACTCGTCCCTCCACACTGTACCCACATCGTCCCACATCTCATCCGTACTAGCGTTATATACTTAAGCTTTATTTATTACGTATTCACCCTCGTAATATATAGATTATTTAGAAAATGATTGAAATTAATATTTACATTCTTGCGTAAACAAGCCATATATTTAACAAAATTTCATTCTTCCTATTTCCACTACTTGTCCGCTTACTTTCGTTCCCGACTGTCTACACAGTGGTCGTAAAAAAGGGTCCATAAAATAAAGGGTTATAATACTCGCTAAGAGGAGCAAGAAATGTTCGAGCAACACACGTAAGTACGAAAGTGAATCCTTTCCATGTAAAATCGACTCTTATTCTTCATTAGCGTCTTATGCTGCGAGCTGGTTCTTTTCGCATCACGTTGAACGTCGAGTTTACAACCTCGAACTAATACAAATAAAAGGTACCATTCGTTTACCATGTTCGCATGAATTCGCGATAACGCCGCTGAAAGAATTGCTTCCAGATTGCACGTTGATCAGACCATTCTCTGCTCCTCTCGGCAAGTACCATTGGGTTGGCAACTAAATGATTGCGGATTTTGTCATTAAACGGTAATGTCAATATAATCCCTGTAAGTTATGGACCTTTTTCTCCGACCACGCTATAGTGACAACGACCATACCCAAATCCAAGTCATTTCACACTACCTGACAATAAACCTTTAGAGGCTTTGACCTTACCTTTGCACATGGCTCGACACCAAATTTTCCCCATTACATAGGACGCTTAGGATCCTCTCCTTGCCCCTCAACTCCTACAAACTCAGCATATAAAAACTGCGAGCATTGGACCACGAGACTAGCCTTGGGTACAATGTTGGCCGCGATTTGAACAACCATTTTAATAGTTTAATACTAATTTTTGATATAAAAATATAAAAGGACAGTCAAGTTAAGCTATTGCTCAGCTCTTCCTTTTTTATCACGAATTTTACGTGACACTATATACAAGAATTTTCGAATAAATATCCTGCTTTCGATATTTGTACTCGCTTTCCACTCTCGTTTTATCCGAAAACGTGACAAGGGGTTGTGAAAATGAGAGTCACTGGTTCGTAGGAGAGGAAGAGTAGCGTGCAAGAGAGTAGAAAAGGAGAGAAACGCCACATATGGTAATATAACCGAGCAGATGAGAGTTTGACGGCAGGATGTCACATTATGTGGCCTTTGACCCCCTCCCCCCTTCTTCTCATGTTCTGACATGGTGTCGTCTGGGCCGTGCCGACGGTGTGGGCAAACGCGCTTAATGAAAATGGCTGGTACACATTCAACATCGTAAATTAGAGCGGAGCCTCGCGAGAGACGCGCAACGTACGATCGCAGGGGAGAGAAGCGCGCGCGGCATCGTTAACCGTAATGCCACGGAGAAAAGCGTAACGCGCCGCGGTTTCGTTTATTTGCTCGTCGCAAACACGAACGTCGCAAACACGAGCTGTCGCTGAGAAGAGGAAGCGACCTCTCTCGACCCCGTACCGATCGTTCGATCTTCCCCTTTTCGTTCATCTTTGAATTTTCTTCTCGTTTTCCTTCTATGGTGTTATTTATAGTTTCTTGTTTTCTTTCGTGTTCATTTCTTCTTTCTGTCTTTTCTCCTTCGTTCTATAGTCAACAGGTTTTACGGTAATCTTTGTTTGTAAATAATGGTCGATTTCTAGGAAGCTGTAAAATATTTTTCGCTTGCATATTTCAAGGTAATCTTCGTTAATCAAGTTATCGAGTATAGGCTCATAATCTAATTACGAAATTAGTTGGATGATTTTCGAGTCTTGGTCGAAAGATTGTAAAACAATCGGTAATTCCTAATTGCAAAGTTGTTAAATAATTTTCGATCCCGGAACAGTCTCTCGCCTGTATTCGCTTCTTTCTTCGAGCCCCATGTTGATTTTCCTCTCTCGTTTTCCCATCGATTTTGCTCGTTTGTCTTCTTTTCTCTTCTTCCCAAATAAATTACTCGCGCAGATCGATAGCTCATACGAAGAAATTATACAAAATCAAAAGTAAATTTAATTTTTTATAGGATAAATAGAAGAGTAAATCAATATCAGTCTTATATCTAAAAAATAAAAAAATAAAAAGAGACGAGTAAGGAAAAACAAGCTTTCTAACCAATTAATAATAAACATCGTAATAAATAATGTAAAAAATTCTAACGATGAAGAAACTTAAGAAAAAAGGAAGATAGCCTAAAGATGAGGAAAACACTAATCGACATCGAGGCAACTATACTTCAAAAAAATCTCGATTCACGTATCCCTCCTACTCAAAGACGATAAATATTGGAACTTTCACGTTGCATACTGTAATTTGTGGCTGACGCTCGTGTCGTGAATCATCTGCATGGTTTTTTCGCGTGTCACGGAAGTCGACGAGAAGAACCTCTTCCGTTTTTGTCGTTGTTAGCGCGCACGAGAAATAACTGGTCGCACAATGGCCAACTTTAATTGGTAGTTTTTACGCATGGGAAAAGGAGAGTCGGAAAAGCAAGCATTCCTGTAAAGTAGACGAGTCTATGGGTGAAAATAGGAAACACCGTGCCCCTTAAGAATAGAAAACATCCGCTTTTTAACTCGTTCTACCGTTACAAGATTTTCCCTGGCCCGTTGTAGAAACTACAAGCTATTCTTTCACGGTCGAAAGCCGTGCTTATTATATGGCAGGCTCGTTATTTGCGTTTTGGAGCGAATCCTCTCCGCCAACTTCTATTTTCCTTTCACTTCGATCCGGAATTAGGAATTTCGATGCAAAATTCTTCGACCCGAGATTAATTACGTTGAACTTGCCTTCTCCCGATCATTTCCGGCCCGGTTGTATCTCTCTAACGTCAGACAATATCTCAATCCTCGATAAAATATGAAGAAATTGTTATCAACGTAATCGTCATTTTTTAGTTTAATTTTACGTTAAATATTTTCTTGACGCGTTGAAAAATGTCTAAGATTGAAACATCAAGATTCGAGTATCGCAACGGGATTAGGAATTGGATGCACAAGTGGTTAATCGCTACTGTGAAATTATACAGTAGTCTACGAAAGTATTAAAACACTTACAGAAGTTTTTAATAAATATATTATCAGTGTTGTTTGTGGCACACTTTGAAACCAGCCTTATGTGAAGACTCCTATCTTGATAAGACAAATAAATATATTTCATATATTATATATTAAAAAATCAAAGAAAAGATTCTTCAAAATGAATCTCCATGTACATTTCTCTGCTTATCTTTCTGCACTGAAAAAATATGGAATATAGCAATTACTAATCAATTTTATTGAATAAGAGGAACTCGACCGATCTAATCGCTAACAACAATACGTTACGATACATAATCGCCTAACACCCGTAGTTTCTCCCATATCTAAAAACGCGTATCTTCCAATGATTCATCTATTATAGTATTGTTAAAAGTACTTTATATAGAAAGCAATCAAGCTTAATCTTCGCACTCATCGTCGATCTATCGTAAAACTTTAAAAAATAATTTCTATGAAGAGCAATCTAACCTAGATAATTCTAGCTTGCGTGCAATTTTCCACGATAATAACAGAATTTAATGAAGGAGACAAACGTAATCGAAATTGCAGACAAACAGGTAGAACATGTGCAATCGCTGCGCAATTTTCTATGACTGGTATATTGTCGCGCGCACCTATGCATACGCAGCTGGCACACGTGTAGACTTAATTTTTTAAACATGATTATCTCGTCACGCTTATCCAACGAGAGGTCACGATACACTATCTCCAATAAATATATAGCCATTAATTACGCTACGGATTATTTTGCGCAGCCAATTGTACGCTCAATTACTTAATAGCCAGCTGATGTGGATTACTCCGCGACGGCCGGTACACTGTGGGAAAACTGCCTTCAACCAGTCGAACACCGCAATACATTACGGCGAAACCAATACCCATTGGTAAATAGATATTTATGACGCGATACCGACCGACTGCCAACAAGTTTGATTCATCTCGACGAGCTGAACGCGTTCCAAGAACCATCGCGTTCGAGAGTTAATTGAGTTAGCGTCCAGTCGTGATAGGTGAGGTTAGGCGAGGTTAGGTTAGGTTACGTTAGCTTAGCTTAGCTTAGGTTAGGTTTGTAGTTATCGTTGGTGGTTTGATTGATGATACAGAAGAGTTTGGAATGTGAATTCCACGTTATAAGAAAGGAGAATTGTTTTGTAGAAAAGAAATACATTTAGAGTTTTCGATATGGTTGAGGTTAGGTTTGCACGTATCTTGGATGGTTTGATTGATAGTCAGAAGATTTTCATATCGTATTTGTTACGTCGCGTGAGATGGTCCGTGCGACGTTCCTCGTGGTCTGACCCGAATAAACCTAAGGAACCACCATGAACCCACTCTTTTTAACTTCGTCTCTATTCATATAAGTATTTTAGGCTTATGGATAGTCCTTAAACCAGTCCTTAGGTTTATTGCACGCTCTTACAAATTACGGAGAAAGCGGATGTTTGTCTAACGGAAAAGCAGGTGTTTCCCATGAACAAGGACACCCATGAGCCACGTTGGCAGGAAACTTTCTTCTCATATTTTCACTAATTTCCTACCGAAAAGTGTGAACAACGAATCCGCGTTCTTAGTTCAAAAAGGCACACCCACACCGAACTTTCCTCCGTAGTAATACGAGACGTGTCTTCGCTGTTCTTGCAACCATCGGGCAGTCTCCTTAACTATTCTTTCACCCTTAGTGTAAAAATCTCCCCAGTCATGATTGCTCCTTAAAACCTCGTAACAGTCACCTCAACGGTTCAATATCAAGTTAATCTACTCTGTACTTCTACGAATCACCTCTCGAGAGTTCATTCCTATTAATCGTCCTAATATATCTCTAACTAATCGGCGCAAGATTTATGTGTATAAATTGTTGGAAAATATATATTTATAAAACTGTAGATTACAGTTTTATTTCACAATAACTACCCCTATTATCCCACAAGAAATAAGGGGATCGATCTGTTCGTGGTGTCGATTGCTACAATCGTAACGAGAATTTACCGAAATTTGCCGAAAATACAGCATTCGAATTTGAATTCATACGATTATGGGATAGCTTGGTGAAAAAGGAATAACTTCCAAGTTCGTTGTATGATTGAGATCAGGTTTGCAGATATCTTTTATAAAAATTACAGATAAAAAGATCAACAAATGACTGTAACACTGGATGGTGAGATAAATGGGACAAACAGGTTTTCTATATGATTGAATTTAAGTATGCGGATATCGTATGGTGGTTTGATTAATAATGAGAATTTAACGTATCTGTATTTTGATTCATACAAATGTGATATAATCTGTTAAGAATGAAATAAATGTATGGTTTTCTAGTTGTTGTCTAAGTTTCCTAGTTGAGATTAGGATGGTAGAAACGGTTGATGATCCACTAACTAGATAAAGTGGAACTGCTTAAGAATAGGAGAAACGGTTTCTATTCGAGCAAATTTCGCGTATGCAAGTGTCTCGTTTCGCTTTCGTGCAAATGCCACCAGCACTTTACACCGAATAGAGCACACTTTCCATCGGCTAATCCGTCTCGACGGGCGTTTGAAGCGGAGCGTTTCAACGATTCAAATGTCCCGTCACAAGAGCATTGTGAATTGTGTGACACGACGCCGACGCGACGTTTCGGTGACACTCGCTATTTGGTTTAATCTCGAGATAACAGGGCTTTGCGTTAGATATCGCGTTGTACAAATTGGCATCCAAAGGACTTTGTGACCGTTGGAAATCCGATTTCAGTAGCTAAATTTGTAGCCGAGGATTTTATATCGAAATCAAAGTTAGAAAGATGCGAAGTGCAGGTAACGGATATAGTTGAGAAACTTGACTATTCGACAATTTTGAATTGGAACAATCGGAAATCGTAAGGTTGAAAAATCGGGATTGCGAAAAATTTGGTAATTGCAATATTTTTTCGAAATTTCTTCGCTGGAAAAATCAGACAATTTTCCATTTGATAATTCGAAAATTGAAGAAATCATTACAAATTGGAAAATTTAGGAAAGCTATCAATTGAAGAGATTGCGAATCGGAAAAATTATCAACTGATGTAGGTCTCAGCTTTCAGAAATTGATAACATTGACAATTCGAGCATTTGTCAACTAGAAAAATCCGGACCTGGAAACACTACCAATTGAGGGAATTAGGAATGAGGTAAATTATCAATTAAGGTAACGAGAAACGAGATGGAATTGCCAATTGAGGAAATTGAATGTTGACAAAACTAGAAATTGTACGGATTACGAACTGAGAAATTGAATTGCGTAGCATTCGAGAGAAAATTAATTTCTATTTCTGTATCACAAGTGTATATTTATTCTTACACCAGATATAGAACGGAATTCAAAAAAATATTATTTTTACAGATGATAGATTCAGTTTCGATTTCACTATCGTATTATTACATCCAACTGGGTCTCGATCAATCGCAAAAAGTTGCACGCCAATATACTTGCCATAGATCGCGGTGATTAATCTTAATTACCGAAGCATAACGGAGATTGATAACAAACAACCGGTGAAAGATCAAACACGGCAATATGTCTGCCGGTCAATTGCTTCTTGTATTAATTAACATTCCTCTTCGTATATCATGACATATCTATCTCATTATTCCATAAACCCATCCACTAAAAATAATAACCGATAACGATAAACTTTTCATACTACTAGTCGTAAAATAACTGAAAATATACGAAACGATTTACAATAGGACAACCTAAACCCTGTAGAAATAAAGTACAAAATTTCTATTTTTATCAATGTTTTTATCACTTTCTACTTTTCAACAAATTTATTTCTAAAAACGCGTCAAAACTAACGGAAACTGTTTAGTAACCATCATTCAACGTAAATAAGATTATTAAACTTATCAAAAATATAATCCTCCAGAGAATACGCCTAACGTAAGAAAGTATAACGAACCTTTATTTTTATCAAATTTTACTCGCGTGTGCCTATATTTTAAAAATTTTCTTCCAAAGACAGGAAAGGAGATAATAAAAAAAAATAAGACACAAAAGACTTAATAGGAAGAATTCTAAAGTAGCAGGACCTTTTGTTAGGCTGTCTACGTTTCCTGGAACCGTGTTTCTACATCAGCTACCCTTCGCAAGGGTGGGTAATACAGGCAAAACGATTTGTTGTCTAGCCGAATTTTTCTCCTTTTTTTTCGGGGAATACCAGAAATAAACAGTCAGTCGTCCTTTCATCCGGCCTTTTTTACGTCTAAATATACCGATTCCTCCCCCGGGATGCAACACGGCGCATAGGGCTGCGCTGGAAAAACAATCGCCCAAAATAGAATGTCGAGCGACCGTGATGGTGCTGGAGCACGACTGTCTAGGACCTTTAGGGATTTACATATCTTTAGTTGTCTTTTAATCCAGTTCCAAGTCGAATTCCTCTGACTAATCCACTGGACAGTAGGTACAAGGTCTTTTCAATTAATTTGAACTGGTAATGACGTTTGAGGGTCTTTCGCAGGGGTCATAAGTCTTTTAGAACGTCGTGTAAAATTGTTTAGGAGTGGAAAAGTAAGATGTCATATCCGGAGTAGAGAATTATCATCTCTTAGATCTTTTCCTCGAGTGTTTTATTTCATTTCGGTGTTTCTTTATTTTTCTTATTTTTTTTTAAGGCAATTGTGAAGAGTTTGAAAAGTACTGGTAGCTGTAAATTATTTATTTTGAGATTTTTTTAGAATCTTAAGATCAGATTCTTAGAATAATTGCAAAGGCGGGAGAAGAAATACCCAGTGCAAGGAAACAAAAATACATGAAGGCTATAATATCGTTTGGATAATTTTCAATTTCAAGAAACGGTTCAATTCCGAGACGTGAATACTTAAAAAAATGATTGCGAAATTAAAATCATAAAAGCTGGCGTATATTGCGAAATCCTAAAGGATGACAAAACCATTCGAATAGGATTAAAAAGACAACGTTGTGAAAAAATATCGCTTAAATATTTCTATACAATACTTTACATTGCGACAAAAAAATACAGATGAGAAGTAAAAGATTTAAATAAATGACCACAGTAATAAAATTACACAATAAAGCCATCCATATCACACAAATCTTATAAGCCACAAAGCCATAATTTCAAGAAGCTGTTCCCAAAAATTTCACCGTGAACAAATATCAATTTTAATAAATTATCACCGAACTAAAATAATAATGGATACTAATAAATATACGTAAAAAGATACTTTATTCCAAAAAAAGAGAAGAAAAGTAAGAATTTGAATAAATCACCATAATAATAAAATTATACGTATACATCGCACGAATTTTATAAACCATGAAGCTGTAATTTCAGAAAAGGCACTTCACCGTGAAAAAAGAAAAAGATCAGAAGTAAAATTACAAATGCACGCATACGTTATGCAAATGATGCAGATATAACATCGTAACATATATCTCATTGTGCACGCGCTATGCACAAGATATCAAGCTCAGTATACCACAACTGCAAAGTTGCATAAGTATGTACATGTGTCTGTTAACGAACGCTGGTGATAAACTAGAATGAAGGGTTGATAAAAGTTAGCAGAAAAGATAGTCTTTCGATTAGATTGGTTCTTGTTGGCTACAAAAATAGATTGGCCTTCCGAAAAGGATAATCAGTTGGCAAGGACGACTGGCTGAATATCTTTTTGTATGCAAATGCATGTAAAATGGCCTAGAGTCGTAGATACAGCGGTGTACGTGGAAAACAAGAGATCCTGGGGCAGATAGGAAAACACGCGTGTCAGAATGCGAGTCGCGAACGATCACGTGTCCTTATTACGCGATTCCCGTGGCAGTTTCACGTCGTGGAATTTCTTATTCGCTCTTCTTTCCCATACGAACGAACTGGATCAAATTTTGATAAAACCGGTCAGAGGATATTTCGCGTTTTAAGCAATCTCGAAATGTGGGTTTGTAGATTACGGGGTTGAACGAGTGAATTTTTATCCGCTGTTTCAGATTTTAGATTATTTCAGGCCAATGGTTTTTTAAATCTTAATCATTTTAAATCGCTAAACATAAAATCGTAGAGGAATTTATGATATTGGGTTGGTAACTAAGTGATTGCGGATTTTGGCATTAGGTGGTATTAACAAAATCCGCAATCACTTAGTTGCCAACCCAATAATTCCTATGAGATTGCAACTCGCGATCCTTAATTGCATTAATCGATCACTGATCTAAATCAATTTCTGACGCTTTTAGGTATTTCTTTAGGTATCAGGTAATTGGGCTAAGAATAATCCCAAATCCAAGAAAGTGAAAAGTTTCGTTAAAGAAAAAACGCATAATTTAAAAAAAAAGAAGACGCTTGACATAAAGCTAGTCGTAATAAAAATAACTTCAAACTAAACAAAATAAAGACTTTCGCCATAAAAATATATACAAGGCATCCCGCATTCTGCATTTGGAAACAATAAAAAGATTTTGTATGTATATATAATTCTGTTCGACCATGTCTCCGAGTTACAATAAATAATTCTATCGACAGATGGATAGTTGAACTAATCTCACATACCTATTTACAAACGTAATCCAATATTTGGATGTTCGAAGTTGAATCTTGTATTCTGATCCTGCAAACACTTCCAGTCGATGATAAAACGTCTGTAGGTTTGCGTTCGTACGCAAGCAGATCATTTTGAATTGAAAGTAGGATCAAATAGGACATGTCTGAATGATCGTATGAACTTTTTATCATATAAGTTCTATTATTAAGAATATGAAGTTTTTTCAATTGTTTTTATACGCAGAATCCAGTCGACCAAGTGATTCATCGTTGCTATGAGACACTCTATATGTAATAAACTTTAAAAGAAGATACTTGATTTAATATGAATTCCAATAAAAATAATCCCAAGGAAAGAGGAAAGAGATGTCATCAAGAAACTATATACACAATTACTCGATATTAAAAAATGGCACTCGGCCTAAAAATAATTCTTGGTCGAGCAACAATCCCGAAATAGCTGCTAGCGAATAAATGACGCGATTTAAGACGACAGTGATTTATCGGACAGCTTCGTCCAAAATGAAGCAACATATATTCTCGGTGATTAGCCTGTTCACTCTAAGCGTGACACAATTAATTTGCATGATTCGCGCGTCGATCGGGTAAGGACAAGCGTCGTTTAATCCCAATTACGGCGTCGGTTCGAGTTTCTGCCAACTGCTAATTGGTAAAAAATCATCTTCGTCCAGGAAAGCGATTCTTGGAAGTTGAAAAAGGGGGACATGCCGCGTTACGCGAGTCGAGACCTCGATGGAGCTGCCGTAAATTCTAATTCACTGTGAAAAAAGGAAGACAAGGAAAGCAGATGTCGACAATTGCGCTTGATTAATCCAATGCCTGGCCATTCTCTCTTCGAAGAGTCTTAATGAAACGGCTTCCTATTTTACCAACAGACGTCCTTATTACCGATTTACCAACTTTCCTTCGAGGTATGTCTCGTGTACCTGCTGTTTATTGCGATAGAAGCGATTAAATTGAAATTGACTAGATAATAAAGTTTCGAGTTAGGCGAGCTTCGATAGTTCGCGATTGCCTCTTTTTAGATCTGACTGAGATTCGCGGAATTCGTGAAAAGACATAATTAAAAATAAATTAAATATAATTGAAAGTTTAATTCAATTAATAATAAACATCGTTCATGGAACGAGGATAAAAAATCTTTTGACGTCTAAAGTATTAAGATTTTTCATTGAAAAGATTGGAATTAAAGAAGATTACGAATCGTAAAGATTGAAAATTGAAGTCTTAATAGGTATGTCAAGAGCTATTGAAAATTCCAAGAAATCTTGTACTGATTAGAAGAAGTAATGATAGAGTAGAATAAGTTGAGTAAATAAGCAATCGGTTGATTAAGCAACGATAGTGAGACAGCTGATATATAAACACGGCAGGTATAGTACAAGAACGGCGGTATGAAAGCAATTGTAAGCTAAATCTATTTCCGTATAAGCTGGCAAGGCTGGTATTAAATAAATAAATAAGTAAATGTAGATTACGAGAATTAAAAATCTTTTACGATCTGGTACTCTTGCCGGCCAATATCTCAAATTCTTTTAAACAACCCTTCGCGAAAGCTGCGCGCAGACACGCAACACCCACGAGCACCTGCACTTTTCACGCAACCAAGCGCAGTTCACCTAAAGCTTGGCCCACGATCGTCCACCGCAGATCGCCATAGGTTGCGGCTTGTGGAATTGTGGAGCAGCCACAGACGGTTATCGTGACTCGTTATTAGCGATTGTCGTCGTTATAAATTCATGCCAGAGAAATATTTAGAGTAGGCAGCCGCGATAAAGGAGCAGACAAAGGGGCAACCGAGTCGGTACATCGGCTACTCGCCCCCGTTGCGCCAGCAAAGGATTACAGACATCTTTGTCTCTTTCTTTCTTTCTCTCTCACTCTCTTCGATACGACCGAAGTCGCATAGAATTTCCAATCCTCGCAGCCTGTTCGCGAATCACCTTCTGCGACTACGTAGACTTTACGAGCCGTGACGACAGCCAAGGTAGAAGAGAAGGGCGAGCTACGTAAATGGTAGACTGCGGATTTTTGATGCATTCGTAGAGGACTTTGAGATACAGAAGTGCACAGAATTGATACTAGATAATGTTGATATTCGATGGTTGGAATTTCTCAGTTTGGTTTGACAACAATGGAATATTCAAAGAATTAAATGTAACTCGACATGAGAGCTAGATAAGAAGAAGCGAGTTCGATTCAATGTCAATAGAAGATAAAAAGAAGAGAAGAGCGTGATTCAACAGCAATGGAAGATTTAAAGAATTGGTTTCATTTAACAAAAGTAGATTATTCGCATGGAACAATGATATATAAAAATGTTACAAAAATTGCAACGGGGAAAGGCACAGGGTCTGTAGGATTAAAACTGAGAAGTTGATACCAGAGCCATTTTTATAGATTCGACTCGACGATTTTGAGAAAAATATAGACTTGCGAAATTAGCTTGATGAAGATAGAGAAGAGAAAAGTACTGGTGTATTCGTTTGGAAATTAACATACAGTCCATTAGATGATGGCAAATCTGAAAGATTTGTGAAATTTATTCAAAAAAGTAGAATGTAGTGGCCGTAGGTCGTTAAAAGATTAAGATTAAATCTATTTGCGCTACAGCTTACTTGTGGTTTATCTCGAGATTAACACGATCCGATACAAGTCGATATTACTAAAGAGAAGTTGTAAACTGCTAAAAATACTTTGGCAGTGACTGTGTGAGTAGAAGTGCCATTAAATTTCCTAATAACTAGTTTCAATATACGAAAGTTTTATTGCCAGAATTAATCTCGGACTAGGAATTTTAGGACTCGGAATTTTTCTGTATGGTATTAATACCTAGCTTTAAAATAACTTGTTCTATCTGTTCAATATTTTAAAATTCCCGACGTTATTAAACTACCTGACAATTTGAACTAAATCGAAACCTAATTCAATTTCTCGTCCATCATCAGATAACCTCTTCATCCACTTCAATTACCTATATTATTTCTGAGAATACGCATTTTGCATACGAGAATCGGTATTTTTCAAATGCAAGAATTTTAAGAAATCTCGTGAAACGATTTTTGAGACATCCTGTATGCATCGTGTTACGTACGATTCGTCTTCGTTTTTGAGATATAAACAGAAATACTGATAGTCGTCGTGTTAGGGCATTATTCCCGTACTCACTGATACGAGCTGCACGTTTTTATAACGATTATGTTTTGTATTGATAAGAGGGAAACATTGACCTCGTCAATAATATTTACACCGGACAGCGATGTTAATTAATTGCATTAAAAGTTAGATAGCTTGAATGCATCTGATTACGAACTTGTTCTATTCTACTTCACCATCGTATCTCGAAAACGAACCGACCCATCGAGTATATAACATTCTTTGCTCGAAATAGCCTCCCACACGACTTGGCAAAATTCGTCGATTGAGATCTGCACGGAACAAATCTTTCAAAGTGCGTTCCGTGCACTTTTGCATCCGCAAATCTTCCAGAAAAGTACAAAAAACTACAATATATTTATATCAATAAAAAGAGCCTAATTCCGAATCTGATTCAGCGATTTTACGCGGCGTAACCGCGACAGATCGCGAAGAGTCGAGTTCCAGCGATCGACTCCTCGTAGATCAGTGAAAGTCGAAGCAGCTACTCGCTGCTCGCGCTGCCGACAGCCAATCCGACACACGAGAGACTGCTCTATCAGCGCTGTTCAATGGCACACGCGATCGTGCGCGGCAGATACGAGACCGGTGTTTCTTTCGACACGCAGCCTTCCAACAGTTGCAACGCCACGGGGCTCCAATTTCGGCATACAGTTTGACAGTCAGGCAAAGGATCGGGTGAGATCGTGTTGGACACATCGCTCGGACGCTTCGATTGTCTGCTTCGATTAGCTTACATACAGTGTTGCTCCGAGGTAATTAATCGCGCTGGATTTTCATGAATTTTATAGAATCAAAGGGTGGCTGGATTTCAACCCTCTCCGCCGCGACGACGTTGATCGAATATTTATTAGAGATTACAATTGAAGGGTTCGTAACAAAAACGATCATTAACTCCACGTGTTTGTCTCTTCTTTTCTTTTCTTTTTTTGGAAATGAAAGAATGCTCTTATTATATTCTTTAATTAATCGATTAATATCGTCGATATTGATATAATTATAGCAAGCGTATCTGTTACATAAACGAAGTTCTGAAAGCTCGATAAAAGTTGCTTCGAAGAAATAACGATGTTAAAATACGCGGTTCAAGATATGCAAATATCATGATTATCATTAGAAACTCAAGCTGCATAACTGGACAACTTGTTTATCTCTCAATATCCAAATTTTTAACCCATTTAGGTACACATATTCGACGGATAAAAACCAAATACTTCATACTCGTTACATTATGCATGTGTACTTAGATACCTTTATCGAGACCGTTCGATCAGTAATTCAGACCTATCGAATCTGTTCATCTTAAACACACCCTGTAGTAGCAGCTGCCGGAGCGGGAAACATCGAAAAACCAACATGCAGAACGCGATCTTACTAAATGATACAATTATAGGTGTATCGATCGTTGGAAGCATTTTGACGACTATACTTTATATTAAGATCAAGATACAGTCCCATTCGTAAGTATTAAGACACTTATTGAGACGTTTCGAAGGTATCGATGGATTTTGTGAAAAGTCAGAATTGATGGAAATTGTAATGAACAAACGTGACAGCTACAAGGCAAAGAACAAGTAGTTGATTTTATTATTATATTACTCGCGTATCAAACTGACGAGATTATTACTGCACTCATCGTGAGATTCTTCTTATAAAACATTGAATATTGTAATAATATTCAAACAAGATAATCGTTCCAGACCTTATAAGATAATAATTAGTTTTCTAATAACGATTGAAAGATATTTTGGTAATAAACTGTCCAATTTTCTCGTTGAGTGTCTCAATCGATACGATTACATGCATGTAACCCAACAACGTGTTTATGACTTCGAATAGTTCTTCGAACGAGATAATAATTGCTGAACGTTTTGTTAATTACTTTAATAGCAACGATTAAAAGATGGTCTCGTGATAAATTCTCAGGTCTCCATGATACGTACTTCTGTAGCCGAGTGTATCGTTAAACTAGTCCCAGTTGACCATAAACCGAGCTAAGTTACGCCGCTATGATCGCAACCACGCGACGACCAGTTATTTCCACCCGATGCAAATTCGCCTTTTATCTGGATTGTAAATTCCGTGAAATTTATCGCAGATTCTTCCAGCTAGCACCCTCCCTTTGCGACGCGGATATCGTTTCTGTTTTGCACGCCTATTCGCCCGTAACCCTAAACTACAACGCGATAGAATAGAAACGAATATCGATGGTGGCACGGTTAATAATAATCGGCATTCCAGTTGCAGACGGTGATTTTTCACGGTTTTCGCGACCATTCGGATCCGGCCTAATGATCGCCTCCGGTTCCAGTACTCGCCACGACATTCTCCGCTTCTCCCTTTGCTCACCAAATGCTTTATCGCGCGCAAAAGCACGTCGAGAACTCGTTTCGAGAGCTCGATGCGGACCTTTGATTATTTTACTGGGGAATTCGTTCAACGGTTTAACCACGCGCTGGCTCGTGCAAGAATTCCAATTATGAGGCTACCGTTTTGCCTGTTAGCGATCTATCGCTCGAAAATTTTCACGTTTCGATTTTTTCCAAGATACTTTTTACGGTCGAGCGTTTTTAGAAACAAACGAAAGTGCAACTGGAAGAATAAGTGTTGCGTTCGAGGAATTAATTCTTCTCCGTTTGATTAAAATTCCACTTTTCATTTTTGTATGTTGTTAGAGAGATAGAGCCAGTGTTGTTACTTTTAAAACTGAAAGTTCCAGAATATTACACGTAACGATTCAGATTGTTAAATATCGTTCTATTTTACGTTTACTAAATTTTGATATTCAACATGATAATTAACAGTTTGGAAACTAATACTGTTATGTTACTTTTACTCTTTACCGTTACTCTTATGTTGTTTTCGTAGTGAGAATAAAAGTGTCGTTGTTCGCAGTATTTCACTGGAAGCTAAATTACTCGCGAAATTAGAAGAGAATCTAAGAAAGTTCAAAGATCTCGAGCTACGTTCTAAAATAAGAAACAACTTATTAATTGAAAAAAGAAGACCAAGAGAAGCGATGGTTCGCAACCCGTGATTCCCAGTAGCTTCTTGAAAATTCTGCGCGTGAGTAACGTGAAAACGGCGCGTGCAACAAATACACGCACTTATACGGCTACTAATACAGTGAAGTGTTAAATGGAAATGCATAGAAGCCACATGGGGCACGTAGTTTGGTCGCGGATCGTGAAACAGAGGAAGAAGGATGCGTGTGACGTCCACCGGAAGCTGTTGCTTCAACGCCACTTGAATTATGAATTAAGTCGGCGCGTGCAAGAAACTCTGTGACACGATGAGGAGCGGCTGAAACGAGCTACTTGGTGCCCCTATTTTCCTCTTTTTTTTCCTTTTAAATTTAAACCGTTACGGCGATAAAACGAAAACCTTTATTCTTTCGTTATTCTATCAGAAGTCGAGTTTTTAAGTACCTGAAATACTATAACTACAAACTATTACTAGAATAAAACAGGACCTGTCTATGAACAATTTTCCTATTGTACTCTCTAACACACAATCCTAAGTATATTACAATCTACCAATCATTTAATAACCGGAAATTCCACGGTAATAAAATTGAATTACGACACGACCAAACAGAATTGAATTTCCTTTTAACAAGACTTCCTTCACGTTACAAATACTAAAAGTCCTTACAATACCATAAACCCGCTTTACGATACGTCTCTGAAGCAAATAATTGTAAATTACGCACATATACAAGGTGAGTTAAAAGTTACACTTTTGAGAAACAAAATCCTACAATCGAACCTTCGTCCTATTTCATTTTCAATCCACCTGTACATGTAGATATCTTTTCTTTACTTCACGATTCATAGTCGTGGAGGAATTGAACACACCTTGTTTTCTGTGATAAGAAACGAAAAAGAAAAAGAGAAGAAATAAATAAATAGAGTACTACCGTTGGCAAACATAAAAGATAAGATTTATCATTGATCGAAATGGGGACAAACTCTTAATTTTTACTTGCCAAACTTAGATTGACGTTCTTCCATAGTAATTTGTCGTAGAATTTCTTCAATTTCCACGCGCGCGTACTTACTTTCCGTCTTTTTTTTTGAATTTTTGATTTTACACGAAATGTTCCTATACACACGTCTATATATTATATTTATCGAATCTTATCCCATATAAATTCTACATATCGATTTTTATTTACTATGATATTAAGTTTCATAATAAAATTATATTAAATTTTACGCCGTGCAACCGGCGCAATCTAGAAAAAATAGTCGTATCTTACGAATGTTGATAAATTCATTGCAAATAGAAGATAGTGAACTATGTGTATGCATGCAGCTTTTACTTTTCCTTTCATAAATCATAATTTTGATATATCGTCGTGTATACAGGGTAGTTTATCCGTTTCATGATTCTATTTAGGTCTACCCTGTATATAGTTTCATATATACGCGCGATAGATAGACAGTTGGAGCTAGTTTATATGTACTTCTGGGAACGTATAAATCGTTCTACGGCCACTTACTTTGCAAAGAGCGACGCCGGTGTCCAACCTGTCCATAAAATTGTCAACGTTGATTCTCAGCTCCGGATACAGCGCGTTCAACCACTCGGCCAGGTCCTCTTTCATCGCGACCAAATACTCCTCCGAGGATTTGAAGGGCCTGTAAGACCTCGCCTCCAGAAGCACCGACATATTGCTTGGTAGATACCTGAAACACCAATTGATCCTGCTTAATCACATGCTTGTCAAATTTTTGTCTTTATCGTTGTATTGCGCATGAAATTGCCAAGTATTTAATTTTAAATAATAATAGCCACCAAGCGATGACTTTATTTATTATTATTCTTCTTATTTTCATTTTTATTATTATGCTATATATATGTGTGGAATTCATTTTGGATATTTAATTTAGATTAACAGAATAAGTAGCTTATTAACCAGTTAACTGCGTTCGACGTGTATACTCGTCGTTGTTTGATTTTATCCACGCACCCCGTAAGACATTTTCAAAAGTAAATTCCACAGCTAATAAGTTAAATTATTTTGCGTAATAATAATATAATAAACGATTGCAAATAAATGAAATTGCATATATAATTTTTTAGTATTAAAGAAAATAATAATATCTTCGTAGTGTATAATCAATAGAGTATAGAAATACATCATTAGAAAAAGTTAGGAAAATATCATTACTGTCTAATCGTTCCAACTATGATGCAGAAATGCTACACTTCCAAATATACTATACTCATGTTATACATACATTGTTTATGATTTTGTTTTTATTTCTCTGCAATTGTCCGTCCTTTTTACTTTATTAGAAATGGAAGTCGATCGAGCACGAACGTTTAATTCAGTCCGATTTTATTTATAGATTGGTTTATGGATACGAGTGGGTCGCGGCTGATTGAATATGAACGGTTATGGGCTTTGCGGTTAGCATGCGCATACTGTGTGGTAGGTGTTTAAATGTCTTTTTATCGGCTGTGAGATTCGTGATTACATGTACGCGAATTTAGGTGTTTCTACGATCTTAGCAAATTTGTTAACTCTCTCGTCGATACTTCGTTAAATAACAACAGACCTTCGTTAATCGTTAAAGGAGCGCATCAAATTATACAGAAGTTATTCCAATTAACTGTAGGATATTTTAAAACTATACTTAATAATACGGACCAAGTCGTATTAAAAATATTAAACACCAATGAGTGGAAATATTAATTTTAAGAAAACTAAAAAAGGAACAATTAATTCATTAACCTTCCCTTTCATAAAGGTGCACAGAAATACTCAGCTAAACCGATAATTACAGGTCCGGCTGGAACAAAGTATCCCAATAGGATCATTTATCAGCGAACATAATTTGCAATTATAATACGACAGACTGTTTTCCCAAGTCGGACGATCCACCAGTAACCGATTGAACGACGTGTCAGGGTGAAACACATTGTCGATGAACAATAAAATTTCGAGGGATTTGCAAGACAATGGCCTGGCCCGGTCGTTTGCTTGTATCGTCCTAGAGAAAATTCTCCCCTCTGGTGGCTACTACCGGTTATACCACCCCAGAAAACGCTATGGAACAATGTGGCCAAACTCGTGCCATATCCCGTTCGAAGCTCCCCTGGCTACCCCTATAAATTTCCATTGGTCTCATAAAACGATGGACCCGCCGGTGCGATTGCCCCTTTCCAAACGAACGTTCGGCTTTGAAGGGTCGATTATCACCAGCTACGGGACCGTCAGGCCTTTCTATGTGCTTTTACGTTAACGGAATACGATCTCTTCTCTCTTGTCTAGTTTGTTCTTTGTTCACAGAGTACAATTAAGTTAAATTTTGAAACCGGTCGTTTGACTGAGCCTGGTAAGGTTAATGTTAATCCACAAACAATGGAAATGATTATTAATCGTTTGTAAGGTAAGATTAATCTATGAAAGCAACATGTCGAACATTTTCGAATCAACGAAAGCTATTCCCGATGATTTCAGAAGTAAGAAAAATTATTTTTCGTTACCGTTGTATTAAATCATTCCACCGACTACAGAACAAATTTCCAATAATCCCAAGTCAACGAAAACGACTGTTAATAATTTCAAAACGTAAGAGAAACGATTCCTGGTCAAGTTAATAAAAAGATACCTAATCAGTCAACGAAAAAAAGGCAACAAATCGTTCCATTATATCGGCATTCAACCCTAACCTCAGACTCCTATCGTCTCGACGAGGAATCTAAAAAATTCTTGAACAATGAGAATCACTGTCATAGAATCGCAGTACAAACGCTTCACCGACCATCAATCCCAATAAAAAGCTAACGAAGAGTACAATAGAGGCGGAAAATACGAACAGAGAAAACGAATAAAGAGAAGGAAAGAAAGGAAGCAAGGGAAGAAACGCAGCAGAAAGGAGACGCGACTCGAGAGGGAAGAAATCATAAAGACGAGCTCGATGGTTCGTGAGCCAACATCGGCGATTGTGGATTACAGGCTGGCAAAAGGTGGCTTTAAAATGTCACCCGTCTCGTGTTTCCCTCGGCTGCAACAAGCGTGACTTACTCGTCGTTTACACAGCGTACCTATCCCGTAAGCTCTTCAAGGGACCCCGTGGTTCACGTGCTAACAGGTGTTTCCTTCTTAAATGGCAAAGTGCGAAACTTTACGTCTCTCTAGGAGTTTTCTTTCTATGAAAACGTTGCTACAGATATAAGCGAAATTCCATGGGTTCTGATATTGCGAATTCATGGTTGATTTCGAATTACCGTTCATTTCACTGGTTGTAGAATTGATCTGTTCGACAGGCATTTCTTTGAGAAATGCAGATCACGTTAAGAAATGTTAAGATTAATTAGCTTTTCATTTATGTATACATTTCGAGGAACGTTGCAAGAATCATTTATATGATGCGAAGATGTATCTGCATTTACCAACAAATGAGCTAAATAAATGACTCTTTGGTTAGATAGACGTGCTCTTTTAAGAAAATCCGAACGAACTTGTTACTCCATTCATTATATACAATATTTCGTCATCAAACCAGTGAAGAATACAGCGCACACTGATGCCCTTTAAACAACTTTAAACAAGATAATATCCAAAGTAAGAACGATCATCTAACAATTTTAAAACGTCTACCACAAAGTCTTAACTTCAATCGCCTGAAACTTCAAACATTCTAAAAAAAAAAAAATCTATACCATCGACATAATTCGCAAAGTGATCAACCCTACGCAAAACTTTCTCACATCGAAGTGACAAAGACTGCAGGTGAAAAGATATGGAGACTTTATGGCTCGTAAAACGAGCTACTTTCAATGAAAACTATACGTGAAGCTGGAAAATTTCAATTGGACACGGCGAGAAGGCGAGGATGCAGGAAGTGGTGTGTCACGATGTAAAACGAGGCACGCTCGTTTCCATACACCTACCAGCGTGGCGCGAGCGAGCAACGCTTTCACAAAGTTGTGGCAAAACGCGATCGCTATCTCGCGGTAATTCCCCGAGAGTGCGAGCGGCGTGTGCGCGCGCATCGTCCCGCGCGATTTTTCAAGTCGGACAGCTGCGCGCGCAGTAAGCGGATCGATTTATGCCCCTTCGCGTTCTCGCGCGGTTTCCATGCTTCCCGATGATCTATGGATCGTCGCGAATTCACTCGGTCTTCCGTCCTTTGCAGATTTATTTTCCATCTTATGGTTTATCGTGTATGGTAGCGGTTGGAGTTTCTGTTCAGGCTTTAAGTTATTGAATTATTGAATTTTAAATCCGATACCATGATAAATGATATAACAAGTAAGTATTTTAATACTGAATGGCAAAATAAGGAACTAATCGAACTACGATGGTGAATTATCGAATTTTACATCTGTACGTTTTCCAGTATTTAAGAGGTAAGATAAAAAGCTAATTGAACTACGATATTATTCACAAAACCATTATAACTATTATTACGTTTTTAGTGAAAATTTTCAAACTGTTATATCGTGAATCAGATCATCCTATAAGCAATGAAGAAATTATTATTTATCTCGCTAAAAATTGCGAACTACTTTTCCTAATTCAGAGGACAAGTTATTTTAAAGTATATTTCGCATGTTTACAAGAATGAAAATCTGTCCAACAGCCTGTCAGTCGATTATTTCTCCGCAAGACATCACCGTAGATGTTTATGTTTATGGTTCGTAGAAGAGGTACAGTATGAAAAGGTTGCAAGTCGAGACGAGTTTTCCTTGGCAAGGAAGCGGGGAAAGAAAACGAAAGACAAGGCGGACGAGCTTCGGCTCTCGTAAAGTTTAGCCTCTAATTTACGGTTAGCTCGTAGTCAATAGAGGCGCGTGTTATCGCGAAACCAAACGAGGGAGTTGCTAAATCAGTAGCTTCGACCACGCGGGTTGCAGAGGACTAGCAATGGGAATAAACTGCTTCCAAATCTATACAGCATTCAATATGATAATTCAAACTATCTTTGAGATACAAATTTTAAATGAAAATTCTAAATTAGATAATTTATTAACGAACCTGATCAAATAATTCATGGGAATTCAATATTTTTTATGCGTATATTATTACGAAAAGATGAGAAAATTGTTAAGGATATCGTAGGATCTTACTACAATTAGTTCATATAAAATGAATTAAACAGGTGTTGGTTAAACAGGAAACGATGGTTGTTTAACGTGAACTAAATACAATAACGTGCTATAATTTAGGCAATTAAATAGTTACTTTGCAACTCTCGTCACCATGGTTCCAACGCTCTTCTCTCAGGCGGACCACGCTCTCTTGACGACACTAGCAGCACTACCTTGACAACGCAATTCGCACTCTCTGACTTCTCAACTAACACTGACCGTTAATTCGTCTTTTACCCTTAGCATCCCTTTGTCTTTTGTCTTAGCCCCACCACGAACGTGTTCAACAACCGTTCATGGCCAGGGTCACGCAGGCCTTTTCCGTAGCTATTCAATTGAAAGACCGACGATACATTGATGGGCCTGTCGGCACTTAGGATTTCTTGCGACATTGTTTATAGTTCGTCCGATATCTCTTAGGACTTTCGTCCACGATACTACAATATTTAATTGTAATAAGTTATCGTGCACGTGTTTGTAACAGAAATTGCTAAAGAACGATGTTTCTTACAATGATGAAATACATCGACGTTGGTTTCAATTTAATAAAGTGAAAGTAGCTTGTATTCAGTAGCATGATACTAACAATAAAATTACATCATAGACAAATATTGCGTAAATATAGCTTGTTTATTCAATATGTTAAAATCTTTTACCCCCTTCCTCTGGATGCAATAAAAATTCTCGAAATAAATTACACTGCGTTTTTGTCATTACACACGTGTATATACATGTACACACTGCGAAATTCATTACACTGTCTTAGTAATTAAAATCCCTTAAAAACAACCGTCTGAGAAAAAGATACTCCACAAATAAGAGGAAGAAGAATTATTTAATATCGTTATAAAATAAGCGAAAATTGCTAATTGTTACGTACACTCGTTAAAATGGAAATTGGCAAAATTGTTCGTTTCCTATTCTTTCTCAGTGTGTATCGCTAATGTCACTAAATACTATTTCGCGATTTATGTCTAATGAATTAACGACGAATTTCATTTTTAAAGCAATTTTATTATCATTCTTTCCCATTTCTAGAAAAGCACTTATTTATTAAATATTAAATTTGGTATAATTAAATACAATTATCGATGATAACTTAGATTCCATAAAAAGGATTACTTGAAACGTTCAATTTTCTTGCAATAAAATACGTCTTAAATAAGAAAAGGAAGAAATGACAATGAAATTGCTTTGGAAATAACTCTTAAAGGACTAAACAATTATCGTGCGATTAAACTCTTGAGTAACTCGCAAGAAATTCAATTATTCCATTTACGTTAACGTGCTATGAAACGTCAAGATAACCTTCGCGTTTCCCAGTCGTGATTTATACACTCATAACTTCGTTCGACTTCATCGTATCAACCTTTTTCCTTTTACTTCGGCCTTTTCTATCGCGTAATAAAGACATCGGTATGTATACTAAAAATCGCGAACGCGTAAGAAATCGTGCTCGTGTTCGTTTTCCGCGTAAGTAGATCGGCTGGTTTCTCGTCATTGTCTCTCCCTCGAGATTCGAGCCTCCTGGAACGCGTAATGAGGTTAATTGGAAACGTACAAACGAACGGATGAATGAACGGATGAATGAACGAGCTGTTATGAATGAAAAAGAGGGTTCCAGGCAATTCTCTTACGCTAATTAGCATTCGGCCGCTTTTTCCTATCTATTACAAGTTTCGTCATTTTATTTTCACTTTTTACTTTTTCTCCTTTGGCTGTAATTTTCATACAATTTTTATTTATATTATTAAACCGATATAATTTTTGTTTATACTAATGTTGTATATACTGCTATTTTATAATTAGTATTCTTTTAAAAGCAATCAATTCTTTTTAATCAAACGTCGAGATAAATATGACCAAATGGATAATTTTTTAATTTTCTAACTCTTGTGTCAACAGGTAGTTGAAAACGAATATTCTACGCCTGAATCATAGGTCCTTTCTCATTTACTCTTTCCGTTTGTATCCGCAAAAATATAACTTACGATTCCAAGAGTGTTCTGATTATTGAATGATTGAATTTCTGCATAAAGAAGTGCAGCGCCAAAATGCTGGGATGCATAGAACAATAATTTGAGAAGCCACTTATTTACTATAGAAACTTGTACACTATAGAAATGGAAAAGCTATTCATTATCTAACAAAACGCAGAAGAAGAAGAGGAGAGACATTCTTCGACGTCTTCGTCACCCACTTTCCTATTTTTATTCTCATTTAAAAACAAATGTTTGTTAATATCTATATCGTCTCTTATTACTGTTAACCAAAAGAGCACCTGAATGAAGAAGAGAAACATTCTTCGACGTTCTCATCACCCACTTTCCTATTTTTATTTCTATTTAAAGCAAATATTTGTTAATATCATCTCTTGTTACTGTTAACCAAAAGAACATGTGAATAATAATAGATGAATAAAAACGTCGAGATATTTTTTATAATTATTTAATACTATTAATTGTAAGAAACGAAACGAAAAGAGGAAAAAGAAATTCGCCAACTAACAAGACGAAGGAGAAGAAGAGACCCATCGTTGCTCAATGTTCTCTCTCATTTTTCTGTTTCTATTCTTATCTACTCTTCCACTTGTTCACCGAGTGGCGTGCATACACTTGACAACTCTTCTCTCTTTCTTTCTGCTCGCAGTGTACATCGCGCGATATACCGTTACAGCGGGCTAAGTACACCTTTAAAGTACGCTCACGTAGGTAAACTTAGGAACTGGCTCTTTCATACCGAGGGCCACGCACCTTTTGATATTCCGTCCCTTTCTCGCGGTTCAATGGAATAATAAAAACCCTACGGGCGCGACTAGCCCCTCCTATACTTGCTTCTTCGTCCATTGGAATCTTGTCGACGAGCTCTTACGATAGCCAGTCGAATGTTATGTAAGAACGTGGAATTAAAAAATACACTCTTTACAACGTGACTTTAGAATATTAAAAAAATCGCGAACGAAAGACGCGGGTAACTCTAACAATACTATACTCCATTTTGCAGAAAGAAGAACTGAAATTGGGAGGAATGGACGATCGTAGAAATTCGAAAGATGCAATTTCCCGCGTTAAGTAAAATTTGAAATTAAAAAAAGAAAAAGAAGAAGAAAAAAGAACAAATTAAAGGAATATTCTACAATAGAAGGAATCGATAATCGTAAAGACGTAACTTTCTATTCTTTTAAAAAGAAAAGTACGGATCGAAGAAGCCAACAATTGTAAAAGTACAACTTTCTACGTTTCTAAAAAAGATCTTGCATCGTAGAAATGAAAATTGTAAAAATACAACTTTCTACCGTGAAACTTGAAATTTTCTAATTTATACAGTCAATTAGTAATACATAGTTTGATAAACTGAGTACGCGTACGTTTAAACATGGTAACTCGATTAATCATATCGATTTTCCTAATCGGTTTACCGTAGCCAATAACAACGTAAAATCGTGATACGCGCAGGTTAAATCGATAATTTCACGAAAGTATAAACGCGATCGAATTGAACGAGCGCGTAATTAACGGTCATTTGCTCTTTTACTGGCCGTTAAATGTCAACTAGATTTCTTTTTCCTTATCACCTGTCGTTCTCTTTTTCGTTATGGATCCTACCCAATTGAGTAAATTATCGGGATTCTGCATAATTGGTTTTGACTGTGGGTTCACGTAATCCTTCGTTCGACACGTTGTAATAATTATCTTTATGGTATAATGCCAGCCCCACGATCGTCGAGATCGTGTCATAAATGAGAAGTTGTTATTGAGTACGTGACTCGGCTGTTAAGTAAATTACCAACGTGATTCTATAGTGGTTCACCTTTTTCTTTCGAAGAAATTTTATGTATATGAACGTTGGAACAAGAGTACTGCGGACATTTAAAACAATTGTGTAAGATAACGTGTGTATAAAATAAAAGAGCGAAGAAGAAGAAATTGAAAGCAAAAACAAGGACGTTACGTAATACTAAATTTAAGTGATCATAGTATAAAAATATGTATATTGTGAAAGAAAAAATACAGGTGAAAAAATAAAAAAAGAAAAGAAAAAGGAAGAAAAATATAAAAATGGGAAAGAAATTCTGAAACCGGAATGCTAAAACCTAGACGATTATAGTGCATAAATCTAAACGACTATATTGGAAATATAGTAAAGAAAAAATGAAAGTGAAGAAATAAACCAGCACAAGAATAAAAATAAGTAACACGGAATACTAAATATAGAAGAAAATCTGGATGATTATATAGCGATATATAAAACAAAATTTTTCCAAAAAAAAAGAAAATGAAGGCGGAAGAAGAATCGAAATGTCTAGAAAATTCCGGTTATAATTATATAAGGATAGAAAATCTAAAAATTAAACAAATTAATTCTTAGTGACGCGTTTCTACAGCGTAGACTTATTGATTAGAGGCATCTCGATAATTAATGGCGCTAAATGCGCGTGACATGCAATCAGCTCTGTGACGCATAAGTCTATTAACTGCTATGTTTCGCCTTCCTTCTCAAATTTTTATGTAGCTTCATAGATTTGAACTCTACAGGCTTTTAAATTCCACCTCGACAGAATGACAGATCTATTTTCTAAAAAAAAAAAAAAAAAAAAAAA